>OX451736.1:697345143-697810143 GCA_948472305.1 Vicia faba
ATTTTCTCTTATGCACTTATATTCTTTTGTGACTTGCTTAATGACTAACTCTAAGTCTCCCATTATTTCGACTCGAGTTGCCCCCAATTCCAACAATATCTCAAGGCCAGTAATTAGAGCTTCGTACTCAGCCTCATTGTTCGAACAAGTACCTGATATCTTGTACTTGAATGTTGTTGGAATTTTTTCTGGAGAAATAATCAAGACTCCTACTCCTGTTCCATCTTTATGACTGGAACCATCAAAGTAGAATTTCCAAGGTTCTATCTCCACATAATTTATATTTTCAACCTGAATTGAGTGGTCGACTATAAAGTCTGCCACCACTTGTCCTTTCACTGCCTTAAGAGGCATAAAGGTCAAGGAGTATTCAGTTAACGCTAGCGCCCACTTGCCAATTCGGCTGTGCAGGATGGGTTTCGACAACATGTACTTGAAAACATCAAAATGAGACGAAACATACACATCAACTGGTTTTATATATTGTTTGAGCTTTGTACAAGAGAAATAAAGACATAGACATAATTTTTCAACTTCGCTATATCTAGTTTCTGCATCGTTCAAAACTCTACTAAGATAGTAAATGGGTCTTTCGACTCCATTTTCATCTTCTTGGGCTAACATGCTTCCCAAAGTTTTGTCGGATGCAGCTATGTACAATCTCATACTCCTGTTGCTGCAAGGAGGCACCAAAATAGGTGGCTTTGTGAGATACCCTTTGATTTTGTCGAAAGCTTCTTGTTGCTCTTGCCCCCATTCGAATCTTTCTTTGTTCAATCGAAGTAAGGGTGAAAAGGCTTGAGCTTTCCCACTTAGGTTAGATATGAATCTCCTTAAGAAATTTATCTTGCCCAGCAGAGATTGCAGTTCCTTTTTGTTCGCTGGCGCTTTCGCTTCCAGAATTGCCTTCGTCTTGTTCTGGTTGATTTCGATTCCTTTCTTGTGGACGACAAAGCCCAAGAAATATCCAGCTTTTACATAGAATGCACACTTCAAAGGGTTCATTTTCAGACCATGTTCTCTCATTCTTTCGAATGATTGTCGAAGGTGGTCTATATGGTTCTTCCTGGAAACAAATTTTACAACAATATCATCAATATATACTTGCATAAAAGTGTTAATAAAATCATGGAAGATAGAGTTCATTGCTCGTTGATATGTTGCCCCAGCGTTCTTTAGGCCAAAAGGCATCACTACCCACTCGTAAGTGACCAAAGCCCCAGGGCATCGAAAAGCTGTTTTCGACACATCTTCTTCAGCAATGAATATTTGATTATATCCTGAATAACCATCGAGCATACTCAGGTACTCATAGCCATCGGAAGAATCGACTAGCATTTCCGCCACAGGCATAGGATATTCATCTTTGGGTGTAGCAGCATTCAAGTCTCTGAAATCTATGCACACCCTCAATGTACCATTTTTCTTAATCACTGGCACAATGTTTGCAATCCATTCGACATACCTCGTAGCTCGTATGAATTTGCACTTCAGCAGTCTTTCGACTTCCGTTTTGATCTTCGACAGTATTTCTGGAGCGAAGCATCTTGGACTTTGCTTGACTGGCTTCTTCCCAGGTTTGATTGGCAACTGAAGTTCCACCAATCCTCTGTTGAGACCAGGCATCTCGTTGTAATCCCATGCAAAATAGTCCTTGAACTCCTTGAACAAATGGATTACTTCCAACCTGAGTTCTGGGTCTATTTTTGCGCTAATGTAAGTTGGCTTTTTCTCTAACCCTTCGCCCAAGTTGATTTCTTCTAAAGGATCCTGCGCTAGCATCTTGATGTTGTTCGCTAAGGGGTCCTTTTCGAATCCCAAAGGCTCATCGTCGTAGATGGCGTCGAGCCTTTGTTCTTGCATTCCTTCTGGCATGATATCAGGAGGTTCTGGATCGAAATCCTTTCCAGGACCTGCAGAAGGTAACTCTTGATCATTGGCCTGTGTGGCCATATATTTAACTTCGGCTTCGAGAGCCGTTATCATTCTTGTTTCAGCTACGTAAGCCGAAATTCGCTGCAGTGATTGTGACTCAGTCATTGTCACTGAATTCACTTCCCTAACCAGTTGGCTGGATATCAGTTAGCCCACTAAAATCAATGTGGGACAAGTCTTCTCTGTCCCATTGAAAACCATGCTCAGGGTGCAGGTATAAGGAACAAAAATTATTTGGCGCTGGCGCCAAGTCGAAGTCAGGTGTTGGGCATGGCCCAATGTGAGCCAGATTTTTGTCGAAGTCTACCATCCCTAGGTGATTTATTTCGCCCAAGTAATAGCTTTGATCCGCTTCTATGTTTTCGACCATTCCATCAGGACGCCATAAAATCAACCTTTGGAGCATTGATGATGGTACAACTCCAACACCATGTATCCATTCACGGCCCAACAAAAGATTATAATTTGGTTTGTCCGATATGACCATAAACATAGTTAGTCGAAGGATAGATCCCACCTTGATGTCCAGTTGGATCACACCCATAGTGGTCCCTATGCCGCCTTCATAATTCGACAGGACCATGTTGTGAGGCTTGATGTTTTCATCGCTCTTGCCTATTTTTCTCAGCATAAAGTGAGGGATGATGTTGATGGTTGCCCCACAGTCCACCAAGATCTTATTTACTGTGGTTTGTTCGAGTTTATCCCTTATAAATAAAGGCTTAAGGTGATTTTCCATCGCCTCTGTAGGAGGTTCGAAGAACCCATTCTGCTCTTCAGTAGCGCCATTATCCATGACGAAGTAGCACACTGGCCTATGCTTGGCCATTTCTTGTTCAATTTCCCAATCGCTTGTTTCGACCTCCACCTGGCGGTTGAACTCTCTTGGAAAAACTGAGACTATGTTCACCATGATATCTAGGGTGTCATCAGACTCAGAGCCATCTTCGTTATCACCTTCACCCTGGTTAGGCCAGACTAGCCTATTGGTCACTGGTTGTCTTTCCAGAGGCTTCCTCTGCTTTCTCTGAGGGACATTTGAACTTGATTCTGGCTTTGGTTCATTAGCAGCTTCCCTCTCAGCTTTTCTCCGCCTCTGGTATCTTCTCCATTGGGATCGAGACATGGGATTCTTCCCTTTGTAGTTGCTTGATACCTGGGTTACTTTAGGGGTAGCAACCTGAGGTTCTTTCTTATGTGTAAAAGATGAACCTCTTGGCACTTCGAAGGAGTGCCATCTTTCCTCGCTTGGTCTCTTTCGACCAGATGTTTTGTACCATGTATCAACTGGCACGTTGGTTGGAGGCCTGAAAGTCAGTGGCCTCTTTTCTTGATTTGAACCCTTTTGGTAGGTTCTTCTGGGGTCATGTCGAGTATCAACACTTTCCCTTTTTCTGTTTGCTGCTCTTACACCTTGGATATGTTCAGCAGCTTTTTTATCGAAAATCGAGTTGCACCGAGGACACAGCATCACTTCTGACTTCTTCTTCTGGCATCTTTGCAGGAAATCTGCCAGATTTTCATTTTCCCGAGGGAAAGTTGTTTTTTTGGCTTGTTCTTTCCTAATGGCCTCCTCTGATGCTTTTGGTTCAGAGACTTCAACCATGTTGACATTCATGGTGTCTTTGGTGGCAAGAGTCAACTGCTTCATCTGAATCTCCAATTCCTCTGTCTGGCCTTGAACTGCAACCAAGTAAGAACTGGGTTTTGTTCCAGATTTTTGGGCTCCAACTGTCTCCAGCTTTGGGCTTTCGACCGCCTTTTGGACCGCTTAAATTGTTTTTCTAGATAGATTCCCAGAAAAACTGCCAAAGATTGGCATGTTGACATGATCCTTTGTGACTTCGACCATGGTTGTTCCTGGCCTCTTCGACTGGCTTCTGGATGCCTCGATCACGTTCACCTCTGAAGGTTCAACATAATGGGCTTCAGCCTGCAAAGGGTTGGAGTCCACAGTGATGGGGGTCTTGTCAGCAAACTTCAACCTCCCTTCTTCGATAGCGTCTTGCACGAGATTCCTGAGAAGAAAACATTGAGATGTTTTATGGCCCAGAAAATTATGATATTTACAAAAGCCTCTTTTCTTTCTTTGGTCAAGAGGAGGCACTTTTACCCCTGGGGGTACTATCATTTGGCCATCTTTTACAAGTAAGTCAAAGATTTCATCACATTTTGTAATATCAAAACTGTAAGTCTTTTCGGGGAACCTATCGTTGGTCCTTTCCGGACCAGTGGGATTTTTTCCACTTGAGGGGACTAACAGTTTGCAAGAGTATGGTGGCCCTTGTTTTAGTTCCGCTAAATCGACCTCGCTTTCTTCGACGGTTATAGTTTCGTCGAAGGTTTCTGGATCTTCATCATCCATTTCGACATACGCTATCCTTTCTCTTTTATGAGTTTTTGTCGCCTTGGCTTTTTCAGCTTTAAGGCATTCTACCTGTCGAACTCTATCGGCCAAATGGGCCATGTCTCTCAGGTATTGAGTGTCTAATTTCTTCCTAATGGAATAATCTAAGCCCCCTGCGGCTATTTCGACTAACTCATGTTCTGGCACTTGCGTAAAGCATCTTGCTTTGAGCAACCTAAACCTATTTAGATATTCGTCTATAGGTTCAGTGAAACGTCTCTTTACACTGGCCAATTCTTTCAGGCTTATCTTGGTTTGTCCCATGTAGAATTGCTTATGGAACAATCTCTCCAACTGGGTCCAATGATGGATCGAATTGGGGGGGAGAGTTGTGAACCAAGTAAACGCGTTCTTTGTTAAAGAACTTGGGAAATACTTAATCCTCAGGTTTTCGTTGTTTGAAATATCTCCTGCTTCGATCCAGTATCGCGCCACATGTTCGACAGTAGATTCTGTCGTGTCCCCTGAGAATTTAGTGAACTTAGGGACTTTGCATCTAGGAGGTAAGTCTGTTTGTAACACATATTCTGACAGTGGGGATGTGAAGTTGGGCCTACGAAAGCCCATATTCATCCCATTTTGCGTCATGATTCTTTCGATCATGGTTGCCAGATTATTTTCCAAACCCATATTCTGGTATTGGATATGCTGAACTACTTTGTCAGCATTTTGGTTTCTGTTGACTATCCTTACCTCCGGGGCTATGACCCTAGGTTCTTCGACAGGCTGCTCCAATCGTGCCCTAAGGTTTTCTTCGACAGGCTGCTAGACTTGGTTAATAGTGGTTTCTTCCTCTAAGAGTATACCTTGGTTTCCCCTTATTTGCGCCCTTTGGGGATGTCGAATAGGTTGGGGTACCCCAAAGAAATCAGCCAAACGCGTCATTTGCGTTGTCATCTGCTGATTCGACTGGGTGGTGTTTTGTATTAGAGGATTCAGCACTGTACTTAAAGTTTATGCCAACATTTGAACTATATCATGGTTGCTTTCGTCCATTTGTTGCCTCAAGACTGTTGTCGAGGCATTTGTAAGGCCATGCGCTACTTGGGACGTTCCTCCTAAGAGTTGGGTCCTATTTCTGTTCGCCATACCAACTCCAGAACCTTGGAGTGGCGAAGAGGCACTCACTAAAGGGTCTGAAAAAGTGGACGCAGCGTTCGTCAGGCTAGCCAATTCAGAAGTTAGCATGCCATAGAGTGGTTCTCGATTTGGACCGCCTGTCACAAATCCTGGGGGAACATAAGGCCTTGTTCCTGGATTTCCCCTTGATGGGGGAGTTCCTAAAGGCGCTCTGGGGCCAGTAAACGGAGGTAATAGCCCCGTTTGTATGACCGTTACTGCTGGTGTTGAACCAGCGGTTATCGCTTCACTTACGGTTGGGATAACCGTTGTTCCCACATTCGTTTGTGGGATTTCGTTATTGTTTGACGGATTCGCCATCGCTTCTCTTCTTCTGGAAGTATTGGTATTGTTAGTGTATATTCTACCACTTCTCAATAACATGCAATACTTCTCGAAAAAGATGATATTCTGTATAAATACGGTTAACCTTCAAAATCAACACAAGGTCCCACCGGGTGTGCCAATTTGTTTACCGTGGAAATTGGTAAACAACCGCTGATCTTCCAAAAGGTTACTTATTTGGTGACTCGCAGGATCGATCAGATTGATCCTAAGACATGGTTGATTTTTGGGGGTTTTGACTAAGTTTAATGATGGTTAATGACAAGAAAATAAAGATACTTTATGTAAATTACATGAAGAAGAAAACTTGGTAGAATAAAAGAAAGCTTTGAATAAAGGCTTCGACTGGAAAAGTAAATGAAGAGGCAGTAAAGTTCTGGAAAATAAATGACTTTGATTAATTAAAGCGGTGTTTCACACATACATTCTCAACAATTCTTTCGCTCACACTGGGTACTTGAATCTAAATGAGTAACTTGTATGGAATTGTGAACACACGCGAAAAACTACGTGAACTACTAATATTTATACTAAACACATCTCAAGTAACCGTCGGGCAGTTACGCTGCTTCGAGATGACTCCACTTGGCACGCTCACAGCATTCGACGCTCCAGATCTTGGCACGTTGCACTTGGTAACCGCTGGGAACCGTTTTCCCTCCAAACATTTGAATCTCAAACCGTTCCACTCTGAGCATCGAACACCTTTATCGAGAAGCACCTTCGACGTCGAAGGCAAGAAGATTCCTACTTAGAAGAAATTCTCTATGTACCTTGCCATCCCTCATGATTAATGGTTTATATTAATAAAAACAAGGGTGTCAAGTTTAGGAGTCAACAACATACCGGTATACAGTTACATTATTATAAAGAATGCGAGAACAAGAATAATGCGCACGAAATGAATATTACGTCTAAAAGAAACCTAAGAAAATATTAAGTAAAAAAAACCTTTTTGGTTGTTTTTGTTTATTTTTTTGATTTAAGAAAGTAAATAACCTAAAAATCTATTTAGAAAATAAAATTAATCAAGAAATAAATTCCTTTTTAGTTTTTTATTATCTAAAGAAAATAATTAAACATAAATTAAGTCCTAAGGTCTAATTTATTTTTAATTAAACAAAAATAGTTAAAATAGTTATTAATTAATTCACAAAATTAATTTAATTAAAAAAACTAAAACTATATTTTTTGTGATTTTATTATTATATTATACTAATTAAATAAATGAAGAAAAAAATTAAAATAAAAAAAATATAAAGCGAAGTGACAAAAACAATGCGAAATGGGCCAGGATAATTAGAAATTGGGGGGTGCTGAAATTGAATTTTGCTAAGCCCAAGTGAATGTTAAGCCCAGACCACGCTAGATCAGGTGAGATGAGGCCTTGAGGGCACATGGTGGATCTCAAATTAAAACCTTTAGATCTAGACCCCTTATGATTTGAAGGCTAGATCTGATGGTGTTTGGTACACTTTTTGTCATGTAGTGCATCGAATATGCATGAAACAAGTTAGAAAATATAAAAATGGAGCTTGTTGAGGCGCTTTGTGATGTTTCAGAGCTTGATAATGATTGCAAAAGCTTCAGGGAGCCTCTAGGAATGTATTTGTGTCTTTTGTTTGGACTGAGGAAGGTTGGAACCTAAAATGCGAATTTTACAACTTTGATAATTTTTGTAAAATTTGTAGAGCTTTTCTAGGCTGTATATCATGTGTCTTGAAGCTTTTTAATGTGTCCTTTATATAGAGAGGAGAGAGGAGACAAGAGAACAAAGGTAATAACAACCATAAACATGTGTTTTTAAAGCCATGAATGATGTTTTGTAACTTTGCCAAAGACATGGAATCTTGTCCTTTTTGAATTTGAAAGAATGTGGACATTGCTTGCACGAAATTCTATGGGTCTAGGCTGTCCAAAACATCAACCCAAAGCTCAAAGCCCATTTCCAATTATTTTATACATTTTATTTTATATTTATTTGAAATAAATTAAAATAAATATGAATAAAATAGTTAGAAAATGTAAGGCACGACAAGAATAATTTTAGAGGTCCTCTATAGGCTTAGGGAGATGTTTGAAGTCCAAGAAATTAAGCCATTGACCTAAAACTTCAAGTTTGCTCAATGCATAATTCTTGAAAATTCCCAAATTTTTCCAACTTGGGAAAGCCATAACTTTCTCAATTTTTATCTCATGATGATGATCTTTGACTTTTTGGAAATCCCAAGATGTATACTTAAATCCCTCTTTTGATCAATTTTGCATTTGAAGATTTTATATAAATGGTCTTGACAAAAAGTGCCTTTTGTTGACTTTCTGAAAATGACATGTAATGTATAAGCTTGTATCTTTCAAATGGTGCATTTATTGGACTTGAGGGATGAAGAGAAGTTGTATGGAATTGGATTATATTCAAAATGAGCTTTGGTTGAGAAAACATGGATGAAGTATGAGAAAGTTATGCCTGGTTAAAATTTGATTGACTTTTCCTATAGAAACCCTAATTAGCGATTCTTGACTTTTGATGAATTAGGAGCATTTCGTGAGGGATCATGATCAACCCTTAATCAAATGATGGATATCACTTCAAAATGTTGATGTTGACCAAAAATATTGAAGGTTGACTATATATAGACCATAGTTGACTTTTGACCTAGTATAGTTGATTTTCAAGCATTTGAGCAATTGATTGAGCAAACTTGTAGTGCAAGGTATGAAATTTGTCATGGATAATCTTGAAGACATATTAGGACCATGGAAGACATTTTAGACCTTTGGATCTCACACATCTTGGTGAAAAATGAAACCCTAGTTGGAAGGCCAATGCTTAGGAGGAGAATTTGCCTGATTAATTCTTGGTCAACCTTGAGAAATTGAGGACCTCTAGGAGTATGTCTTGTGTGAAAATGGGAGGGAAAATTTTGAGGTACAACAGCTTCCCATGTTCAAGTTTCTTAAACCTGAGGATTTAGATTGACTTGTCTGCCTTTCGTGATCTGAAGGTGGAAGATGATGGAATACTAGAGTGCCCAGAAATTTGCACTCGCGTGAAGTAATATTGATGGTTGATGATGTAGGGAATGGGCTTAAAGATGCCATTTGGAGAAGATGATTGAAATTCATAAGAGATGGGCTTAAAGACACCATCCAAAGAATATGACGGAGATTCGTCGGAGATGGTCTTAAAGATGCCATCCATAGTAGATGCTGACTTCATAAGAGATCTCTTTGTGGGGATTTCTGTTCCAGTTGTTTGAGGAGGAGTCCACTTGGGGATGTTGATTTCTGTTGTTTTCCTGTTTGAGGAAAACTTTGTGGGGAATAGAGTCTAGGAACTTTAATTGTCCATGGCTCTACTGATGGGTTATCTCTGGATTGGAGAGATGAAAGTTTGTTGTTTTCTGGTTGAAATCCAGACTTCGCAGTAATTTGCTGGGGAGAATGAAATTAAATTCTATCTGGAAATGTATCAGAAGAAACCTGTGTAGGGCTGTTTCAGGATGAGTCTGGGTAAGACTTCATTTGGAAGTGTATAAGAAGGAACCTAGGTAGGGATGTTTTAGGAGATATATGAGAGGGAGCCTGGGTAGGGCAGCTTCAGGATGAGTTCGGGTAAAACTGCATCTGGAAATTGTAAGAAGGAACCTGGATAGGGTTGCCTCAGGATGAGTCCGTGTAAAACTGCATCTGGAAATTGTGATAAGGAAGCTGGGTAGGGTTGCCTCAGAATGAGTCCATGTAAAACTGCATCTGGAAATTCAAGAGAAGGATCCTGGGTAGGGTTTCCTCAGGATGAGTCAGTGTAAAACTGCATCTGGAGATTGTGAGAAGGAACCTGGGTAGGGTTGTGTTGTACCCCAAAATTTGCCCTCCCATATTTCTCAAAAACATTTCAAGAAAAATTCACAAGTCCAACCTGGCGCGTCATATTCAGGTATTCTTTCGCCAAGATATCTCTGATAACATATTCTCAAATTCAGGTTCGGCTCAAGAGTTAATTCTTTAAAGAAGGTATCCGAATGTGTGAGTTTTCTTGAAGAAATATGGTGAAAAAGTGTGCTGAAAGTGCAGTTTTTACGCGCTAAAAAATTCATAACTTGAAGATCGTGGCTCGTTTTGAACCTGTTCCGATGGCCAAAATTCCGTCTTGACATTATCTACGTTTTCATCTCTCACGGCTGGAAGCCAATTTCGATCAGAAGGTCTTCAAAAATGTGGATTTATCAAGCATTTTCGTGCAGAAAATTTGTGACAGAAGTTTATTTGCGTCATGTTCAAAAAATCATAACTTGGTCGATTTTCATCGTATCGAGCTGGTTCCGGTGCCAAAATTTCACAAATTGAGTTGGATACATTTTCACAGAAGGTATTGAGTTCAAACGGTATTCAAAAGGCCTTCGTTTTTTGCTCAGAGTGCGTGACACGCTGAAAATCCTGAATGCTGAATATTATTTCATCTGGGCCGAAACTTCGAAAATTCATAACTCGGTCAATTTTTATCGGATTGGACTCATACTTTTACACAAGGTTCCTGACTCATAGATCTACAACTTTGCTTCAAAAGTCGAGACCAACTTATGCACCGATCAATACCAGTTTTTTATTGAAGAACGTGTCAGAGTCGACACTGGAGCCCAAAATAAGTTTGTCTGAGCTGAAACTTCAAAAATTCATAACTAATTCACCGTTTATCCAATTGAGTCGATTTTCGGACAGGAGTTAGTTATCGATGTAGGCTACATTTTGTTTTCACATTTCAACTTCAAAAAATGCACTTAAGTCCCTGCGATTTAGCCTGGAAAGTGACGAATTCAAGTGAATATTGGAGGCCCAATTGCACATTCAAAGCCCATTTGCTTTACCCTAATTTCCATTATATAATCACCTTCTTTTCACACAAACCAGAGAAGAAAAAAGAGGAAAAAAAGAGGAGGAAAAGAGAGAAAAAACCTTGTCACAACACTGTTAGAATATCAAATTCTTTCAAGAACCCTAAAACCTTGAAATCCTTATTACAAATCCCTCTCTCACTACAAATAAGCCATCACAGTTACAAACCAACACCTCACTACTTCTTCAGTAAGGGTAAGGCTGGCTTGATCTCCATGATCCTAATTTTCCAGTAAGGCATAAAAGCATTCAGGCCACTGATTTTCCAGTAAGGGTAAGATTGATTTGATCTCCATGATCAAAAGGGTATAATTATTCATACATGCCATATTGTGCCTAAACATTAAATTTCTTCATATATTGGCTTTATTTGCATTTTATGATTTTATTTAATGTGTTCGTGAGATTCAACTGCAGATTTAGACAGGATCCCAGGTTCATTAAAGAACGTTGAGGCCAAAAGCCAAATGGCCAAAAGGCCAAAAGCCAAATGGCCAGACTAGAAAAACTTATGCATGACACCAATACATGGCGAGGCAGACATTAAGCCAGACATTAAGGAACGTAAAAGCCAAAACGCAAATGGCCAAAAGCCAAAAGCCAAATGGCCAAAGTAGAACAACTTATGTATGATGAGGCCAGAACACAAATGGCCAAACCACTTCAATTCACCTCAAAAGGGGACAGAAACCCCCCAAGGTATTGTATTTTCTTTCTTTTCCTTATTTTTATTTATTTCAATTATTATTATTTTTAATTAATTCCTTTAATTTAACTTATTTTCATAAAATATAAAAAAATAGTAAAAAACAGAAAAGTCATAAAAATCAAAATATATTTATTTAATTAATATTTTTTGTAAATAAATTTCACTAATAATTAATTATTTATTTTTATAAATCAAAATTGCATGTAAATAATTAGATTAATTTTAGGTTTAATTTTAACATGTTTTTCTTAATAAATAAAAAAAATTAGAATTAGGATTAATATTTTAATTTCATTTAATCTTTCTCATAAAAATACATAAAAAACATAAATACCAAAAACTCAAAAAAAATAATAATTTCTTTTTTCTCTTTAATTTCATTAGTTTAATCATTTAATTTAATTTCATTAAAAAGGGTCCAACGCCCTCGTTTCCAATTTTAATTCCTATTCACGCATTTTTATTTATTTCCTTCTTTTAAATATTTATGTAACTCTCCCAAAGCCATGTAAATATTAATTTCTCACACTTTACTTTAATTCTTTATTTTTCTGTCAAATCGGGTCCTGGAAATTTTGGCGATGTGGACCCGCGCCTTTTGTAATAGTTTAGAACTTTACCTTTCTCGCACTTTTTAACTGCTAAATAAATGCATGCAAGAATGAATGACAATAAATAAAAACAAACGCGTAGGTCACCTATACCATGACAAGACAAAAAATAAACGAATCTGACACACGAATCACACACCACCCCTATGGTACGCCTCACTGTTGCCTTGCCTTGAAAGGTGATCGTCGAGTAGAGGATGTCTTAGTAAGTCCTCATGATCCAGGAACCTGGCATGAGGGTAGCTTCTAAGGTGTCTTCCCATTGCTCTGGTGATCACCATGTCCCGAACCTCGAATTGACCCGAACACCTCCAACGGTGGTGCTACCTACCTCTCAATGGTGGGATGGCACTACTTTAAAGGACATCTACACAGACGAATTCCTTAGGGTAGGTAGACGACTCTAGATACTTGCTCTAATTTCAAAAACAAATCAAAAAATACTTTTCACACCGACACCTTTTCAAAAAGCTTTCGAAAGCAATTTTTCAAACACTCTTGAGGACCGATACAAGAGTCGAACTGGAATTTTCAAAGAAACTTTTTTTAAAGCCCACAGTTGAAAAGCAAACAAACCATTTTGAAAACACAGATGAGCAAGTATCTAAGAGCCCATGGATAACCATGGATAGAAAGGGTGCTAACACCTTCCCTTTCTATAACCTACCTCCCGAACCGAGAGCAATCTCTTTAAGGAATTTTTCTGTGCTTTTGTCCTTTCCATTTGGAGAAAATAAAAGACGGTGGCGACTCTTGCTTCCGCGACATTTCGCGAACCAGCGTTAAACAGTCAGTTCCAGATCCACCGATCACAGAACTGGCGACTCTGCTGGGGACTATCTTTATAAAGTGAGGTGTACCTTAGGGTTAGTTCATAACTGTGTTTTCAATTGTATTGCTTTGCTTGCTTTAAATTGTGGGACTGTCTTGGGAGTTCTATAGATCCTAACCCGGATCTGGGGGATACCCTTTTAGAAAGTAGCAACAAGGCTGTGAGGGAACTGTGCGGGGTATACCGACATGGTTGAAACAGTCTGCTACGTTGATGTGGCACTTTGGTGTGTACCGGTAACCCTTGAGTTCAGTCAAGGAGAGTACGGGGCCTCCGCGTGGTGTCGTGAAGCATCAACAGACCTTAGGAACCTTAATTGAACTATCTTGGCCTCTTTTAGGGTAGTGAGATAACTGACTTTGGTGCAGTCCGAGGTTGGTTGATACTCGATACTACACTCAATTGAGGGTTGCTTTCCTGGAATATTTCGGTCGCCAGTTCAGTGGCTAAATCGAAACGATGAACAATGAAAGCAATCCCGTGATATTGGGACCCTTAGAACCCGGTTACTTCTAATAGGACAGGTTGAGCCCACCAACTTAAAGAGGGTAATACCCAGACCCCATGCTGGCCTAAACTCTAAGGGATCTTTTGTGTGACTTGTGTGCCTTCAAACTTGGATTACTTGCATGCTTGTTATCTGACATCTGAACTTCTTGCAGGTTTTGTTTATAGTCCTTAACTAGGACTCATAATAAAGTTTACTGAATTTCCTGCAGGTTTTGTTCATTGTCCTTAACTAGGACTCATAACAAGGCTTACTAAGTTTCTTGCAGGTTTTGGTTTGCAGTCCTTAATTAGGGACTCATAACAGGGGTTTACCTACATTCCCCCATGCATACCATAACATCATACCATTGCATACATCCTGCATAAGGACTAACCCATTTCAAGGATCCCAAGGGCTTGTGATGTAGGTCATGATGAACCAACTGTCCAGCAAGGGGCAAAGAGGATTTATTTTCCTCTAGACAAAGTTGTCAGGGGCTATGACCCACTTGATATGGTGAGCTCTGACTCTTGAAGAAGGTTCCCTTAACCAAGGTTGTTTGGAAATCAAAACCAGACATGATGACTAAAGTCAAGGGGCTATGACCCACTGGATATGGTGAGGCTTTGACCCTTGGAAGAAAGACTCTCAACAAATATGAAGTTCTTTCAATCAAACTGCCGGATCCAAGTGCTAACCAATTTTCTTGTTTACCCCGCGAGGTCCTTGAAAACATTGCATGCATACATACATATCATTGCATTACAAGTATCCCTTTTGCAGGTCACTTACCCTTCTCGCTGTTTATTAAGGCAATGGCTCCACAACAAGATAACCAGGACCTTCACACTCAAGAGACTCAGTTCAGGGAAATCTTCCTAGGTCTATCCAAGGGGCAGGAAGAGTTGAGGACACTCCTCATGGGGAATCTGATCAGAAAGAGTCCTGAAGATGACAAGGACGAACAGCTGAAACGTCTACAAGCTGAGGTAGACACATTGAAAACCCAGATGCTGGGGCAAAGGGCCCTCATTCAAGGTTTAGCTCGGGAGCAGGAAGAGTTGAGGACCATGATCAGTCAACTCCACCAAGACAGATCCAACATGAAGCAACCAGCCCAAGTCAGGGACCAAGTCATTAATCAGCCTCCAAGAAATCAAAGGTTTGGTTTAATGAATGGGCCTCTCCGAGCTGCTACTACTTCACAGGTCCAACAACGACCTCGCCATGAACAACGGGATGATCAGAGCAAGCCGGACAAGCCTAAAAGGCAGTTCACCAAGCTCAATGTATCACCGTATCAAGCTTTACTACAATTGTTGAGGTTAAATCTGGTGACGTTAAGGGACCCTCCTAGGCGTCTCAATACAACCTCCCTAAAGTACAATCCTGAGGAAAGATGTGCATACCATTCTAACAGTCCAGGACATGACACCGACGACTGCTGGGCTTTGAAGAATAAGATTCAAGATCTGATTAATGAAAGAGCTGTGGATTTCACCCAGATGGGCCAGGCCGAATGCTCCTGCCATCCCTACAAGATGCACCAGTCGAAGTAATAAGCCCTGAGATTGGAAGACTCGTGTTTATTAAAATTTTCAAGTTGCAACTTTCTTTTAACTGTTCAAACATTTATTCATGATTAAACGTTGTTAGTTCATTAATGCATCGCTTATGTCTATTTTGAATCAATATATTCGCATTCACTATATGCAAACTGTTTCCATATTTTTTCTGATGTCAACTCTTAAATAACAATTCTAAGCCTCTTGAGGGAGGATGACGAAAACGATACCACGATCTTTACAGTATGCTTTTGAACAGACCCTGCTGATGAGGTACAGGCATTGTTTCAATTCCTAAACACTGGAGTTATAAGGAAGATAATCCCTCGTCAACCCATCTGAGCCAAAGAAGTAGGAGTTTTTCTTTTCGAAATTTAAAACCCTTAGTCATAACCTGGGGCAGGGTAGTCTCTCAGTTGATCCAAGTGCATAACGAATGGCACCAAAGAGATCCTTACGAAAAAAGAAAGACAGTGATGGTTCAGAACAATCAAAAGGACAAGCAATCATTATCAAAAAAAAAAATCATAAACGAAAAGCCCAAGAAGTCAAAACCTATAAAAAGGGACTTATGAAACTGGGGCATCCCGCTGACTGTAATTCCAAAAAGGAAACAGTTCAGGCAAAAAAAATAGGGATAACGAAATCAAAAAGAAAGAGGTCCTACAAACCCTCAACAAAAAAGGAAAATGACTGCCTAATCAAAATATACTGTCAATATCCGAACCATCGCTGGTATATCAAAGCAAAGACTCAACCAAGGTCTAACGCACGATCAACTGAGTTTAGGTTTGGAGAACATCACGAAGAGCGGGTGGGTACAAATAATTTGAGCCTTTATCCTTTGTTTCTTAAACCGTGAACCAGGCCACATTATAACCCTCAAAAGTCCTAGCTGAAGCATGGGTTAGTTCGAAAGCATACTGTTATGAAGGTATCCTGACTCCTTAAGGCTACGGTAAATACAGAGTTGACATCATGTTTTACAAACATTCACATGTTTTATGAGAAAAATGCATTTTCAAAACCTTCAAGACAGACATAAGCTTTGCATTTTTAACATAACTTTGTTCGCATATGACTTTTTGTTTGAACAGCAGGGAACTTCGCACGATGAATACCTAGTGAACAAAAGCACTTCCAATCAAGGGGCATGACATGACTATTGTCCATTATCTGGGGCAGTCCAATCAAGATTCGGAGAATCTCTCAAAGGCCAAGTAGTCTGGGGCAAGTCTCCGCCTGAGTCACTTAGGGCATTCCAACAACAAATTTTGCATGATCAAATACCTTCTGGTGGCATGACAAAACACTTCTAAACAGGGGCAACTCCCTACATTCTGAGAACATGGACATAGTCGAAAAAATACTACGCATAATCAAAGACCCGCTAGGTTGACACACCTAGGCAAAAATAAGGGCTTCCCGACGAACCAAAAGGGTTCGGGCAAAAATAAGGGATAAAAATGAAAAAACTTGTACACCCGGCAAGTCGAAAACCTGAAAAGGCGGCTTGGGCAAAAATGGGTATCCCGGTGGACTGAAAACCCGAAAGGGCGGTTCAGGCAAAAGTTAGGGATTAAAGCGTACGACTATGTCCTGTTATCTCGTCACCTGCCTACCAGAAGAAGGTCTGTCCATCAACAAGCTATCAGCACCTCTCAGGTCTTCCTCTCCCACCTCAGAAACGGGGGCAATAAAGAAGTTGTCTGAACAGTCTAATTGTTCTGTCCTCCAAGGTACCAAGGTAGGTTCAGCTAAAGAATATAACCAGCATATCTTAATTCCCCAGAGAGTGAGTCAGCAGCCAGTACATTCTTCTCCAAGCAGAGTTATCAGGCCTTAAGGAAAGTTGGGTACCCTCCAGCAGATCTCAGCATTCCCCAGCACTATACGCATTCTTAACAAGCATCCCCGGCAGTCTTGGTCTAAAGATTGTTCCCTGGCGGTATATCAAACATACAGTGGAGTCACTTTCCTGATGCATATCAAAACTTCCCCAGAAGAGTCCAATCCAGTTCCCCAGGAAGGTTGGAATTCATATCCCCAAGCAGTAAGCTTATCCCCAGTAGATTCTGGAAGCTTATCCTCGCAAAGCACGAACACGTCTCCCGGCTTTATTCAAAGAGTTATTTCCTTAACAGGATATAACTGGGTTATCCTCAGCCAAAAGCCACGGAAAGGTCGTCGTCAACGTAGTTCTTTCTTATCCCCAGCGAAGTCTATTCACACTTCCAATACAACAAAGATATCCTCAGCAAGTTATTATCAACAACTCCAGTAAAGTATCTCTCTCCCCACAGAGTATCACTCCCCAGCATGGTCGCTAGAGTATTTTTCTCCCCGCAAAATCTTCTATTTGCCAAGTTTATTCCGCAACGGAGTCATCTTCTCCTACCGGTATTCTTGCAGTTATCATCCCCAGCGGAAGCAAAATCTATTCTTCAACATCAGCCCAGGATATGACTTCCCGGCACCCGTCAAGGATTTACTTTCCTAGACGAAAACATACATTCATAAAACATCACATACATCATTATAGCATGCATAGACGCATTATATCATACAAATCTCATTTATGTTGAGAACATCATTGCTTGATCCATATCATGCATTGCATATGACTGACCTTTACCTTTCAGGAAAGATGCAGTTGAAATTCTCAATCATATTTCAAGACCTAGACCGGTTCAGTTAATCGACTCCAAAGATTTCTTATCCAGTCCCAGGCCTTCTCTAGTCCAGCTAAATCGACTCCCAACAGATTTTTCTGATAAAGACTCAGTAGAAGTTATCCCAGGTTATAATTTCCTATTGGTTCTCTCTCCGACGGTGCATGAGATTTCCATTTTAGGGTTTTCTTTAAGATTATAATTTCCTATGGTTCCCTCTCCGACGGTGAGTGAGGTGATAATTCCTTTCATATTATAATTCCAGATGGTTCCCTCTCCGACGGTGAGTGAGGTGATAATTCCTTTTCAGATGGTTCCCTCTCCGACGGTGAGTGAGGTGATAATTCCTTTTCGGATGGTTCCCTCTCCGACGGTGAGTGAGGTGATAATTCCTTTTCAGATGGTTCCCTCTCCGACGGTGAGTGAGGTGATAATTCCTTTCCAGATGGTTCCCTCTCCGACGGTGAGTGAGGTGATAATTCCTTTTCAGATGGTTCCCTCTCTGACGGTGAGTGAGGTGATAATTCCTTTTCTTATGGTTCCCTCTCTGACGGTGAGTGAGGTGATAATTCCTTTCCAGATGGTTCCCTCTCCGACGGTGAGTGAGGTGATAATTCCTTTTCATATGGTTCCCTCTCCGACGGTGAGTGAGGTGATAATTCCTTTTCTTATGGTTCCCTCTCCGACAGTGAGTGAGGTGATAATTCCTTTTCAGATGGTTCCCTCTCCGACGGTGAGTGAGGTGATAATTCCTTTCCAGATGGTTCCCTCTCCGACGGTGAGTGAGGTGATAATTCCTTTTCAGATGGTTCCCTCTCCGACGGTGAGTGAGGTGATAATTCCTTTTCTTATGGTTCCCTCTCCGACGGTGAGTGAGGTGATAATTCCTTTTCAGATGGTTCCCTCTCCGACGGTGAGTGAGGTGATAATTCCTTTTCCTATGGTTCCCTCTCCGACGGTGAGTGAGGTGACAATTCCTTTTCAGATTATAATTTCCTATGGTTCCCTCTCCGATGGTGCGTGAGGTGATAATTCCCTTTTAGGATTAAATGGTTCCCTCTCCGATGGGGCGTGAGGTGATAATTCCCTTTCAGATTATAATTTCCTTTGGTTCTCTTCCCGATACTGTGAAGATGGTAATTCCCACCAGGATTTTCTCAACGAGCGTTGTTGAAGTTAAAGTCACCCAAGGTTCTCTTACCGTTCATGTTAAGGTAGTAACCACCATCCCTGGTTCATTCATCGCCGTTTGAAGCTCCAGACCCAGCTCCTGTAACCAGGCAGGACACATTTAGACCAGGCATCTGAAAACAGCTCCTGCAACGTGTCAAGTACTCATTTTTTTCTTTTGCAGGTATACAGGTTCTCGCTAAGGAATCTCTTACGCGATCAACATCCAGATGGCATCTATAAGCCCATCATCCTATCCAGCAACCTCTAAATGGCATCTATAAGCTCATTCCATTATCGCACTGCTACTATGTGAGCGCAAATTTCTGGGCACTCTAGTGTTCAATCATCTTCCACCCTCGGATTACGAAAGGCACGTCAGCCAATCTACATCCTCAGGTTTAAGAAGATTGAACAGGGGCAACTGTTGTACCCCAAAATTTGCCCTCCCATATTTCTCAAAAACATTTCAAGAAAAATTCACAAGTCCAACCTGGCGCGTCATATTCAGGTATTCTTTCGCCAAGATATCTCTGATAACATATTCTCAAATTCAGGTTCGGCTCAAGAGTTAATTCTTTAAAGAAGGTATCCGAATGTGTGAGTTTTCTTGAAGAAATATGGTGAAAAAGTGTGCTGAAAGTGCAGTTTTTACGCGCTAAAAAATTCATAACTTGAAGATCGTGGCTCGTTTTGAACCCGTTCCGATGGCCAAAATTCCGTCTTGACATTATCTACGTTTTCATCTCTCACGGCTGGAAGCCAATTTCGATCAGAAGGTCTTCAAAAATGTGGATTTATCAAGCATTTTTGTGCAGAAAATTTGTGACAGAAGTTTATTTGCGTCATGTTCAAAAAATCATAACTTGGTCGATTTTCATCGTATCGAGCTGGTTCCGGTGCCAAAATTTCACAAATTGAGTTGGATACATTTTCACAGAAGGTATTGAGTTCAAACAGTATTCAAAAGGCCTTTGTTTTTTGCTCAGAGTGCGTGACACGCTGAAAATCCTGAATGCTGAATATTATTTCATCTGGGCCGAAACTTCGAAAATTCATAACTCGGTCAATTTTTATCGGATTGGACTCATACTTTTACACAAGGTTCCTGACTCATAGATCTACAACTTTGCTTCAAAAGTCGAGACCAAATTATGCACCGATCAATACCAGTTTTTTATTGAAGAACGTGTCAGAGTCGACACTGGAGCCCAAAATAAGTTTGTCTGAGCTGAAACTTCAAAAATTCATAACTAATTCACCTTTTATCCGATTGAGTCGATTTTCGGACAGGAGTTAGTTATCGATGTAGGCTACATTTTGTTTTCACATTTCAACTTCAAAAAATGCACTTAAGTCCCTGCGATTTAGCCTGGAAAGTGACGAATTCAAGTGAATATTGGAGGCCCAATTGCACATTCAAAGCCCATTTGCTTTACCCTAATTTCCATTATATAATCACCTTCTTTTCACACAAACCAGAGAAGAAAAAAGAGGAAAAAAAGAGGAGGAAAAGAGAGAAAAAACCTTGTCACAACACTGTTAGAATATCAAATTCTTTCAAGAACCCTAAAACCTTGAAATCCTTATTACAAATCCCTCTCTCACTACAAATAAGCCATCACAGTTACAAACCAACACCTCACTACTTCTTCAGTAAGGGTAAGGCTGGCTTGATCTCCATGATCCTAATTTTCCAGTAAGGCATAAAAGCATTCAGGCCACTGATTTTCCAGTAAGGGTAAGATTGATTTGATCTCCATGATCAAAAGGGTATAATTATTCATACATGCCATATTGTGCCTAAACATTAAATTTCTTCATATATTGGCTTTATTTGCATTTTATGATTTTATTTAATGTGTTCGTGAGATTCAACTGCAGATTTAGACAAGATCCCAGGTTCATTAAAGAACGTTGAGGCCAAAAGCCAAATGGCCAAAAGGCCAAAAGCCAAATGGCCAGACTAGAAAAACTTATGCATGACACCAATACATGGCGAGACAGACATTAAGCCAGACATTAAGGAACGTAAAAGCCAAAACGCAAATGGCCAAAAGCCAAAAGCCAAATGACCAAAGTAGAACAACTTATGTATGATGAGGCCAGAACACAAATGGCCAAACCACTTCAATTCACCTCAAAAGGGGACAGAAACCCCCCAAGGTATTGTATTTTCTTTCTTTTCCTTATTTTTATTTATTTCAATTATTATTATTTTTAATTAATTCCTTTAATTTAACTTATTTTCATAAAATATAAAAAATAGTAAAAAACAGAAAAGTCATAAAAATCAAAATATATTTATTTAATTAATATTTTTTGTAAATAAATTTCACTAATAATTAATTATTTATTTTTATAAATCAAAATTGCATGTAAATAATTAGATTAATTTTAGGTTTAATTTTAACATGTTTTTCTTAATAAATAAAAAAAATTAGAATTAGGATTAATATTTTAATTTCATTTAATCTTTCTCATAAAAATACATAAAAAACATAAATACCAAAAACTCAAAAAAAATAATAATTTCTTTTTTCTCTTTAATTTCATTAGTTTAATCATTTAATTTAATTTCATTAAAAAGGGTCCAACGCCCTCGTTTCCAATTTTAATTCCTATTCACGCATTTTTATTTATTTCATTCTTTTAAATATTTATGTAACTCTCCCAAAGCCATGTAAATATTAATTTCTCACACTTTACTTTAATTCTTTATTTTTCTGTCAAATCGGGTCCTGGAAATTTTGGCGATGTGGACCCGCGCCTTTTGTAATAGTTTAGAACTTTACCTTTCTCGCACTTTTTAACTGCTAAATAAATGCATGCAAGAATGAATGACAATAAATAAAAACAAACGCGTAGGTCACCTATACCATCACAAGACAAAAAATAAACGAATCTGACACACGAATCACACACCACCCCTATGGTACGCCTCACTGTTGCCTTGCCTCGAAAGGTGATCGTCGAGTAGAGGATGTCTTAGTAAGTCCTCATGATCCAGGAACCTGGCATGAGGGTAGCTTCTAAGGTGTCTTCCCATTGCTCTGGTGATCACCATGTCCCGAACCTCGAATTGACCCGAACACCTCCAACGGTGGTGCTACCTACCTCTCAATGGTGGGATGGCACTACTTTAAAGGACATCTACACAGACGAATTCCTTAGGGTAGGTAGACGACTCTAGATACTTGCTCTAATTTCAAAAACAAATCAAAAAATACTTTTCACACCGACACCTTTTCAAAAAGCTTTCGAAAGCAATTTTTCAAACACTCTTGAGGACCGATACAAGAGTCGAACTGGAATTTTCAAAGAAACTTTTTTTAAAGCCCACAGTTGAAAAGCAAACAAACCATTTTGAAAACACAGATGAGCAAGTATCTAAGAGCCCATGGATAACCATGGATAGAAAGGGTGCTAACACCTTCCCTTTCTATAACCTACCTCCCGAACCGAGAGCAATCTCTTTAAGGAATTTTTCTGTGCTTTTGTCCTTTCCATTTGGAGAAAATAAAAGACGGTGGCGACTCTTGCTTCCGCGACATTTCGCAAACCAGCGTTAAACAGTCAGTTCCAGATCCACCGATCACAGGTTGCTTTAGGATGAGTCAGTGTAAAACTGCATCTGGAAATTCAAGAGAAGGATCTTGGGTAGGGTTGCCTCAAGATGAGTCCGTGTAAAACTTCATCTGGAAATTCAAGAGAAGGAACCTGGGTAGGGTTGCCTCAGGATGAGTCCGTGTAAAACTTCATCTGGAAATTCAAAAGAAGGAACCTAGGTAGGTGTGATCGGTGGATCTGGAACTGACTGTTTAACGATGGTTCGCGAAATGTCGCGGAAGCAAGAGTCGCCACCGTCTTTTATTTTCTCCAACATGGAAAGGACAAAAGCACAGAAAATTTCCTTATGAGATTTGTTCTCGGTTCGGGAGGTAGATTTATAGAAAGGGAAGGTACTAGCACCCTTTCTATCCATGGTTATCCATGGGCTCTTAGATACTTGCTCATTTGTGTTTTCAAAATGTTTGTTTGCTTTTCAAAGTGTGAGTGGGTTTTGAAAAAGTTTCGTTTAAAGATTTCAGATCGACTCTTGTATCAGTCCTCAAGAGTGTTTGAAAAATTGTTTTGAAAGCTTTTTGAAAGTGTCGGTGTGAAAAGAGTTTTTTTGATTTGTTTTGAATTAGAGCAAGTACCTACGAGTTATCTACCTACCCTAAGGAATTATGCTGTGTAAATGTCCTTAAAGTAGTGCCATCCCACCATTGAGAGGTAGGTAGCACCACCATTGGAGGTGTTCGGGTCAATTCGAGGATTAGGGACAGTGTGGTCACCGAGCAACAGTAAGACACCTTAGAAGCTACCCTTATGCCATTGATCTTTTTATTCCGAGGCAACTATTCTGAGGCAACTTGTTTCGAGGCAACTAGATCAATGGACATAAGGACTCACTAAGACGTCCTATACTCGACGACCACGTTTCGAGGGGCAAGGCAACAGTGAGGCGTAACCTAAGAGTGGTGTGTGAATTGTGTGTCATTTTCAGTTATAGTTTATCTTGATCATGCATTGGGTGAGCTACGCTTTGATTTTATTTGGGCATACATTCTTTCATGTGATTAACAGTTTTAAAGGTGCGGAATTTAAAGTGCGGAAAGTAAAAGTCCTACGCTATTACAAGGCGCGGGTCTATACATCGCCAAATTAACAAAGACCCGATTTTGAAAAAAGTGCGGAAAGTAAATGTCCTAATTATCTATTACAAGGCTTTGGGGCAATTACATAAGATTTAAAAGAAACATAAGAACAAGCGTGCGAAAAGAAATTATAATCGAATGTGCGAGGGCGTTGGACCCTTTAAAGGAATTGAATTGAAATTACAAATTAATTAATGATTAAAGAAAGAAAAGGTTATTTTTTATGGTTTTTGGTATTTATGAAAATAAATAAAATTGATTAAAATTAAAAATTAAATAAAACCCTAATTCTAGTTTGTTTTTAAATTATTAAAAAAATTGTTTAAGTTTAACCTAATTTAACCCTAATTAATTAATTACAAGTTTATTAATTAATAATTAATAATGACAAGAATAAAAAAGTTATTTATTAAGAAAAAGAATAAAAATACTAAAACCCTAATCTCTACATTTTTAGTTTATTTAAGAAAAAAAAACATTAAAGTTGAAAACCTAAAATTAAACTAATTTGATTATTAAGATTTATTTACAAAAACCATTAATGAATTAAAAATTAAATAAACATATTTTTATTTTTGACTTTTCTGATTTTTTTGGTTTTATGAAAATTATTTTTAAGAAATAAAAAGAAATAATTAAGCATTAAAAAGAATTAAAAGAAATCAAATAGAAAATAAAATCAAAATAATGCAAACCATAGGAGGGGTATCCGGCCCTTTTGGAGGTGTGATTTGAGAAATTTTGGCCCATCAGAATGGGGCCTTTTTGACTTTCTAGTGATCACGTGCAGATCCATTGACTAAGGTGCATGATGGAATTCCTGTGCTGGCCATCAGATTGAGGTTGCTGGACATGTGGCAAGCTTAAATATGCGCGTACATGGTGGACCACTGGTGGGAAAGGGTACCTGAACACGTTACAAGAAAAAATATAGGGAAATATGGGGGACCTGGGAATCGAACCCAGGTCCCAACGCTTGCAACTAGCCTTTTCCACCAACTGAGCCATTTAACACATTCGTTAGTATAATGAAAGATAAATAATGTAAATGAAATATACGCTTATGATATGGAACCAACAAAAAGGCGCGCCAGATTCAAACTAACCAACCATGTCCTTACAACTCAGCGTCTTCTTCGTTTGCCTGGAAATAAAACAAGAGATAGCGGGGGTTTTAAACCCCCACTAATGGTAATACACAAAAATAGCGATTAGCATATAGTCCATCATAAATTGAGCGCGAGGTGGTCAATTGTTTCGTCCAGATGCCCTGATTCTAATGGCACTATTTTGGTTGGCTAATTTTTCCTTAAGCGTAAAACCCCAAATCTGGAGCTTTGAAACCCTAAGCAACGTTCATGGTAACTTTTTATACATGCATGCATTCTTCAATTGAATTGTGCCATTAGCTTCATAATCATCATATTAGTATAAATCAAACATTAAAACGTAGGGAAAATGCATGTAAATTCAAATACGATTAAGAAAATTTTCATGAACAGGGCGATTGCGTTCTACCACTTCTTCGAGTATGGAGACTTGGTTTTGATTGGAAAAGATTTCTGGTAGTGTCAGGAGTCTATTGGAATGACCTTTGATCTTTGAAACAAGCTCTAGCTATGAAAACAGTTTCTCACTTTTTGTCCAAAAAATGCAAGTTTGTTCTTTCTCTTCTGCGCAGCTTCTGTGTCCCTTGGCCTATGTTTCAGTTGTGCTTATGTATGTGAATGGATTAGATCAGAAAAATCAAGCCCAAAGCCTTTGCATTGATGATTTAGAATATTTGATTTTCATGATCTTTTTTCAAATCTCTTTGCCATGAAACTATTGCCAATCATGAGAAATCTTGCCTTTTTGAATATGCACGAAATATTTGATTCATTATGAGTGAAATCTCTGCACAAAAAGATTGGAAAGGTATTATTTGCTATTTTTCATATTTAATTTTAATTAAGTGAATTAATAATAATAAAAATTCAAATAATTAATCAAAAATGATAAAATAACTCCCTTGGATGTCAATGGGTCGTGCATGGCCTTTGGGTAATGATTCATGGAAGAATTTGTGGCCCATTAGCATTTTTGAACCCTTTTGTGCAAAGTTGACTTTTCAAAATTCCCAAACATTTCCCAACTTCCACAAGGCATATCTTGCTCAATTTTTAAGCTTTGATCATGTTCTTGGACATTTTGGAAAGGTCTTGAAGTCCTCTAACCAATGCCTTTGGTCCCATGTCATTTTGATTTACCAATCTCAAGTTATGGTCTTTGACTTAAAGTGCTTTTTTGTTGACTTTTGAAAATGACCTATAATGTTGAGATTGATAACTTTTTGTGAGAGCATTTCTTGGACTTAAAGTGTGAAGATGAGTTGTAGGAAATGTAATTCTCTTCAAAATGAGATTTGGATGGAATTTTTTTGATAAACCATATGGAAGTTATGCCCTGGTCAATTTGCAGTTGACTTTTCCAACTGTCCAAAAATAGAAACTTTTGCATCTTGAGACTTTTTGAGCCATGCCTTGAGAATCATGATCAAGAATTGATCAAATGATGTTTTTGGCTTCAAAATAAGATGTTGACCAAAATTTTTGACTTTTGACTGTCAAATGACCATTTTTTCCCTGCAGTTGACTGTGCAGCATTTAGGGTTTTTGACTGTGCAATTTGATGATGTGAGTCTTGGAACTTGGCATATGGATGCTTGATAATGTATATAGGCATGCGGGACTTGTTTGGACCCTTGGAAACTTCAATTTCTTGGCCAGAACCAAAACCCTAATTTTTGACTGTTAGGAGGCCATTGGACTGTGCAACCCTTGAGAGATTTTGATGCATGATCTTAGCAAACCTTGAAGAATATGGGAGGGCAAATTTTGGGGTACAATAGTTGCCCCTGTTCAATCTTCTTAGACCTGAGGATGTAGATTGGCTGGCGTGCCTTTCGTAATCTGAAGGTGGAAGATGATTGAACACTAGAGTGCCCAGAAATTTGCGCTCACATGTTAGAAGTATAATGGTGGGAATGGGCTTACATATGCCATTTGGATATTGATGGATAGGAAGATGGGCTTATAGATGCCATCTGGAAGTGTGACTGAACTTTGTCGGGAATGGGCTTACAGATGCCATTTGGATGTTGATCGCGTAAGAGTTTCCTTAGCGAGATCTTGCGTACCTGAAAAAGAAAGATAATTATCTGGCCTGTTACAGGAGTTGATCTTCAAACTTTTTATGTAGATGTGCCCTGGCTGGTTACAGGTGTCGAATCTTTGAACTCTTCAGACGTGCCCTGGCGAGATACAGGAATCGAGTCTGGAGCTTCAAAATGTTATGAATGAATCAGGGATGGTTACTACCTCAACGGGACGGTGAGAGAACCTTGGACGATTACTACCTCAACAGTAACGATGAGAGAACCTTGGGCGATTACTACCTCAACAGTAACGATGAGAGAACCTTGGGCAATTACTACCTCAACAGTAACGATGAGAGAACCTTGGGCGATTACTACCTCAATAGTAACGATGAGAGAATCTTTCAGACGCACCCTAGCAAGATACAGGAATCGGGTCTGGTAATGTTAGTCTTCAACAGATACACCCTGGCAAGATACAGGAATCAGATCCTCAAACTCTTCAGACACACCCTGGCAAGATACAGGAATCGGATCTGGTATTGTTAGTCTTCAACGGATACACCCTGGCAAGATACAGGCATCGTATCCTCGAACTCTTCAGACACACCCTGGCAAGATACAGGAATCGGATCTGGTATTGTTAGTCTTCAACGGATACACCCTGGCAAGATACAGGCATCAGATCCTCGAACTCTTCAGACGCACCCTGGCAAGATACAGGAATCGGATCTGGTAATGTTAGTCTTCAACAGATACACCCTGGCAAGATACAGGCATCGGATCCTCAAACTCTTCAGACGCACCCTGGCAAGATACATGAATCGGATCTGGTAATGTTAGTCTTCAACGGATACACCCTGGCAAGATACAGGCATCGGATCCTCAAACTCTTCAGATGCACCCTGGCAAGATACAGGAATCGGGTCTGGTATTGTTAGTCTTCAACGGATACACCCTGGCAAGATACAGGCATCGGATCCTCAAACTCTTCAGACGTGTCCTGGCAAGATACAGGAATCGGGTCTGGAATCGATCGTCAATAGATACACCCTGGCGAGATACAGGAATCGGATCTTTAGTTGCGACCGTTGATAGTAATTATCTTTGTATTAACCTTCGTCCTGAAAAGACAAAACGTTAGTTGTATGCGATGTCATGATGTATGACATGCGTGATGAGATTATAGGTTCATGGTGCGTATATGCATGCTATAATGTATGGAAATGCGATGTTTATGAATGTATGTTTTCGTCTTAGGAAAATAAATCCTTGACGGACGCCGGGAAGTTAAATCCTGGGCTGATGTAGAGCTTTTGTTTCTACTAGGGAGTGATGGTTGCAAGAATACCGGTAGGAGAAGATGACTCCGTTGGGGAATAAACTTGGCGAATAGATTACTCTGCGGGGGAAAATTATTCTAGAGATCTTGCTGGGGAACAATACTCTGTGGGAAGAGAGGTACTTTGTTGGGATGTTGATGATAACTTCGCTGGGGATAGCGTTGTTATGTTGGAAGTTTTAATAGACTCCACTGGGGATAAGAAGACTTCGCCGAGGACGATCTTTCCGTGGCTTTTGGCTGAGGATAACCCAGTTATATCCTGGTAGGGAAATAACCTTTGAATAAAGCCGGGAGGCGCGTTCGTGCTCTGCAGGGGATAAGCTTCCAGAATCTACTGGGGATAAGCTTCCTGCTGGGGAGATGATTCAGCTTTCCTGGGGAAATTTTTGGACTGGACTCTCATGGGGAGATTTTGAACTGTACGGGGGAAATGGCTCCACCGAATGCCTGGTATACCGCCGGGGAACAATCTTAGATTCAGATTGCCGGGGATGCTTGTTAAGAATATTCGTCTATCGTGTTGGGGAATGTTGAGATCTGCTGGGGATGCCCAACCTCCTTAAGGCTAATGGTATTTCTTTGCTTGGGGAGAGTGTATTGACTTGCTGGCTCACTCTCTGGGGAGTTAAGATATCTTGGTTATGTTCTTCAGCTGAACTTACCTTGGTACCTTGGTGGACAGAACAATTAGATCGCTTAGACAACTCATTATTGCCCCTGTTTCTAATGTTACCGGTAATTAATCCTTTGTTTTGTATGCAAATATTTATGAGTTAGCAATTAGTGTCAAATGCATATATCACAAATTAAACCTTGGACGTTCTTCGCAAAACAAAACAAAAAAGGAAAAACAATTGGCAATTTGTCTGAAAAGTGAATTTATATTGATTTTTGAATTTGCCTGTAAATAGGCATTTTATGTACAAGAGGCTGACGTCCTAGTAAGAGAACGCCGCCGAATAAAAGAGTTTATACAAATTTGTACAAATGGAAAACAAAACAGCTATGTGAAAAGAATGATCCCACTGGGTTCCAATTCTGCTATCGCCTTTATATCTTCGAGCGTCTCATCACTTGATGACCTAGCTAAAGATGAAGCTGATTGATTGATGCCGTCTGAACTTGATGTTGATACCGGATTCTTGATGCAAAGTGATCCAATGAGACATAGTATTACGCTTTATCCCTAACTTTTTCCTGGACCGCCCTTTCGGGTTTTCAGTCCACCGGGATACCCATTTTTGCCCAAGCCGCCTTTTCAGGTTTTCGACTTGCCGGGTGTACAGATTTTTTCCATTTCATCCCTCATTTTGCCCGAACCCTTTTGGTTCGCCGGGAAGCCCTAATTTTTGCCTAGGTATGTCAACCTAGCGGGTCTTTTATCATGCGTAGTATCTTTTTACTATGTCTGCATTGGCGGGGTGAGGAAGGTCGTCACCATCCATGGTGGTTAGTATCATGGCTCCTCCTGAGAACACATGTTTAACCACAAATGGCCCTTCGTATGTGGGGGTCCATTTGCCCCTGGGATCACTCTGAGGAAGGATGATGCGCTTGATTACCAGATCCCCAACTTTATATTCTTGTGGTCTGACCTTCTTGTTAAATGCCCTGATCATCCGTTTTTGATACGTCTGACCATGACAAATAGCAGCAAGTCTCTTTTCATCAATCAGGTTTAATTGATCAAGTCGTGTCTGGATCCAATCATCTTCGCTCAGATCTGCATCCTTCATTATCCTGAGAGAGGGTATCTGCACTTCGATCGGTAAGACTGCCTCCATGCCGTAGACCAAGGAGAAAGGAGTTGCCCCGGTTGACGTTCTTGCTGAGGTACGGTACCCATGAAGAGAGAACGGTAACATCTCGTGCCAATCTTTATAGGTCACTGTCATCTTCTGCACAATTTTCTTGATATTCTTATTCGCTGCTTCTACAGCCCCATTCATCTTCGGCCGGTAAGGAGAAGAGTTGTGGTGCTGTATCTTAAACTGCTCGTAGAGTTCGGTGATCATTTTGTTATTGAGATTGGTATCATTGTCTGTAATGATCCTTTCAGGGACGCCGTACCGACAGATCAGATTGTGCCGAATGAACCGTGCCACAACGTTCTTGGTTACCGTGGCGTAAGAAGCTGCTTCCACCCACTTTGTGAAGTAATCAATTGCTACCAGGATGAAGCGATGCCCATTGGATGTCGTAGGTTTAATCTTGCTGATCATATCTATGCCCCACATTGCAAAAGGCCAAGGTGCAGTCAAGACATTCAGAGGAACTGGAGGAACGTGCACCTTGTCTGCGTAAATCTGGCATTTATGACATGTCCGAGAATGTTGGTAACAGTCGGCTTCCATTGTGGACCAGAAATAACCTGCCCGAAGGATTTTCTTTTCCATAGTATGTCCACTGGAATGCATTCCGAAGGTACCTTCATGTAGCTCCGTCATGATCCTTTCTGCTTCAGTCTTATCCACACAACGCAGTAAGGTCGAATCATGGTTTCTCTTGTACAGGATGCCATTGCTAAGGAAGAACTTTGCAGCGAACCTTCTCAGAAACTTTTTATCGTTGACAGATGCACCTTCAAGGTATTCTTGAGCTTCCAAGTATCTTTTCACCTCATGGTACCAAGGTTTCTCAGTCACTACCTCAGCCTCAAGATCACAACAGTATGCCGGTTCGTCCAGTTTCCAGATGATAACCCGGGGACCCTCATTATCCCATTTGACTTTGAACATGGAAGACATCGTAGCTAACGCGTCCGCCAACTGATTCTCCTCTCTTGGGAAATGTTCAAAAGTTATCTCTGTGAAATGGGGGATCAATGTCAACACACATTCTCTGTAGGGAATAAGATTCGGATGTTTCGTATCCCACTCGCCTTTGATCTGATTGATCACGAGAGCGGAATCTCCGAAGACACTCAGAAACTTGATCCTTAAGTCAATTGCAGCTTGAAGACCCATGATGCATGCCTCATACTCTGCCATGTTGTTGGTGCAGTTGAAACATAGTCGGGAAGTGAGTGGAGTATGAGTGCCTTGAGGGGATATGATCACAGTGCCGATACCGTTACCCAAAGCATTGGAGGCTCCGTCAAAGTGCATATACCATCGGGATCCTTCCTCAGGTCCTTCATCCGGTCCAGGTACTTCACAATCAGTCACTATCATGATGCTCTCGTCAGGAAATTCGAAGTTCATTGATTGATAGTCGTCTACTGCCTGGTGTGCCAAGTGGTCTGCCAATACACTTCCTTTGATAGCTTTATAAGTTGTGTACTGGATGTCATATTCTGTCAAGATCATTTGCCATCTTGCTATTCTCCCAGACAGAGCAGGCTTTTCAAATATGTACTTTATAGGATCCATCTTTGAGATCAACAAGGTGGTGTGAGTCAGCATATACTGTCTCAGCCGGCGAGCAGCCCATACCAAAGCGCAACAAGTTTTCTCGAGCAGTGAGTATCGGATCTCACAGTCGGTAAACTTTTTGCTAAGGTAATAAATGGCGTGCTCTTTTCGGCCAGACTTGTCATGCTTCCCCAGTACACACCCCATTGAGTTGTCAAGTACTGTCAGGTATAGTATCAGAGGTCTCCCTTCAACCGGTGGCATAAGAATGGGTGGTTCTTGGAGATACTCTTTGATTCTGTCAAAAGCGGCCTGACATTCATCATTCCAACGTACTACCTGATCTTTCTTCAGCATCTTGAAGATTGGTTCACAGGTAGTGGTTAGGTGCGAGATGAACCAGGCAATATAATTTAGGTGTCCTAAAAAGCCTCTGACCTCTTTCTCTGTCTTAGGAACTGGCATCTCTTGAATGGCTTTAACCTTAGCAGGGTCCACTTGAATACCCTTGTCACTTACAACGAAGCCTAGCAACTTTCCAGATCTAACCCCGAAGGTGCACTTGTTTGGATTCAACCTCAGCTTGTACAGTTTCAGACGGTCAAACAATTTCTGCAGATGATCAAGGTGTTCCTCCTCAGTTTGGGACCTTGCAATCATATTGTCAACATACACTTCAATCTCATGATGGATCATGTCATGAAATAAAGCAACCATGGCACGTTGGTAGGTTGCCCCAGCATTTTTCAACCCGAATGGCATGACCTTGTAGCAGAAGGTGCCCCACTGAGTAACAAAGGTAGTCTTTTCCATGTCTTCAGGAGCCATCTTGATCTGATTATAACCTGAAAAACCATCCATGAAAGAGAACACCTTATGCTGAGCAGTATTGTCAACCAGAACATCAATGTGAGGTAGGGGAAGTCATCCTTGGGGCTGGCCCTGTTCAGATCCCTGTAATCGACACACATTCTGACCTTGCCATCTTTCTTTGGTACCGACACCACATTAGCAACCCACTGAGGGTAAGAAGTTACTGCAAGAAACCCGTCATCGAATTGCTTCATAACCTCAGCTTTGATCTTCTCGGACATCTCTGGACGCATACGACGGACCTTTTGCTTAACCGGAGGGCAGTCTTCCTTGGTAGGCAAATGATGGACCACAATGTCAGTATCCAACCCAGGCATGTCTTCGTAGGACCAGGCAAAGATCTCCACATAATCACGTAGCATCTGAGTCAACTGTTGCTTCACACTGAGCTCCAGATTGGCACCAATCTTAACTTCTTTTCTATCTGCCTCAGTACCCAGATTTATCGTTTCCACTGGCTCTTCATGTGGTTGAATTGCCCTCTCTTCCTGAAGTAACAGTCTTGCAAGCTTGCCAGGCACTTCACAATCATCTTCACCTTCGTATTCGGCTAAGTTGATCGGATTTTCAAAGTCATAACTGGCAGTAGCAGAGTCGTTACCAGTGAGATCCAGAGTGGATTGAAACCTGTATGGGTGAGTGTGTGTAAATACAGCTGTTTTGCAATATAAAGAAAGAAAGAAAGAAAAGGAGCACAAGATTTGAAATGCGGAAAAAACGTCCAAGGTCTTTATTCATGATATATGTAAATGACAGTTATAAGCCCTCACAAATGAAGCCAACGGTGCCCCGGGTAAGACACTGGGCCATAAAGTTTCAATTCATTGTTTATTACAATTAACAAAAACAAAGGAATTCATTACTGCGTAACAAAAGTAACAGGAGTATGATCTTTTGCAGTCCAATTGTTCAATCCACCGTCAGTCGTCGGGTAGATCCAGCTATCGAACTTCGATTCTTCCACTTCGTCTGCATCCCCAATAGCATTCACTCCTGGATTGGTGATGAGCACAGGAGGTCTTCCGATCCTAGCTTTGCGCACAGCCCTCTGAGCCTCTGCAGTAAAACCCAGTCCAAACTTGTCAGTTTTAGGAGTGAAATCAAGGAGCCTGCCCCAGTTAGCACATTCACCTTTCTCGATTACAGCCCGGGCGTCCTTCAAGGAAGCCATCTTCAAAGGAAAGTCCTCTTCAACCACTGTTTCTGCCGCTGCCAATGTTGGAGGTACCTCTTCAAAATGCTGAAAGGGGGTTTCAATAAACTCCCCGTCCATCTCAATATACCGGAAGGAATTCAAATGGCTCACCATATACTCTTCCTCCCCCTGCACAATGACGATCTTCCCTCTGACAGGGTACTTGAGCTTTTGGTGGAGAGTGGAGGTCAATGCCCCAGCTTTGTGAATCCAAGGTCGACCCAGTAAACAGGAATAAGATGGACGAATATCCATCACATAGAAAGTTGAGTCGAATACTTGAGAACCCACACGAATAGAAATGTCTACCTCTCCATGAACCATCCTCTTTGATCCGTCAAAGGCTCGAACAATGATGTTGCTAGGTTTCAATTCCAGGCCCTCACAATCCAACCGGTCTAAGGCCTTTTTGGGTAGCACATTCAGGGAAGAACCGGTGTCCACCAACACGTGAGCGAGAGTAGTGCCCCTGCATTCTATAGAGACATGCAGGGCATCATTGTGGTTCTTTCCCTTGGCGGTAAGGTCAGCATCCGAGAAACCCAAACCATTGTCAGCTGTCAAATTGGCTACGCAATCAGTAAACTGGTCTGCAGAGGTCTCTTGTGGCACATGGGCCGTCTTTAGAAATGAAATCAGGGCCTTAGCATGGGCCTCTGAGCATAGTAGTAATGAGAGCATAGAGATCTTGGAGGGTGTATGCCCCAGCTGCTCAACGACATTGAAGTCGCTCTTCTTGATTATCTTAAGAATTTCCTCCATCTCTTGCTGGGAGGCTTCAACATTCACAGACTTTGGTGCCTCCATCCGGGCAGGCTCATCATCAATCCCTTTGCCCCGAGTATTAGATGACTCGGCAGCAGGGGAAGCAACTTGATCAGAAGTGGAAACGGGCGCACTTGCAGGTGTTATAATGAGAGGTCTTCGAATAGCTGGTGGTGCAATGTCAGGCGAGAAGAGCCTGCCACTGCGGGTTACTTTGACTGGACCGGTGATATTGCTGATGCTGGTACCGGTATTGAACTCTTGCTTTATTCCAAGTACATATACATCTGCCCCATAGTGCCATAGGACAACCTTATCAGATTCATAGGGGAGGGGCCCCGGAACAGTAATAACAATGGGTGCAACAATCATGATTTTAACTGGCTTCCTCGGGGGAGCCTTGATTGGATTGTTGAAAATTGTAACGACAGATGCTTCTTCCACAGGAACAAACGGAACAGCGGTCTTCTTGAACAGAATCTCCTTGCTATCCATCAGGCTTTGGATGCCTAACTTCAGCAACAGACAACCAGAAAGGGAAACAGTACACAAAAGGCAACCTTCGCTACAACCCGGAAATAAACCGGCTAGCAACAGGTTCCTCTTAACAGTCAATAGAGGAGTAGCTACATCATTCACAGAAACGGCATACAAGTCTTCATCAATGGCATTTACTCCATGCTGGGGCATAGGAGCAGTCACAACATTTGGTCTCTCAGGCGCCTCAAATTGTATCTCCTTCGCATCAATAAGGTCCTGCACCTTATTCCTCAGGGCCCAGCAGTCATCATTAGAATGCCCCGGGCTATCGGAGTGATAAGCACAACGGGCATTTGGATTATACTTGGGAGATGCAGTATTCACAACCTTTGGAGCCTCTCTGACGGTCACCAAGTTGGTTGATAGCAGCTGCGGCAAGATTTGTGACAAGGTCATACTCAGCCGGGTAAATTCTCTTCTAGGCCTTTCAGCCCTGGGTTGATTAGTTTGCCGAGGAGCAGCAGCAGGCTTAGCAATCACCACCGCGTTGACAGATTGGAGGCGCTCTAGTTTGTCTTGCCTCCTAGGCCCATACACAGCACTGGCCTCCTTTTTAAAGGGTTTCTTCTCAGCACTTGAAGACGCACCTTTCTGAATCTTCCCTGAATTCATACCAGCCTCTATCCTTTCCCCAGTCAGAATAAGGTCAGTGAATCCTGCGGATGAATTACCGATAAGATGATTAAAGAACGGCCCAGATAGGGTCCCCAAGAACATATCCACCAACTCCCGGTCTGTTAACGGAGGCTGTACCCTGCCAGCCAGGCCCCTCCACTTCTGCGCATACTCTTTAAAACCTTCGCCTGATCCCAGCGACATACCCTGGAGTCGGGTACGTGTAGGAGCAAGGTCAGCATTATATTCATACTGCTTGTAAAAAGCAGTAGCCAACTCCTCCCAGTTACGAACTTTGGTCCCATCCAGCTGATAGAACCATTCGAGATGAGTCCCTGAAAGACTCTCCTGGAAGAAGTGGATCCACAAGTTCTTATCCACTGTATACGGCTGAATCTTCCGCACATAAGATCTGAGGTGTAGCTTAGGGCAAGACGCCCCGTCATACTTGGTGAAAGATGGTGCTTTAAACTTGTGAGGGATGATCACACCAGTAGATAAACCCAAGTCTCCCGGTCTTCAGCTGGAGGATACTGTTCCTCATTAAAATCAGTCTCGTTGTCAGAGACTACTGGACTTGGAGCCCTTCCCCCCTGGGGACTGTCTTTGCCTACAGAAGAACCAGCTTCCTCATTCTGTAGAGTGTTACCAAACCTCCGGCCCGAGTTGAAAAGAACAGTTCTCTTCTTCTTCTTCTCCTTCTTCAGGAGTAAAGCCTTCAGCTCTTCTTGACCTTGAGCCAAACCCATGATCAGCTCCTGAAATTGTGCGTTCTGTGCCTGAAGGGCCTTGATAGACATCTCGGTAGATGATTCAGGGTTCATGATGCTGAAATAAACAGCGAAGAACGGTAAGCAACCTGAAAAGAAGAGTACCTGCTATGCACATGATGAATGATATGTGTTCATGCAATGCATTCAAGGGTTCGAAAGTTCAAATTTGTTGTAGACAAAAAGGAACACACGTTATCATTAAGGAAATAATTGTTTAGTACATCAAAGCCTCGTGGGCACACATTACAAAGCAAATCAATCCCAAAAGACACTACGCATCCTCTTCGGAGCAATGTAGGTGTTGAGATTCCTCTCCTCGTGCAATAGGCGGGTGAGCTCCAAGACCTTCTTTTCACTAGCATGTAGACTGGTCTCAAGAGAATTTCGTTCTTCCTTAAGCTGGATCCAGCTCTTCTGCATTTCTTCCCAGGACGTGGGCATGTAAGGATGTTGAATGGTATAGGACACCTCTCCTTCCAATGCTGGCTCTTTGATCACAGGGAGAACATGAGGATAAGACATTACTAACTTCTGGGAGCGGGCTCGTACCCACTTGAGATAAGGTTCCAATGGGATGGAATTCCTGTGCCCCAGGGTCTTGCTGTCTACCCTACTTGGCATCCTCCAAGCTCTGATAAATCTCTGGCGAAGTCTTTGGGAATCGTTGTCGAAGTCAAAAACTATGTCAGGAATTAACATGTCATGAGGGCCGTCCCTCCGAGCATAACCAAACTGTCTCCAAGCCAGGCACGGGTTGTAAGTAATACCTCCTCTGATTCCAAGTAAAGGAATATTAGGGTACTCCCCGCAACGATCAATGATAGTGACATCCTCTATGGACCGAGAGCACCAATGTATATCAGCATGCGTAAGAGTCATCAATCGTTGTGACCATCTCAAACCCCGCTCGTTCTTCAAAACTGATTGCAGAAGGTGCGAAATAAACCACCTTCCCAGGAGAGGAGTACAGCACATAAGAACACCTCTTTTTCTCATGGTTCGAGTGTAACATGAGTGAAGGATGTCCCCAAGCAACGTAGGTATAGGATTCCTGGACATGAAGATCTGGACAGCACTGATATCTATAAGCTGATCTGGATTAGGGAACAACACCAAACCATAGACAAGGAGGGCCACAACCTCTTCAAAAGCTTGTAGGTCAAGGGAGTTCCAACATTCTTGGACCTTCTCAAACAGAAACCTGGCTAAGAACCCTTTGATGCCACTTCTAACTTCCCAATGTCCCTTGAGGTCAGATGATTGTAGGTGTAAGACTTTAGCAATTTCTTCAAGCTTGGGTTCCTTTTCCGTACCGTTGTAGGGTAGTTGATCAAGGATAGGGATATTCAGAAGCCGGGAGAACTCTTCCAATGTAGGCACCAGTTGGTAATCCAAGAAAGTAAAACAGTGATGCAGAGGGTCAAAGAACTGGAATAGGACCTTTATCATATCTTCCTCAATGTTGGTATTGACCAAGCTGATGAGTCTTCCATGTCTTTCACTGAATGAAGAGCTCTCGGAAATCCTGGATATAAGCTCCTTAAGCTGAGGAGGGATCCTTACAAGGCTGATCTGAATTGTCTTTCTGCGAACAATTTCCATGTCCTACAAAACAAGAACAAAGATGAAGATTCGAACCCCTGAAATGGTTAGTCAATGCATATGATGCTGTATGATGTCATGATGCTATGATTAAACACACCACAAATATTTACAAAGGCAGACATGATAAGGCACACAAGTCACACAAGACAAGCCCTTAGAGTTTAGGCCAGCATGGGGTCTGGGTATTACCCTCTTGAAGTTGGTGGGCTCAACCTGTCCTATCAGAAGTAACCAGGTTCTAAGGGTCCAATATCACTGGATTGCTTTCATTGTTCATCGTTTCGATTTAGCCACTGAACTGGCGGCCGAAATATTCCAGGAAAGCAACCCTCAATTGAGTGTAGTATCGAGTATCAACCAACCTCGGACTGCACCAAAGTCAGTTATCTCACTACCCTAAGAGGCCAAGATAGTTCAATTAAGGTTCCTAAGGCCAGTTGATGCTTCACGACACCACGCGGAGGCCCCGTACTCTCCTTGACTAAACTCAAGGGTTACCGGTACACACCAAAGTGCCATATCAATGTAGCAGACTGTTTCAACCATGTCGGTATACCCCGCACAGTTCCCTCACAACCTTGTTGCTACTTTCTAAGAAGGTATCCCCAGATCCGGGTTAGGATCTATAGAACTCCCAAGACAGTCCCACAATAATAAAGCAAACAGGTCAAAGCAATTGAAAACACAGTTATGAACTATCCTAAGGTACACCTCACTTTATAAGTTTCCCCAGCAGAGTCGCCAGTTCTGTGATCGGTGGATCTGGAACTGACTGTTTAACGCTGGTTCGCGAAATGTCGCGGAAGCAAGAGTTGCCACTTTCTTTTATTTTCTCCAACATGGAAAGGACAAAAGCACAGAAAAATTCCTTATGAGATTTGTTCTCGGTTCGGGAGGTAGATTTATAGAAAGGGAAGGTACTAGCACCCTTTCTATCCATGGTTATCCATGGGCTCTTAGATACTTGCTCATTTGTGTTTTCAAAATGTTTGTTTGCTTTTCAAAGTGTGAGTGGGTTTTGAAAAAGTTTCGTTTAAAGATTTCAGATCGACTCTTGTATCAGTCCTCAAGAGTGTTTGAAAAATTGTTTTGAAAGCTTTTTGAAAGTGTCGGTGTGAAAAGAGTTTTTTTGATTTGTTTTGAATTAGAGAAAGTACCTACGAGTCATCTACCTACCCTGAGGAATTATGCTGTGTAAATGTCCTTAAGGTAGTGCCATCCCACCATTGAGAGGTAGGTAGCACCACCATTGGAGGTGTTCGGGTCAATTCGAGGATTAGGGACAGTGTGGTCACCGAGCAACAGTAAGACACCTTAGAAGCTACCCTTATGCCATTGATCTTTTTATTCCGAGGTAACTATTCCGAGGCAACTTGTTTCGAGGTAACTTGTTTCGAGGCAACTAGATCAATGGACATAAGGACTCACTAAGACGTCCTATACTCGACGACCACGTTTCGAGGGGCAAGGCAACAGTGAGGCGTAACCTAAGAGTGGTGTGTGAATTGTGTGTCATTTTCAGTTATAGTTTATCTTGATCATGCATTGGGTGAACTACGCTTTGATTTTATTTGGGCATACATTCTTTCATGTGATTAACAGTTTTAAAGGTGCGGAATTTAAAGTGCGGAAAGTAAAAGTCCTACGCTATTACAAGGTGCGGGCTATACATCGCCAAATTAACAAAGACCCGATTTTGAAAAAAGTGCGGAAAGTAAATGTCCTAATTATCTATTACAAGGCTTTGGGGCAATTACATAAGATTTAAAAGAAACATAAGAACAAGCGTGCGAAAAGAAATTATAATCGAATGTGCGAGGGCGTTGGACCCTTTAAAGGAATTGAATTGAAATTACAAATTAATTAATGATTAAAGAAAGAAAAGGTTATTTTTTATGGTTTTTGGTATTTATGAAAATAAATAAAATTGATTAAAATTAAAAATTAAATAAAACCCTAATTCTAGTTTGTTTTTAAATTATTAAAAAAATTGTTTAAGTTTAACCTAATTTAACCCTAATTAATTAATTACAAGTTTATTTACAAGATAATTAATAATTAATAATGATAATAATAAAAAAGTTATTTATTAAGAAAAAGAATAAAAATACTAAAACCCTAATCTCTACATTTTTAGTTTATTTAAGAAAAAAAACATTAAAGTTGAAAACCTAAAATTAAACTAATTTGATTATTAAGATTTATTTACAAAAACCATTAATGAATTAAAAATTAAATAAACATATTTTTATTTTTGACTTTTCTGATTTTTTTGATTTTATGAAAATTATTTTTAAGAAATAAAAAGAAATAATTAAGCATTAAAAAGAATTAAAAGAAATCAAATAGAAAATAAAATCAAAATAATGCAAACCATAGGAGGGGTATCAGGCCCTTTTGGAGGTGTGATTTGAGGAATTTTGGCCCATCAGAATGGGGCCTTTTTGACTTTCTAGTGATCACGTGCAGATCCATTGACTAAGGTGCATGATGGAATTCCTATGCTGGCCATCAGATTGAGGTTGTTGGACATGTGGCAAGCTTAAATATGCGCGTACATGGTGGACCACTGGTGGGAAAGGGTACCTGGACACGTTACAAGAAAAAATATAGGGAAATATGGGGGACCTGGGAATCGAACCCAGGTCCCAACGCTTGCAACTAGCCTTTTCCACCAACTGAGCCATTTAACACATTCGTTAGTATAATGAAAGATAAATAATGTAAATGAAATATACGCTTATGATATGGAACCAACAAAAAGGCGCGCCAGGTTCAAACTAACCAACCATGTCCTTACAACTCAGCGTCTTCTTCGTTTGCCTGGAAATAAAACAAGAGATAGCGGGGGTTTTAAACCCCCACTAATGGTAATACACAAAAATAGCGATTAGCATATAGTCCATCATAAATTGAGCGCGAGGTGGTCAATTGTTTCATCCAGATGCCCTGATTCTAATGGCACTATTTTGGTTGGCTAATTTTTCCTTAAGCGTAAAACCCCAAATCTGGAGCTTTGAAACCCTAAGCAACGTTCATGGTAACTTTCTATACATGCAGGCATTCTTCAATTGAATTGTGCCATTAGCTTCAGAGTCATCATATTAGTATAAATCAAACATTAAAACGTAGGGAAAATGCATGTAAATTCAAATACGATTAAGAAAATTTTCATGAACAGGGCGATTGCGTTCTACCACTTCTTCGAGTATGGAGACTTGGTTTTGATTGGAAAAGATTCCTGGTAGTGTCAGGAGTCTATTGGAATGACCTTTGATCTTTGAAACAAGCTCTAGCTATGAAAACAGTTTCTCACTTTTTGTCCAAAAAATGCAAGTTTGTTCTTTCTCTTCTGCGCAGCTTCTGTGTCCCTTGGCCTAGGTTTCAGTTGTGCTTATGTATGTGAATGGATTAGGTCAGAAAAATCAAGCTCAAAGCCTTTGCATTGATGATTTTGAATATTTGATTTTCATGATCTTTTTTCAAATCTCTTTGCCATGAAACTATTGCCAATCATGAGAAATCTTGCCTTTTTGAATATGCACGAAATATTTGATTCATTATGAGTGAAATCTCTGCACAAAAAGATTGGAAAGGTATTATTTGCTATTTTTCATATTTAATTTTAATTAAGTGAATTAATAATAATAAAATTCAAATAATTAATCAAAAATGATAAAATAACTCCCTTGGATGTCAATGGGTCGTGCATGGCCTTTGGGTAATGATTCATGGAAGAATTTGTGGCCCATTAGCATTTTTGAACCCTTTTGTGCAAAGTTGACTTTTCAAAATTCCCAAAAATTTCCCAACTTCCACAAGGCATATCTTGCTCAATGTTTAAGCTTTGATCATGTTATTGGACATTTTGGAAAGGTCTTGAAGTCCTCTAACCAATTCCTTTGGTCCCATGTTATTTTGATTTACCAATCTCAAGTTATGGTCTTTGACTTAAAGTGTTTTTTTGTTGACTTTTGAAAATGACCTATAATGTTGAGATTGATAACTTTTTGTGAGAGCATTTCTTGGACTTGAAGTGTGAAGATGAGTTATAGGAAATGTCATTCTCTTCAAAATGAGCTTTGGATTGAATTTTTCTGATAAACCATATGGAAGTTATGCCCTGGTCAATTTGCAGTTGACTTTTCCAACTGTCCAAAAATAGAAACTTTTGCATCTTGAGACTATTTGAGCCATGCCTTGAGAATCATGATCAAGAATTGATCAAATGATGTTTGTGGCTTCAAAATAAGATGTTGACCAAAAATTTTGACTTTTGACTGTCAAATGACCATTTTGCCCCTGCAGTTGATTGTGCAGCATTTAGGGTTTTTGACTGTGCAATTTGATGCTGTGAGTCTTGGAACTTGGCATATGGATGCTTGACAATGTATATAGGCATGTGGGACTGTTTTGGACCCTTGGAAACTTCAATTTCTTGGCCAGAACCAAAACCCTAATTTTTGACTATTAGGAGGCCATTGGACTGTGCAACCCTTGAGAGATTTTGAAGCATGATCTTAGCAAACCTTGAAGAATATGGGAGGGAAAATTTTGGGGTACAACAGTAGGGTTGCCTCGGGATGAGTCAGTGTAAAACTGCATCTAGAGATTGTGAGAAGGAACCTGGTTAGGGTTACCTCAGGATGAGTCTGTGTAAAAATTCATCTGGAAATTCAAGAGAAGTATCTTGGGTAGGGTTGCCTCAGGATGAGTTCGTTTAAAACTGCATCTAGAAATTGTGAAAAGGAACCTGGGTAGGGTTTCTTCAGGATGAGTCCGTGTAAAAATGCATCTAGAAATTCAAGAGAAGGAACCTGGGTAGGGTTGCCTCAGGATGAGTCCGTGTAAAACTGCAACTGGAAATTCAAGAGAAGGAACCTGGGTAGGGTTGCCTTAGGATGAGTCCTTGTAAAACTGCATCTGGAAATTGTGAGAAGGAACCTGGGTAGGGTTGCTTCAGGATGAGTCTGTGTAAAACTGCATCTGTAAATTCAAGAGAATAAACCTGGGGAGGGTTGCCTCAAGATGAGTCAGTGTCAAACGGCATCTGGAAATTCAAGAGAAGGAACCTGGGTAGGGTTGCTTCAGGATGAGTCCGTGTAAAACTGCATCTGGAAATTCAAGAGAAGGAACCTGGGTAGGGTTGCCTCAGGATGAGTCCGTGTAAAACTGCATCTGGATATTTTGAGAAGGAACCTGGGTAGGGTTGCTTCAGGATGAGTCCATGTAAAACTTCAGAAGGAGGGAGAAAGAACCCGTGTAAGATTGCTACATGAAGAGCCCATATAAAGCTGTATTTGGAAGTCAGAAGAAACCCGTGTAAGATTACTTCATGATGAGCTAGTGTAAAGTTGTATTTGGTTGCACAGATAATTACTTTGTTTTGTTTCAGGAGCTAATCCTGGACCTGTTGAAAATTGTTGATGATAAATATTTGTTGATTGATCTTTCCTGATAAGGTAAAACGTTAGTTGTATGCAGTGTCACGGTGTATGAAATGCATTGTGTAATGGTGTTCACAAAATAAATGAGATTGGGATGTATGCATTTGTACTACAAATGCTATGGCATTTGTAGAATGATGTATGAATGCAATATGTGAATGTATTAGTTGTTCTATTGTAACACTGTTGAATTAGGGAAAATAAATCCCTGATTGCAGCTGGCGATGAAGAATGTAGATCTTCAGATTTTGTTGAAGCTGAACTGTTGGGAGATGATCTTCCGTTGTTAGAGAAATAAACTCTGTTGGGGAAGGAAAGCTTTGTGCACTGCGTGAGGATTTTGTGAAATCCTATCGGGGAATCTTGAGAAGTTTGACGACTTTACTGGGGAAAACTTGATGTCGGAGCAGTAGTTGGAAATTCCTGTTCTGCCGGGGATACAAGAACACCTGGAAACACTAGGATGTAAGTTGAGGATATGGCGACGACTTTTTAGTAAGATGCCCCTTCCTCTGTACCTGTTAGAGAAAGTACCTGCGGAGACTTTGTCGATGGTTTGAGTGTCATCCCAACTCCTGGGGTGCTTGTTAAATGCTGATCAGGATGATAAGTCTTATACTAACAAATAAATGACAAGATGATGGGACATAGTCATACATTTTTAATCCCTAACTTTTTCCTGGACCGCCCTTTCGGGTTTTCAGTCCACTAGGATACCCTTTTTTGCTCAAGCCATCTTTTCAGGTTTTAGACTTTCCTGGTGTACAATTTTTTTGTATATATCGCTAAGTTTTGCCCAAACTCTTTTGGTTTGCCGAGATGCCCTTAATTTTGCCTAGGCCTGTCAACCTAGCGGGTCTTTTTCATGCGTAGTATTTTCTGACTATGTCCGCGCTCAAAGGATGTGGAGAGTTATCACCGTCTATGACAACAAGTGCTGTAGAAATGCCATAAAATGTTTATGTGATCGCATGTACCCTTTCATACGTGGGAGCCTGTATGGGGATGCTTCAGGATGAATCTGGTGCACCTGATGTTTGATCAAGTTTCTGATAGTCTTGAATTTCCTAGGTATCTTTTATAAGATTTGTCATGGAAGGATTCGAAGACATGATACTAACACCATCTGATACTACTAGCACAGACAAGCAATTTGGTGGTACCAAATATTCAAATTTCATAGTGATTTTCTGTTGGAATCCCCGATCAATGTAACAGCCCCCGGGTGATTCAGATGGAGATCTGCCCCTGGCTATTCATCATTTTTGGAGAGACTCTTTGCATATTAGCTTGATTGCCCTAGATTAATTAGACACCATGTCACGCCCCTTGATTATGAAAGGCTTGTTATTGGGAATGTTTTTTCTGTCTTAGGTGATTTTGTCCATTGAGGGGGTCTTTGTTCACTGAATATTCATTGTGTGAATTTCTCTGCCATTTGAATAATTAACCATATGCAAACAATGTCATTTAAAGAATGCAAAGCTTATGCCTGTCTTAAAATTTTTTGAAAATGCATTTTTTGTAGTAAAACAAAATTCGCAAGAATGTGATATCAACTCATGATTTATAGCAAACCTTACAGGAGTCAGGATACCTTTGTTACAATATGCTCTCGAACTAACCCATGCTCCAGCTAGGACTTTTAAGGGTTGTAACGTGGCCTGGTTCACGGTTTAAGAAACAAAGGATAAAGGCTCAAAATTCATTTGTATCCACCCGTTCTTCGTGATGTTCTTCAGTTCTATGCTCAGTTAATTGTGCATTTCGAATCCCAGTTGAGTTTTGGAATGTTGGCCCCGATATTTCGGTGATGGTTCAGAAATTGAATGTTTGTTTGAGAAGGCAGTCATTTTTGTGACCTTTTCTTTTTGTTGAGGATTTATAGGACCTCTTTCTGTTTTGATTTTTCTATCCTTGTCTTTTGTCTGAACTGTTTCTTTTATGATTACAGCCAGCGGGATGCCCCCGTTTTTTTCTTAAGTCTCCTTCATAGGTTTTGACTTAATGGGCTTTTATTTTGAGAGATAATGACTTCCTGTTCTTAATGATTATGTGGAACCTTCACCATCCTTTGGAGAACATCTTCTACACTATTTATCGTGTATGAAGGGAAAGCTTGCGACTGAATGCACATCTGAATTAACGGAGAAAACTACCCTGCCCCAGGTTATGATTAAGGGTTTTAATTTGTGTGAAAAGAAAACTCCTACTTCTTATGCTCAAAGGGGTTGACTAAGGATTATCTTCCTTATAACTTCACTGTTTAGGATTTGAAACAACGCTTGTACATCGTCAACGGGGTATGTTCAAAATCATACTATAGAGATTATGGTATTATTCTCGCCATCCTCCCTCTAAAGGCTTAGAGCTTTTAATCAAGAGTTGAATATCACAAAAAGGAAGTAAGAAAGCAGTTTAAGCATAATGAAAACAAATTAATTCAAGACAAAAATGTGCAATGCATTAATGAAATAACAAAGTTTGACATGACAATAATTATTTGAACAAACAAAGAAAATACAACTTGAGAATTCAAATGAACAAAAATGCTCTCAATCCTGGCCATGATTTGGCATGGCAGCAATAATCACGTTAGGAGTCTCAGGAGGGTCGAACTCAATCTCCTTGGCGTCAATCATATTTTGAATCTTGTATTTCAGTGCCCAACAATCGTTAGTATCATGCCCAGGACTGCCAGAATGATATGCACACCTTACATCAGGATTGTAGTTAGGAGAAGAAGTCTTAGGGTTTGGATGAGGTCCTATCAACGTAATCAAATTCATCCTCAACATATGTTGTAATGCTTGAGACAACGACATGTTGATCTTGGTAAACTGTCTCTTAGGCTCGTCTTGCCTTCACTGATTACCCTGTTGTTGTGGTCGTTGCAGGCGTGCCGAATTAGAGACCAGCACTTCCCCTACAGATTGATGGTAGTCTGCCTTATTACGACCCTTCTAGCCATACACAGCATTGTCTTCCCTCTTACCAGCAAATGGATTCTTCTCAGCATTAGAAGATGCAGCCATCGGGATCTTCCCACTCTTGATACCACTTTCGATCCTTTCTTTAGTCAGAACCATCTCTGTGGACTCGGATGAGGAACTCCCAATCAGCAGATTAAAGAACGGGCCTGTTAGAGTGCCCATGAACATGTCTACCATTTCCCGGTCATTCAGAGGAGGTTGTACCCTGCAAGCTAGATCCCTCTATTTCTGGGAATATTCCTTGAAGCCTTCGCTATAACCCATAGACATGCTTTGAAGTTGTGTACGAGTTGGAGTGAGGTCAGCATTGTATTGGTACTGCTTGTAGAAAGCAGCAGCCAAGTCTTCCCAGGTATGAATGTCTGTTCTTTCTAGCTGATAGAACCACTCCAGTTGTGTGTCAGCTAAACTTTCTTATAAGAAATAGACCCATAACTTCTGGTCAACAATATGAGGCTGGATCTTCCTGACATAGGACCTTAAGTGCAACTTAGGGTAGGAGACACCGTCATACTTACAAATGTGGGAACCTTGAACTTTGGTGGCATGACCACTCCAGGAACCAGCCCTAACTCTTCAAAGTCTAAGCCAGGTACCTGCTGAATCTCCATAGCATTGAGACGATCCTCCAGCTGTTTGTATTTATCGTCAACAGGAGGATATTGTTCCTTAGAGTAAACAACTTCTTCTTCATCAACCTCGGGGTTGTTGACTTCTTCATGATTATCCCCTTCGTTTGATGGAGTTGTGATATCTAGAGCTCGTTTAACCGGTCCTTTGAGTCTTCTTCTGATATTCAAGATGCCAGCTGATTTCTTTGCTTTCTTCTTCTTCTCTTTGATGACGAGAGCTTTCAGTTCTTCCTACCCCTGGGAAAAAGCCATGAACATTTGTTGGAATTAAGCGTTTTGAGCTTGAAGGTCTTTTACTGTTTGTTCAAGGGTCATTTCTTTTGCTGAAATAAACAACGAAAAGATGAGAAACTTGTACTGGAAGACCTGTTATGAAATGGCATGCATGCAATGTTTTCAAGGATCTCGCGGGGTAAACATGAAAATGTCAGAAGTTGAAATTTGCAGCTTTGATTGAAGAACTTCGTATCGTTAAGTGTCCTTCTACGAGAGTCAAGCTCACCATATCAAGTGGGTCATAGCCCCTGACTCAAGTTGTTGAGTTTTGATCTTTTGACAACATTGGCTAGAGGAAAATAAATCCCATTGCCCCTTGCTAGACGTCTGATTTATCATAACCTGCATCACAAACCCTTGAGATCCTTAAATGGTTAAGGAAATGTTGTGGCATGATGTTATGATGTGTATGCTATGAGTTAAGAAAAAGTGTAAGGTGATGAAGACAAGTGAGTCTAAGAAGTCCAGGTTACTAGATAATGACTGTAAACAAATCCTGCAAGGAGATCATGTTGTTAGATAAAAACCCTGCAAGTAGCTTAAGTTGAAAGCAAATAAATCACACAAGCAGTCTTAGATTTAGGCTTGCATGGGGTTTGTAGGTAAGTACCCTCTTGAAATTTAGTTGGTTCAACCTGTCCTAGTAATAATAATCGGGTTCTAAGGGATCTCAATATCACTGATCTTTCCCACAAGTTTCATTCCGATCGACAATTGACTTACCACCAAACAAAACTCAGGAGTCAAATCTCAATGAGTGTAGTATCGAGTATCAACCGACTTAGAACTACACCAAAGACGGCTATCTCACTACTTTCTAATGGCCAAGTTGGTCAATTAAATATTCTAAGGTCAGTTGATGCTTTATGACACCATGCAGCGGCCCGTGTTCTCCTTGATTACTCAAGGGTTGTCGATACCAACCAAAGTGTCACATCAACATAGCTATCGCTTCAACCGTGTTGGTATACCACGTACAGTTTCCACGATCTATTGCTACTTACCTAAAAGGTACCCCAGATCCGGGTGTAGGATCTATAGTAACCCAAATAAAGCCCTCAAAAGTAAAGCAATCAAAGCACACAAAGCAGTTAAATAATGAACTAACTCTAAGGTAACCCCACTTTTTGTATTCTCCAGCAGAGTCGCAAGTTCTGGTGATACAGTGGCAGAACCGACTGTTTAATACTGGTTTTGTGTTTGTGTTCTCAAATGTTGCGGTAAGCAAGAGTCGCCACTGAATTTTCTTTTATCCAAATTAAGGAAAGGGTAAAAAGAACAGAAAAATACCTTTTCAAGATTTTTTGAGTAAGGGGGTAGATTATGGAAAGGGAAGGTGTTAGCACCCTTTCCATCCATATTTTTCTACGGGCTCTTAGAGGTTTGCTCATTTTGAAATACCTTTGTGCTTTGTGTATTTGAAAGTTTGTTTTGAAAATGCCTTGGTATAGTAGACTTTGTAATGTTTCTCGAGAATGTGGAGAAAATATACAAAGTGTCTTGAAAATGTTTTTGAAAAGTAGTTTTTTATGTAAGTGCAAAATGTTTTTGAGCAAACTTCTAACAGCTATCTACTTTTATACTCGAAAAATGATCGTTCTTCCTCCTATCCTTTAGACAGTGCTATCCTACTATTAGTGAGTAGGTAGTCCTATCGTTGGACGTATGAGGGACATCGAAGGGACGATACAGTCACGAAAGCAACTTGTGGAGATGCTTTAGCAATTTTGTTTAGGGACTAGATCATTTACCGAGAAGGCAACTATAGGGTCATCAAGGGACTATGATCTTTTTGATTTACGGGTCTTTGCTAAAGCGTCCCCGTTTCGAGAGACATGATTGTTTTCCGAAGGCAACCGAAGTGGGATACCCTAGAGGTGCGCATGTGCAATTGTGTTTAGTTCAAGTATTTATCTTGCACATTTAGGTTTTTCTAACATTTTAATTTCAGTCTTGCTATACACGGCTAGTTACTAGTGGTTAATATGTACAGAAAATAAAGTGCTGAAGGTAATCCTACACTATTACAATGCTTCGGGGAAGGGGTTTACAATGTACAATGCTTTAGGGAAAAAATAAAGAAAGCAATAAAAAAGTCCTACTTAATCTATTACATACCGAATTACAGTTACATTATTATAAAAAATGCGAGAACAAAAATAATGCGCGCGAAATGAATATTACGTCTAAAAGAAACCTAAGAAAATACGAAGTAAAAAAATCCTTTTTGGTTGTTTTTGTTTATTTTTTTTACTTAAGAAAGTAAATAACCTAAAAATCTATTTAAAAAATAAAATTAATCAAGAAATAAATTCTTTTTTAGTTTTTTTATTATTTAAAGGAAATAATTAAACATAAATTAAGTCCTAAGTTCTAATTTATTTTTAATTAAAGAAAAATAGTTAAAATAGTTAATAATTAATTCACAAAATTAATTTTATTAAAAAAACTAAAACTATATTTTTTGTGATTTTATTATTATATTATACTAACTAAATAAATGAAGAAAACAAATTAAAAAAAATATAAAGCAAAGTGACAAAAACAATGCGAAATGGGTCAGGATAATTAGAAATTGGGGGGGGGGGGGGTGCTGAAATTGAATTTTGCTAGACCCAAGTGAATGTTAAGCCCAGGCCACGTTGGATCAGGTGAGATGAGGCCTTGAGAGTGCATGGTGGATCTCAAATTGAAGCCTTTAGATCTAGACCCCTTATGATTTGAAGGCTAGATCTGATGGTTTTTGGTACACTTCTGGCCATGTAGTGCATCGAATCTGCATGAAACAAGTTAGAAAATATAAAAATGGAGCTTGCTGAGGCGTTTTGTGATGTTTCAAGGCTTGGTAATGATTGAAAAAGCTTCATGGAGCCTCCAGGAATGCATTTGGATCTTTTGTTTGGACTGAGGAAGGCTGGAACCTAAAATGCGAATTTTACAACTTTGATAATTTTTGCAAAATTTGTAGAGCTTTTCCAGGCTGTATACCATGTGTCTTGAAGCTTTCTAATGTGTCGTTTATATAGAGAGGAGGGAGGAGACAAGAGAAAAAAGGTAATAACAACCATGAACATGTGTTTTTAAAGCCATGAATGATATTTTGTAACTTTGCCAAAGACATGGAATCTTGTCCTTTTTTAATTTGAATGAATGTGTACATTGCTTGTACGAAATTTTATGGTCCTAGGTTGTCCAAAACATCAACCCAAAGCTCAAAGCCTATTTCCAATTATTTTATACATTTTATTTTATATTTATTTGAAATAAACTGAAATAAATATGAATAAAATAGTTAGAAAATGCAAGGCATGGCAAGAATAATTTTAGAGGTCCTCTATAGGCTTAGGAAGATGTTTGAAGTCCAAGAAATTAAGCCATTGACCTAAAACTTCAAGTTTGGTCAATGCATAATTCTTGAAAATTCCCAAATTTTTCCAACTTGGGCAAGCCATAACTTGCTCAATTTTTATCTCATGATGATGTTCTTGGACTTTTTGGAAAGCCTGAGATGTCTACTTAAATCCATCTTTTTATCAGTTTTGCATTTGAAGATTTATCTTGATGTAAATGGTCTTGACAAAAAGTTCATTTTGTTGACTTTCTAAAAATGACCTATAACGTATGAGCTTGTATATATCAAATGGTGCATTTCCCGGACTTGAGGGCTGAAGAGAAGTTGTAGGGAATTATATTCTCTTTAAAATTAGATTTGGTTGGGAAAATATGGATGAAGTATGAGAAAGTTATGCTTGGTCAAAGTTTGGTTGACTTTTCCTATAGAAACCCTAATTAGCAATTCTTGACTTTTGATGAATTAGGAGCATTTCTTGAGGGATCATGACCAACCCTTGATCAAATGATGGATATCACTTCAAAATGTTGATGTTGACCAAAAGTCTTGAAGTTTGACTGTATATAGATCACAGTTGACTTTTTACCTAGTACAGTTGATTTTCAAGCATTTGAGCAATTGACTGAGCAAACTTGTAGTGCTAGGTATGAAATTTGTCATGGATAATCTTGAAGACATATTAGGACCATGGAAGACATTTGATACCTTTGGATATCACACATCTTGGTGAAAAATGAAACCCTAATTGGAAGGCCAATGCTTAGGAGAAGAATTTGTTTGATCAATTATTGGTCAACCTTGAGCAATTGAGGACCTCTAGGAGTATGTCTTGTGTGAAAATGGGAGGGTAAATTTTGGGGTACAACAATAAAGGTTATATCGTATCGTCTCCATAGGAATTAGTTAGAAGGAAAAACTACTATTTAACAGTTTCAATCTCTCTATGTTTGGAAAAGGGTTTGTGGAAAACGTGCGGGAAAAGTAAATAAATCAATGAAGAAAGCGATAAACAATCATCTGTAGCCTAAGAGAATTTATTATGATATTTCATTTCACTCTACCCGTCAAAAATTTAAACTCGCCCATCAATTGTACTCAACCTAAATCACTCGTCAATACCATCATGTATCGCTCACACTAAGGCTATCTCTAACGCAAACTGAAACATCACCCGTATTGCTCTCGAAGGCGATTTCGCGCGCAACTCAAACAACACGCATGCATTTCATAACTGATACCCACATGAATATTAAGCCGAAATCTATGTCTAGAACTAGAACCTAATAGATATTCATTAAATAAAGAGATTCGTAAAGCATATGTCTACGACAAACCAAAACTCTGTGATAAAGCAAAAATCAAGAACAAACACATGTATTAATTTGTAAAATAGATTTCGTACAATCCCATGATTAAAAAATGTACATACAATCAAGAACCCACCATTATAATAATACACATGGAATACAGAGAACAAGCAGAAACTTCTCTTAGTGTCAACACGATCCGAGACAACCCATAACCAATCGACAAGATATAGCACCCAATGATGTTGCCTAAACCTCTAAACTACAGAAAATCGAATCTCAGCTCCTCCATGAGTGAAAGAGATGATAAAACCTAAAAAATATGTTTGGAGCTATTTATACAAAATAGAAATACGCAGGCTGCACTAAGGGTGCTAGCCGCACTAAGCAGACTCCTCTTATTTTCACTAAGCCGCCTTAAAGCGTGCTAAGCGGGATCAGGCCGCATTTAGCATGCTCGCCTTTGCCAAAATTTAGCTCATCAACTCCAAGGGTTCCATAAGCATGCGCAAATCGCGCTTAGCCCCTTCTACAACACTTATTTTCTTTATTTCTTCCAAAAACTGTTTATCCAGAGCCGTGCCTTCGACACCTTATTCCTCGATGCTCCAAAAATGCAAAAATACCTACAAAAAGTCATTAAAACTATCAAACGATATATAAATGAATCATAAATACAACTATAAACTAAGTATACATATTTACACAAAAGTCAGGTTTATTCAACCGATAAGGACAACAAAGAGTCGATAAGTGCAACAAAAATTATATTCAAAAATAGCTACAATTTGCACTTATCAAACTCTCCCCAACTTGAACTTGTTTGTCCCTAAACAAGAAACAAACAACTTGAAGAAACAAATACGATCAACCAAAGAATTACAAATTGACAAGTTTTTAAAACGGAAAACAAATGCAACAGTTCAAATGAAAAATAGTACACACAAAGTAAACACTTACCACAAACTATGACTATAACATAAACACGAAACAAATGATAAATACAAAAGCCATGTCAAACATTCTAAAACAACACTAGTTCACAAATGAATCACCCCTAGCACACAATCATCGGTATATGACAAACACACAAAAATGAGGCATTTTCACTCATCCAACAACCTTGTAAACAAAAGATTAAATTATACACTCATCCAAAATTCATGTTGAAGACATAAATGCAAGAATACAAGGGCTTTTCAAGGTTTTAGCATGGTCGAGTAAACAAACAAGGGATAATTCCTAAGGCTAATCGAAACAAAAACTTGCCTAAACCTAAGCGAGTGATCAACTCACAAAGTTTCAAACAACATAATTTTAATTAAACTTCTTATGAATCCCAAATTGTCAAACCCAAACACCATACTTATTTTCACAATTATTTAAACTCTTTTTGTTTTTATTTTTCAAAGTTTTTTCATATTTTTCTTTCTTTTTCTTCTTCTTTTCTTTTTATCAATTTTTTTTCTTTTCTTTTCTCAACCTCATAACAATCAACCAATAAGTGAACAATCATCCTCTTCCCAACTTGAATTAAACCACATCATCATGTGAATAATCCCTACTTTCTAAGGCAAGGTAAAAATTCATACAACAACACAAAGTTAAGGGTTCAAGAGAAAAACAACAATCAATATCCATAAAAAAGTGAATTTGATACACATAGACAAGCATCAAGTTGAAACAACATGGATAATAACCAAAGGCTCAAAGGGATTACGAATGATCACACACTCACAAGGACAATTGGATATTTGGTTAGGTGGTTATGCTCAAAACGAATAAAAAATGCCTTGATCCTTTTTATGCTTTCATATAACCAACGCAAACAAAATATTAAGCATAATAAAATCCAGTTAGAATAAGAAAATGCTGGTACTCCGTGCATATGGTAAACAATGGAAAGCTTCCTCACAAAAAGGGTAGGAACTAAAGTGATTCACAAATGAAAAAGTATACAAAAGAATGAATAGCATAAAAATTGTAAAATGTTTAAGTATCATGAATATGATAAAGTATAGAAAGCGATAAAAACATACCTCGAACGTGTATAAAACCTTAACAAAATCATTATCACGCATTTGCAAGTAGAAACGATCAAACTTGACAAATCACCTCAAAATCCTCAAGCTATTCACAACAAGCTCAAAGACAAACACAAAAGTGAACACAATTAATATACACATACTAAAAGATCGAATGAAATTGTCTAAAATTACTTAAAAGTGAAGATATGAAATTTAATAACTATTCTGAGTTAAATTTGTTTAGACAATTGCATTCAAATACCTAAACTACAACTAAACAACACTGATGGAGTGGGAAAAAGGAAGGAAGAAAAGTGACACAAGTAGAAGTCACTGACTAAAAATAGCAAAGCATGCTAAGCGCCCACAGAGTGCACTAAGCGCACTCAGGAAAATGCAGAAAAGCTAGCAAAGCTGCTGCATTTTCACCAAGCCTCTACTACACCAACAAACTTACACAATCTAAAACATAATATATACAGACTACAAACCCGTTGGGGTGCCTCCCAACAAGATCTTGTTTTACATCATAAGTTCGATGCTTTTTATTGATAAATAACCATGTTATTTCGAATGAGCCAAACGCTTCACTCCCTCCTTCGCTCAAATCTCTTCAAGATCTAACTGGAACTACACATCTAATCACACTTTTGGCAAACATGAACCAAAACGAGTATACTATATACAAATGTACAAATAAAGTATATGTACAAAATAGACAAGTATGGAGAAAATGTACAAATGCACAATATAGACATATTTACGAAACATAGAAAGTAAAACTATTATGATATAGTTAATATCAACACCAATCCCCGGCAACAGCGCCATTTTGCTGAAGCGGTAAAGCGGAAAGCAAAAATAAGTATTTTTATAGGTTGATATAGGTTATATCATATTGTCTCCATAGGAATTAGTTAGAAGGAAAAACCACCATTCAATAGTTTCAATCTCTCTGAGTTTGGAAAAGGGTTTGCGGAAAACGTGCAAGAAAAATAAATAAAGCAATGAAGAAAGCAATAAACAATCATTTGTAGCCTAATAGAATTCATTATGGAATTGCATTTCACTCTACCCATCAAAAATTTAAACTCTCCAATCAATTTCACTTAACCTAAATCACTCGTCAATACCATCATGTATCTCTCACACTAAGGCTATCTCTAACGCAAAGTGAAACATCACCCGTATTGCTCTCGGAGGCAATTTCGTGCGCAACTCAAACAACACGCGTGCATTTCATAATCAATACCCACATGAATATTAAGCCAAAATCTATGTCTAGAAATAGAACCTAATAGATATTCATTCAAGAAAGAGATTCGAAAAGCATATGTCTACGACAAACCAAAACTCCGTGATAAAGCAAAAATCAAGAACAAACACCTATATTAATTTGTAAAATAGATTTCATACAATCCCATGATCAACAAATGTACATACAATAAGATTAAAGATATACATACAATACCCACCATTGGAATGATACACAGGGAAGACAGAGAACAAGCAAAAACTTCTCTCAGTGTCAACACGATACGAGATAACCTGTAACCAATCGACAAGATGCAGCACCCAATGATTTTTCGTAAACCTATAAACTACGGAAAATCGGATCAGAGCTCCTCCATGAGGGAAAGAGATGATAAAACCTAACAAAAATTTGTTTGGAGCTATTTATACAAAACCGAAATACACAGACCACGCTAAGCGCGCTATCTGCACTAAGCAGACTCCTCTTATTTTCACTAAGCCTCCTTAAAGCGTGCTAAGCGGGCTTAGGCCACATTTAGCATGCTCGCCTCTGCCAAAATTTTGCTCATCAACTCCCAGGGCGCGCTAAGTGCGCACATACAACGCTTAGCCTTGTCTGTAACACTTTTTTATTTCTTCCAAAAATGCTTAACCGAAGCCGTGCCTTCGACACCTTATACCTCGATGCTTCAAATACGCGAAAATACCTACAAAAAAGACATTAAAACTATCAAAAGATACATAAATGAATCATAAATACAACCACTAAGTGTACATATTTACACAAAAGTCGAGTTTATTCAACTGATAATAACAACAAAGAGTCGATAAATACAACAAAAAGTATATACAAAAATAGCTACAATTTTCACTTACCAAACTCTCTCCAACTTGATTTTGTTTGTCCCTAAACAAGAAACAAACAACTCGAAGAAACAAAAACGATCAACCAAAGAATCATGATTCGTCAAGTTTTTAAAACGGAAAACAAATACAATGGTTCAAATGAAAAATAATACACACAAAGTAAACACTTACCGCAACCTATGACTATAATATAAACACGAAAGAAATGCTAAATACAAAAATCATGTCAAACATTCTAAAACAACACTAGTTCACAAATGAATCACACCTAGCACACAATCATCGGTAGATGACAAATGCACAAAAATGAGGTATTTTCACTCATTAAACAATCTTGCAAACAAAATATAAAATTATACACTCATCCAAAAATCATTTTGAAGACATAAAATCAATAATCACAAGGGCTTTTCAAGGTTGTAGTTGGTCGGATAAACAAACAAGGGATAATTCCTAAGGCTAATCGAAACAAAAACTTGCCTAAACCTACGAGAGTGATCAACTCACAAAGTTTCAAATAACACAATTTCAATTAAACTTCTTCCGAATCCCAAATTGTCAAACCCAAACACCACAAATATTTTCACAATTATTTAAACTCTTTTTGTTTTTCTTTTTCAAAGCTTTTTCATTTTTTTCTTTCTTTTTCTTCTTCTTCTTTTCTTTTTCTCATTTTTTTTCCTTTTCTTTTCTCAACCTCATAGAAATAAACCAATAAGTAAATGATCATCCTCACCCCAACTTGAATTAAACCACATAATCATGTAAATAACCCCTCCTTTCCAAGGCAAGGTAAAAATTTATACAACAACACAAAGTTGAGGGTTCAAGAAAAAACAACAATTGAAATCCATACAAGAAGTGAATTTGATACTCATAGACAAGCATCAAATTCAAACAACATGGATAATGACCAAAGGCTCAAAGGAATTATGAATGATCACACACTCACAAGGAAAATTAATTATTTGGTTAGGTAGTTGTTCTCAAAATGAAACAAAAATGTTCTGATCCTTTTCGTACTTTCATATAATCAACACAAATAAAAGATTAAGCATAATAAAATCCAGTTAGAACAAGAATGTTGGTACTCCATGCATATGGTTAACAATGGAAAGCTTCCTCACAAAGGGTAGGAACTAAAGTGATTCACAAATGAAGAAGTATACAAAAGAATGAATGGCATAAAAATTGTAAAAAGTCTAAGTATCATAAATATGATAAAGTATAGAAAGCGATAAACACATACCTTGAACGTGTACAAAACCTTAACAAAATCATTACCAGGAATTCGCAAGTCGAAACGATAAAACTTGACAAATCACCTCAAAAGCCTCAAGCTATTCACAACAAGCCCAAAGACAAACACAAAAGTGAACACAATTAATATACACAAACTAAAAGACCGAATGAAATTGTCTAAACAAATTTAAAAGTGAAGATATAAAATTAAAGAACTAGTCCGAGTTAAATTTGTTTAGACAATTGCATTCAACTACCTAAACTACAACTAAACAACACTGGTGGAGTGGGAAAAGGAAGGAAGAAAAGTGTCACAAATAGAAGTCATTGGCTGAAAATAACAGAGCGCGGTAAGCGCCCATAGAGCGCGTTAAGTGCGTTCAAGAAAATGCATAAAAACCAGTAAAGCTGCTGCGTTTTCACCAAGCCTCCACTACACCAACAAACATATATAATCCAAAACATAATATATACAGACTACAAACCCGTTGGGTTGCTTCCCAACAAGTGCTTGTTTAACGTTGGAAGCTTGACGCCTATTATTGAAAAACAACCATGTTGCTTCGAATGAGCCAAATGCTTCACTCCCTCCTTCGCTTAAATCTCTTCAAGCTCTAACCGAAACTACACATCTAACCACACTTTTGGCGAATATGAAACAAAACAAGTATACTATATACAACTGTACAGATCAAGTAAATGTACAAAATAGACAAGTATGTAGAAAATGTACAAATTAACAATATAGACATATTTATGAAACTTATAAAGTAAAACTATTGCGATGTAGCTAATATTAACACCAATCCCCGACAACGACGCTATTTTGCTGAAGCGGTAAAACGGCAAACAAAAGTAAGTATTTTTATAGGTTGATATAGGTTATATTGTATCGTCTCCACGGGGATTGGTGAGAGGGAAAAACTAGCGTTCAACAGTTTCAATCTCTCTAAGTTTGGAAAAGGGTTTGCGAAAAAAGTGCGGGAAAAAGTAAATAAAGCAATGAAGAAAGCGATAAACAATCATTTGTAGCCTAAGAGAATTCATTCCAGAATTGCCTTTCACTCTACCCATCAAATATTTAAACTCGCCGATCAATTGCACTAAACCTAAATCACTCGTAAATACCATCACATATCACTCACACTAAGGCTATCTCTAACGCAAAGTGAGACATCACTCGTATTCCTCTCAGAGGCAATTTCGCGCGCAACTCCAACAACACAGATACATTTCATAACCGATACGCACATGAATATTAAGCCTAAATATATGTCTATAACTAGAACCTAATAGATATTCAAGAAAGAAAGAGACCCGAAAAGCATATGTCCACGACAAACTAAAACTCCGCGATAAAGCAAAAATCAAGAACAAACACCGGTATTAATTTGTAAAATAGATTTCATACAATCCCATGATCAACAAATGTTCATACAATAAGAGTAAAGATATACATACAATATCCACCATTAGAATGATACACAGGGAAGACAGAGAACAAGCAGAAACTTCTCGCGGTGTCAACATGATCTGAGACAACCCATAACCAATCGATAATATGTAACACCCAATGATTTTTCCTAAACCTCTAAACTACAGAAAATCGGATCAGAGCTCCTCCATGAGGGAAAGAGATGATAAAACCTAACAAAAATTTGTTTGGAGCCATTTATACAAAACCGAAATACGCAGGCTGCACTAAGCGTGCTAGACGCGCTAAGTGAGCTCCTCTTATTTTTTTTCTAAACCGTTTAAGAGCACGCTAAGTGGGATCATGCTGAACTTAGCGTCCTCGCTTCTGCCAAAATTTTGCTCATAAACTCCTAGGGCGCTCTAAGCGCGCACATACCGCGCTTAACCCCGTCTGCAACACTTATTTTCTTTATTTCTTCCAAAAATGCTTATCCGGAGCTGTGCCTTCGACACCTTATTCCTCGATGCTCCAAATACACGAAAATACCTACAAAAAGACATTAAAACTATCAAACGATACATAAATGAATCATAAATACAATTATACACTAAGTATACATATTTACATAAAATTTGGGTTTATTCAATTGATAATAACAATAAAGAGTCAATAAGTGCAACAAAAAGTATATACAAAAATAACTACAATTTGCACTTATCAGATGCCTTCACACCCTTTGGGCTACCATTCTAAATGTGAAAGACTAGACATTATAAACATGTTGCAGATGGCCTGCTTCTCTTCTCTAGGGGAGATGAAAAATATATTATCTTCGTGACAGATGCTTTGAATAGGTTTTCTAGATCTACAAATTTAAAAGTAAACCCTATGAAATGCAAAGCTTACTTTAGTGTAATAGAGGAACACTAAAAAGGAAATTTTGAAAATTACTAGTTTTCAAGAGGGTAACCTTCCTTTTAGATACTTGGGAGTTTCTCTAACAGGAAAAAATCTAAATGTCCATAACTACAACCCTTTGATAAACAAGATAATGAGTAGAATAACTCATTAGAGTGATAGGTTGTTGAGTCATGCTGGAAGAACACAATTGATTAAAAGTGTGATGACCGCTATGATAACATATTGGATGAAATGTTTCCCTTTACCAAAAAAGGTGATTCAGAAAATTGACTCTTTGTGTAGAACTTTCCTTTGGATAGGTGGTAATGAAAAAAGAAGGAAGCCACATATTGCTTGGAAAAATTTATGTACTCCTAAGAGAAAATATGGCATGAATATAATATCTCTTAAAGAGTGGAATCAAGCTAACATGATAAAACTACTATGGAATTTAAGTGGGAAAGCTGATAATCTTTGGATAAAATTGGTGCATAGTTATTACTTGAAGAAAGAGAAAATGATGATTGTTAAAATTATTGATAATTATACTTAGCTTTTGAGGTATATCCTGAAATAAAGAGCCACTGTGAATAGCCTGCAAATATGGAACAATATGCTTCAACAGAACAAGTTTATTATCCGCAAGGTTTACATGGAGCTGAATACTAGGGGTCAAAAAGTTTTCTGGAGGAAAATATTCTACAATAACGTAGCTCGACCTCGATCTCAATTCACAATGTGGATGGCATGTCATGATCGTTTAGCCACAAAAGAAAGGTTATTCAGATTTGGGGTGGTGAATGATGTGAATTACAACACGTGTGATCAACCAAAGACAACCCAACATTTGTTTTTTGGTTGTATGAAGCTGCATGAGGAATGGGTTAAAGTGCTTGACTGATTGCAGATTAAGCATAACCCAGTTTAGTGGAAAGAAGAACTGAAGTGGGTTGCCCATTGTAGCCAAGGAAAAGGGTGGAAACAGAGACTGCTAAAGGTTGCAGCAGCATAAATGGTTTATAAGAGCTAGAGGTATAAAAATGATATAATTTTTGGCATTACAGATAAATATATGAATATAGGAAGAGAGGTTATAAATATGTTGTTTTGTAGGGGATGAGAAGACCTCAAGATCAAGAAGCACCTTGCTAGCCTGATGATGAGTTATTTCAAATTTTTCTTTTTGTTTGTTGGTTAGTTGGGTTTGAGCTGGATCTCTTACGATCGCCTTGTATAGTCAATGTTTTTTTGAGTTAATGAAGCATTCTTTTATTTAAAAAATGAATTTATTAAAAAAAATTAAGCAATGCAACTTTAAAATTATATATATATATATATATATATATATATATATATATATATATATATATATATATATATATATATATATATATATATATATATATATATATATATATATATATATATATATATATATATAAAGGAAAATAATAGCTATAAAATATTAAAATATATTTCATCATAAAAGTATTAATAACAAATTAGTTAGTCGAATAATAAATTTTTAATTATAATACTCATTAAAATGGCATCATTTAAAATAAAATTTGAAGAAATTGAAAGAAAATAAATTTTAAAAGATGGTTGTAGTCAGGGGTGTGCATGGTTACCAAATTTTAAGAACCAATCCATTTTAATGGTTGTAGTTTTAAAACTAAACCATTTTTTTATAATAACCAATTTAAAATTGCAAAATGATTTCAATTCGGTTCAAAACTGGTTTAAACCGGTTTTCAATCAAAATTGATTTATAAGGAAATTGTATCTTTCTTAATTTGAAAAGACAAAAAAAAATTCAGGTTAATGAAGGGAACAAGATGCAAAGGCATGTATCATTTTTATACTATTATATTCAAACACCAGCACAAATCGTTTTTCACAATTTTTTTGAAAAGCAAAAAAGTAAAATTCAATTTAAGAGTAAAAATATTACACTTTAATCTATGATAAAGTTGCACCAGAACACTAAAATTAGAATCCAAAAAAACTAAAACAAAACATCCTAAAACTAAGACAAAATATGCTTCAAAACAATTGCTACACTATAACAGTTAAACAAAAAAACACAGATTAATAATCGTTCATCACAATTAACTTAATAAGTTCTTCTTCCCTTAACTAATCACCACTCTAATTAACTAATTAATAATAAATAAAATAAAATATATAAACTAGTTTTCCATTTTCAATTTGAATATTATATAAATTGGTTTACACGAATTTGAATTTCCTGTGCCTTAATAATATCTTATTCATTAATAATAATATCATATACATTTGGTTTTATGTATGACAACTGGTTATCAAAAATGGAAACCAGATTTTTGTTTTGATATCAAAATGGATCTGGAGCGGTTCACATCCAACACAAATTGGATTATAAAAATTGGTGCACTGAATTTTTAAAATTGGTTCGTGTAAATCAGTTTTTTTACACACCCCTAATTATAGCCCGATGAATAGGATATAAGAGAACTAGTAACAAACCCGTGCTATCGCACGGGTCTCGTCTGGATTCACATTACATTTATAGATTATTAAATTATTAAGTATGTTACCATGTTTTCAGTTGAGTATATGTTTCATGTAAACCATGTTGGCATTTAACTCCATATTTGTAGCAAGCGTCGGTCCTATCAACAAATCACGTCTGCATGAACAAATAGGAAAAATTATATACTTCTTGAAATACATGGAAAATGTACATACTATATATTTTAATTCAAAATAGATTTTTAATTTGAATCGTAAAGTATAAGATATAAAGTTTACCAACTATCAAAGTGCTTGAAAGACTTCCTTGTACACAACATTAGTAGTAGTAGAACACGGTACATTCTCCTTGTCATGAATTAGGATTTTTAGCCCACTTTTGCTCTTAACTCTTGAAATTGCAACATATAATTGACCATGGCGGATCTGCACACAAAGCGGAAAGATTGGAGTCCATATAAGGTGGCTGCGGATCTGTGCGTAAAGCAGAAGGAATTAGTACAGTACCATCGAGAACTTAGAATATACATTATGAATACCTTCTTAACTCAAACAAATGCAGTGAGCCTGGCGGTGTCGCCGCGGATCTGCACGCAAAGCGCAAGGATTGGAGTTCGTGTAAGATGGTTGCGGATCTGTGCATAAAGCATAATGAATTAGTACAGTACCATCGAGAACTTACGATACATTGTGAATACCTTCTTAACTCAAACAAATGCGGTGAGCATGGCGGCGGCGCCGCGGATCTGCAGGCAAAGCGGAAGGATTGGAGTCCATATAAGGTGGCTGCGGATCTGTGTGTAAAGCAGAAGGAATTAGTACAGTACCATCGAGAACCTACGATATACATTGCGAATACCTTCTTAACTCAAACAATTGCAATGAGCGTGGCGGCGTCGCCGCGGATCTGCATGCAAAGCGGAGGATTAGAGTACGTGTAAGATGGCGGTGGGTCTGTGCACAACTCAGATGGAATAAGAGCAGTGGTTTTGTTTTCATATGTCCTTAGGCGTTTTTGTAATTTTGTTTTAAGGAGAGCGGGCTCGTTCAATGGTTTTGATTTTAGATATACAACTATTAAAAAATCCGTGGTATCATGTGGGTCATGTCCGAATTTCATATAATATAGAACTAACTTTGAATTGTAATAGATCATTCGTATATATTATTCAAATTTAAAATATCAAAATGATTTAACCAAAGTTCAATCAATTAGAAAAAAAAATTAGTGTATCAAATTAATTTGCTTTCCATCGATAACATTAATGATAACAATATCGTATTTGAACTTTAGATATGAAGCAACCTGCTTTCCATTGATGTTTTCAACTCATTAGTCTGCATGATAATTTGTGCAAAAATCAGACACCAAATATGCAAATAATTTATAAACAAAAACATTTGTGTTGTCATGTACTTACCCATTAACAAAGCAATTGAAAAAATTTATTATATACAATATTTGTAGTGATAGAAGATGATACATTCTCATTATCATGCATTAAGATTTTAAGACAACTTTTGCTTGTAACTCTTGAAATGGCTACACACAATTGTCCATTACTAACAATTGTCCATTACTAAAAACAGGAGTAGGCAAATACAATCCAACGATATCAAGTGATTGGCCTTGGGATTTATTAATTGTCATTGTGTTAGAGACAATAATTGGGAATTTTCTCCTAATCAACTTAAATGATCACGGTGACTCAAAATGTGACATAGACATTCGAGGGATGTAAAAGATGTTATCTATGTTCTTTACATGCATGACTAATAAATATAGACTAATAATATGCACTTGTTTTTTAAGCATTAATATGTATTTATAATAAATCATACAGACTATTCACTAACTTCAATTATATAAGATTTAAAAGATGAATATTAAAATTAACAATCTATAGCCAGTATCTCATAGATGCGTTCTCATCTACCCGTGAATTAAGATGATTTAACAAACCCAGTTGAATCCAAATGAATTAGTTCTAAAAATTTATTAAATCTATTTTAGATATCAACCCATTTTTTTAAACCTAAAATATATGACAACTCCCGTCAAATTTATACTTTTATATTATATGTGCTCACATCTACGTGAGTTAACGAACTTCAGTTGAATCCAAATGAATTAATTTTAAAAATTTATTAAATATATTTTATATATTAATCCATTTTTTCAAATTAAAATGTATGACATCTCCCATCAAATTTCAGTTTTAAAACTTTTATATTATATCATATTTACATATTTTTTACAACCTATAATGTATAACAATTTTCCGTTAAATTACAATTATTTTTAAAAAGAACATAAAAAATAAATAAAATTTATAGATAAAACTATTGTATATTATTTTCTATATTTATTTAATGAATGAAATTTATTTTATATAAATTTATTTTCTAATTTGTATTTAAAAATATAACTTAATTGTCATTTAAAACAGTACATTCAATTCTTTAACTTCAATTATCTGGTATGTCATAGATACATTTATTCTACCCGTGAATTTATTTCATGTACTCAGTTGGTTAATATTAATATAATTACAATATATAATCATTTATCAAATTTGAATTTCTCATTTATAAAAATAATTTTAAATTATTCTCGTTTATAAAAATGAACGCGTGTGTCTATTTATAAAAATATATGAAACTTATACTCTTTTATAAATATAATTGTATCAATACTTGAATTTTTCCGGTTTATAAAAATATTTATAATTTATTCATGTTTATAAAAATTATTATAATTTATTTTTAGTTTGTAAAATTAATTATATTAATATGTAGACTTTTTCTCGTTTATAAGTGTCTTTAACCCGTGTGACAATTTATAAAAACATTTTAACTTATTCATGTTAAAAACAATTACATCAATATTTGAATTTTGTTCGTTTATAAAAATATTTGTAAGTTATTTAAGTTTATAAAAATAATTGTAAAAATAAATATTTACCATATCATCTTAAATTTATTTATTCAACAGTGATAAATATGTGTCTCTTAGTTAATTACATTTATAAATAAATATCGTGTATTAGTGATATATATTAAATTTATTATCTTAATGTCTAACTAATTAAAATGAATTTATTATTGTCAATCAAAAATTATAATATTAAATAATAATATAATATTATTATTATATACGGTAAAAAGAATAAATTAAATCTAAGAATATCGGAAAATTTATTATAATATTAAATAATAATTTAACATTTATTATTACAATGAATCATATATAACATTTCAAAATTATGTATTTATTTCTTATGTTTTATTATATTCGATTTGTAATAAATATTTTTCAGTTTATTGTGAATTTTCAATAATTAAATATTAATGATATTATATAAAATTAATTTCATGAAATAAATTTATTTAATAAAGTGTTATATAAATATTTAATACATTATATTATACCATTAATTTATATAAAATGATATTAACTTATTCCTGTTTATAAAATTATTGTAATTTTTTTCCGATTTATAAGCATGTTGAATTCGTGTGTCAATTATTAAAATATATGTAATTTATTATTATTGATATAAATAATTTTATAAATAGTTTAATTTATTACATTTATAAAATTATTTGTAATTTATTCACCTTTATAAAATTAATTATAAATTATTTAATTTATTAAAATGATTGTATCAATAATTTTTTATTTTATCATAAATTTTTATGATTATCATTTATCATTAAATTTTCATGATTACCATTTAATATTTTTTTATCATGATTACAATTATAAAGTTAATTTGACAAGATTATGATATATTTTAGTTATTTCATAAACTTAAAAAAATTATCAAATCTCAATTGATTTTGTTTTGTTTTATTAACCTTTTTATAGAAATTTAAATAATTTATTTTAGGTCAAATAAGGATCTAAATAATTACAAAATAATATTTATTCTTACATTTATAGAATGATAAATTAAATATTTAAGATAAACATTAGAGTTCTTATTTACTTTATCTTTTATATATTTATAATATACTTTTTTTGTTAATTTTATTAACAATATATTTATAGTTAACAATACATCCTTTAAACTACGTTATTTTTTCCAAGAATATAAATGTAACCTTTCAAAAAATATACACAAATATATTTAGAAGTCGGTAGAAAATTTTATTGGTTAAATTATAATTCCATTCAAAATTTATTGATCATAAATTTTTAAAATCAAATCATGCATAAAAATAAAATGTATTAATGTGACCATTCAAAATATTTTCTATATATAATAAAAATAAATAATATTAATACCTCTATTCAAAAGATATATTTGTAAAGTTTTGATTTAATTTTTTTCATATCTTTATATATTCTAATGTATATAATATTTCTACAATATGAAACAGTATCAAACCTATAATATTAAAAGAGAATTCAAATTTTATTGATCATAATATTTTATGGAATCAAATCATATATAAAAATTAAATATATTTATGTCACCATTCAAAATAACTTCCATATAAGTATAATAAAAATAAATGATAATAATGTCTCCATTCAAAAGATATATTGGTAAAGTATCGAATTAAATGGTACTCCAATATTTGATTAAAAAATTGTAATATTTGTTTTTAATATTGTATAAAAATATATTAATTAGTCGTATTTTAAAAAAATAAATCGTAAATATTTTATTAAAAATTGTAATATTTGTTTCTAAAATTATAGCAATTAAAAATAAAAAAATATCAATACAAAATAAAAATTTTATTCAAATTTCACGACAAATGAGAATTATAATTTCGATTCAAAATAAATTAGAATTTTGAAGGCACATCAACACCAACTTGAAGGTTATTATCTTCTCTTTAGGAGAAGAGAAGGAGAAGAGAAATTCGGCAATGCTACATTCAAAAGAACTCAGAATTTGGTGTAAAATAAATTCCATTAAAACATAGATCAACATAATTTGCAGTAGAAAAATATATTATGCCAAAACCAATGTTGATATGACAAACAAAATATGAAAGCAATAATAATATACATATACATAATTTGAATTAAATCTTGTTAAAAACATTCTTCTATAGAACCAGAAAATGATCGCATATCAACGTTGGTTTTATCATCTTATACATCTTAGATAATTATTGCCTTGCTTATGGTTCTTCTGAAATTGGTAGTGAACTTCAGCAACACCCGCTACTCTTGAACCCTTAAAAACATATTACTTTAGAACTTCGGGTGAATAAGAGTCTTATCCCTTTGACTATCCTCATGTTATCAAAATCTCGTTCCTCTTCCAAAAATAGTTCCTCCAAACATTGCAATGAGACATTTGCATTTGCTATCTGTCAGAAAATACAATTAGTATATAATCAGTACCTGCCAATGAAAGCCATTGATATTCCTTGTGGAAGCATAAAATTCAATGGTTTCAATTTCCTAATCTTCAATTACGGCTGTAGATGGAAATCAAATGCTCGGGAAATCAAATCATATGCACCATATTGAACATATATTTACTATTATAAGGTTAACTATCAAATAACTTGAATGAAAATATAAGTTAACACTTGGCTTTGATGATGAATCGCATGTGAAAATCGACTCGATTAAGTAGATTTAAAATAGTGGTCTCTGGTTCTGTTGTGGCAGTCTCCAATTCTTCTTTAGCAATATTTTTGTTTGTGAAATTAGAGAAGCAAATGGTCACTCAGCCATGACCATGGGGAATATTGGCACTTAAAATGCTAAGACAACTCTGCAAACAATAATATTATAAAGCATTAAAACTAAAAACAAACTGTTTATTTCTTGGGCATGATAAAAAGCCACGCCATAAACTTCAGGCCAATTTGAATTCATGGGAGAAGGCCGGTGACAGCCCTGTCCATCATTGCACACAGTGAGTTTAGGAAGATCATTGGTGCAACAGATGTCCTGTTGACCCCCATAAGCCGAACGACTAATCCTCTCTCTATCTTCAACCTCGAAAACAAATGCTTGAATCGACCATGAGGTAAAGTTTAATAATTCCTTGTTAAGACAGATTGTGACTATATTAAACCTGTTTTCACATGACAAAATCAAATCGCAATCAGCATAATTTCATTTTACGTATCAATGTATAAAAATTAAACTGTGAAACAATCCGTTATTCAATTTGTTGATTGGTCCCCTACTGATTCAAGTGTGAAATCAATTATCAGCCTCCATATCCATACATATTCCAAAAGAAGAACTGATTAAATCAAGAAAATAAATACAAAAATCTCAATTAGATACAAATAAATATAATAGTAAGCAAAATAAACAACAAAATTGATGAGAATATACTGCCTTCTTTTATCAAACATGTGATGGGAGAAATTGAAATTTAAATAGATTAATAATAAATTGAAAGAGGAAGCAAAAGAAATAAGCTTCTATCTATTTGGAGAATCAATCGTAAATATATATGTGTGAGCTTTGTATTCACCAAGACTAAACAAATAAAAAAAGCCAAAACTCAACCTCATATTTTAATTTAAAAAATTTAAAAAATTGAGAAATAAAATCTGAATAAAAAAACATACCTAACAGCAAAAAATAAACAATATCATGGTTGTGTTGTTCGTCACATGCAAGCTCAAAAATCCCCTTCTGCAACTCTCAAACCTAAAGATAAAGATATCCCATTTTAGGTGTCAAGTTAAGCTCTTTTTTTTTGGAAAAGGAGAAATAGTAAGACAACCCTGAAAACGAAAAGAATACAACATAAAATATGATATTCCAAACTACATTTCAGTTTCAACTTTCAATCACATGTTTCAATCACTCACCTTCGTCACTTACATATGTATGAATCAAATTAACGTTAAAAATTACATTTGAAGGAAATTCTTTTATAGATCTATAACGGGTGTTGTTGGTTATTGATGTTGTTGAGATTCAGAGGTCTTGGTTACGACCACCATTCTTACGCTTGAACGTCTGAAACAAATAAATTAACAGGTTAGGATGAGAATATTAGATGGTTGAGATTACAACGAAACGAAATTGGTAGCAACAAAGAGAGAAGAATGAAAAGAGATGGAGCGGCGCAGGAAGAAGATGAAATTAGGTAAGAAGATGAAATTAGGTTTTCTAATTTGTGTTTTAATAGAGTTGGGTGAATGAGTTATTTGTTGCATCTTGGGAAAAACGATTTCTTTGATTGTATAGATTTACCGTTTCAAGAACTCAACATTTATGATGATTGTTCATCTTGTGCTGCCAATTTAAATCTTGCAACAAAAAACGTGATTAGGGTTTAGTGGAATAATTAGAATTTCAAAACTCAGTGTACGTAGCAGCTATAATATGAGTGTTTTAATTTAAATTTCAAATTGAATGACCTTTGGTTTGGATGAGGGTTTTGGGAAGTGGTATGTAGCACATAATTAGATGTGATTATAACGTGTAAATATAAACAAAATGACATAATTGTTGTTAGTTAGAAATAATTAAAAAAAGTAAAAAGTGGCAGAAAAAACCATAGTGTGACACATCAACCATATTTATTGTCAAATCAATATGGTGCAAGTATTTCAGAAAGTTACAAATATACCCTTAGATTAAGACTAAATTGAAATTTACTAATTAGGGTATTATGGTAAGTTAATGGTACTTTACTTTTAATAGATTGATAATAGATAATAGATTGATTAAATTAATTGTCGACCAATAATAAATTTCAAAAACGGTTATGTGATAGCAATTTTTATAAAATTATAAAATGTACATAAAAATCAACACTTAGTGAAGCACTTAAAGATTCGAATAGAGCACTTTAAGTCAGCTGTAGTTGTTTATTGGAATAGAGTCTGTAATTTTGAAGCTCATCATATGGTTAGGGTTGGAAAAGCCCTTGGAAACAAAACTTGGCAGACCCTTCTTGTAATCCTGTTGTTTTGCCCCTGTTGGCTTAGTAAGTTTGGCAGTGATAAAAAAAAGAGAAGATTCGAACTCACATATTGTTAATACCGAATTACTCTCCCATCTGCTCGGCTATGCAACAAAATTTATTAATTTTTGGCACCATATATATATATATATATATATATATATATATATATATATATATATATATATATATATATATATATATATATATATATATATATATATTGAATTCGAGGTCCTTAAAATTTGGAGGGCCTGTGGAGTGGTACTCTTTACACATTCATAGGGTCAGCTCTATTATTTAACATTTACCAATTTTATGATTATATTAATTAATATATGAAGAAAAACATGGTTGTCATCTAAACCTCAAATCAAACCGGATCAAAGTGCCCAAATAATCATCGTCACTTGCAATTAATTCAAATTGACCACTTGTGCCCAGTTGAAAAATGATAGATTGTTAAGAGTTATTATTGATTCAACCATAAATATATTTCTCTCAAAAGTCACTTTCTGACAACCTTTTCAATACAAAATGGAAAGGATAAGATTTCATATAGATATAAAATCTAAGAGTTAAATTACAAACCAAAAATATTTTAGGCTAGTCTAAACATTCAAGGCCAATAATATGTAGCATGCAAATTTAAATATTGAATATGACTAATTTGTTGAATATCAAAAATGTCAAGTACACCCCAAAATTCAACATGTCCATGCAAGCAAATTGCATGCTATTATAAAATCTTAACCATTCATAGGATGGGCTTTGGATTTGGTTGGGAAGATTCAATCGGCATCATCTAACAATCAGAAGTATATATTGGTCGGTATTGACTACTTTACTAAGTGGATAGAAACAATACATTTGGTTAATGTCGACTAGGAAGTAGTTATAAATTTCATCCTAAGATATATCATTTACAGGTTTGGAATACCTGAGACCATTATAATTGATCAAGAATCAGTGTTCACTGGTTGAAAGATGCAGGAGTTTGCTTTTGAGATGGGGATTAAATTATTGACATCTATGCCTTATTATGCCCAGGCAAATGGCCAGGTCGAAGCGGAGAATGAGATTTTCATTAGCCTAATAGAAAAGCATGTGGGAAAGAAGCCAACTAACTGGCATAAGACATTAAACCAATTTTATGGGCTGGTCGAACTTTTTCCAAAGAAGCTACAAATACTACGCTTATTCTACTAACTTATGGACATGATGTTGTCCTACCTGTCAAAATATGTCTACAGTCGACTAGGATTCAAAGACAAAATAAGATATCGTCGGAACATTATTGGAATATGATGTTAGATGAATTAGTTGATTTGGATGAAGAAAGGCTAGCTGCTTTAGATATGTTGAGAAGACAAAAAGAGCGAGTAGTTAAAGTCTATAATAAAAGGATTAAAATCAAGACATTTCCGACTAGAGATTATGGATGGAAAGTTATTTTTCCCGTGGATCGTAAAAAAAAACTTTAGGCAATTTGTCCCCTAATTGGGAGGGTCCATTTTAAATTAATCAAGTATTTTTTAGTAATGCCTACGAGATCGAGGAATTAGCAGCTGATCTTCGAATCCCGAGAGTGAATGGTAAGTATTTAAAGAAATATAAGCCAATTCTACATGAAATTAAAATTTTGACAGAATAACGTTCATGCATACAAAAATTCCAAAATGGTGTTCAAAATAAAGTACCAAAATGTCTTAGTAATTACAAAATATTACAAAACAAAAAGCTGGATATTGAGACATAATCAAATAGGGAGTTTGGACTTGAATTCTTCAAGACGTTCTTTTTAAAATGAGAGTCTGGTACTTAGCTTCGTTGTAACTTCCTATAATTCATCCAATTCATCTTTCCATCAAAGCGTAGTCCCAACATGCTAGACTCCTTTAGCAGCTTTGGCTGCAGTCATTATGGATTAGTAATAAGGATCCACAGACTTGTTGTGGTTGTCAACAAGATTGATTAGACTTATTGTGGTTGTCTGCAATCGTTTGATTATAGTGGATTAAGTCTTCGTGGATAAGGAAAATCACCTTGCAGGGTGGATTGGAGTAACTTAGTTAATAGTGAACCAAGATAAAAATAATTGTGTTCATTTATTTTTATTCACTTGTTAGCTTTGTATTTGAGTTACGAAAAGATTATATTTGGTGCAACTCAATTCAAATCCCCCTTTCTTGTGTTTCTTGCACCTTCAATTGGTATCAGAGCTCTAGTTTTGGTATTGATTATTATCAAAACACTTAACCATGTCAGATAAAGATCCAGACGAGTTTTAGAAACATTATGGTTAATCCTACACCACTACTACCTGCTCCAGTTTACAATGCTAACTACAATAATAAACTTATAAATGTTGTTTTTCCTCTTACCATTAAACAGGATAGTCCCATCTTTCTGACTAACAACTTTACATGATTTTTGATTAAAGATTATATCATAACCGTTATCACTTAATTGACTTATGGATAACAGATTATGCATCAATCCATCTACTAGCAGAACATTATTAATAGAGGGAAGATTTCCATTACCTACAGTTCCAGAGCCAATTATCTTTCCCCTCTGATTGCCTCCAAAGCCAACGTGGCCTCCAGGCTTAAGTTCCAGGCTTTGGAACATATGCCTTCTTCCCGTCATGTGTCGCGAGCAGCCAGAGTCCAGGTACCATGACTGGTGTTTCTGACTTGCTGCTAAAGATATCTGCAACATGTATTATTTTATCCTTAGGTACCCAGATTTTCTTGGGTCCTGATTTGTTAGTTTTACCAAAACTCTGGTTGAATTTTGGTTTTAGAGTGCTTACTGCTAGTGTATTTAATATCATGTGTGTGACCATACACAAAATGTGAATTCAGAGGAGTGTGTTTAATGGTTAAGTCCATGACATTCTTTGGTGTAAGAACCTTACCTTGGTATCCTATTCCTTTCCTGCCGTTTCTGCTAACTCCATAGATCATTGAAGCCATTTTGCTTCTATCTATGCTTTTAGCAAGGAACTTCTGGAAACTGTGATCATACTCCTTGATGATCTCATCAGCGTTGCTGGGAGTTTCAGAGATTGGTTCCTTCTGAGAATTTTGTAAAGTGTTTTCTAATTTTGAAATCTTATTTCTCAGCTCAGAATTCTCCAATTTGAGACTCTCAGTCTTATTAGAGTCAGATTCAATATTCCTTTTCAGGTCTTTGAATTTAACTCTAATTTGCTGATACCTTTCCAGGATTTCATTAAGGCTTTCAGCAAGTTCAGCCTTTATAAAATTAACAGCAAAGTTAGGAAATACCTCTTCAGTATCTGATTCTGAGTCTGATTCAGAAGCTTCACTATCTTCTGAGATGTTAGCCATGAGAGCTATGTTTGCCCTCTCATCATCTGATTCTGAGTCAGCTTCAGACGAGTCAGAGTCATCCCATGTAGCCATGAGACTTTTCTTCTTTTCTCTTCCAAACTTCTTTTTGGGCTTTTCCCTCTGAAGCTTTGGGCAGTCACTCTTGTAGTGTCCCTGCTCATTGCACTCATAGCAGATGATGTCCTTGGTGTTTGGCTTTTTGCTACTTGAGGAGCCTTCAGATCTTCTGTATCCAGAGGAGGAATCTGTCCTTCTGTATCTGGAAGAAGACTCGTTCTGATCAGCTCTTCTGGGATTCCTGAACTTCCTTTGTCTTTGCTTCCACAGTTGATTTACTCTTCTGGAGAGGAGGGAGAGTTCGTCTTCTTCTGATGAGGATCCATCAGATGTTTCTTCAACTGCCTGCAAAACTTTAGACTCAGATTTTTTGTTAGATTTTAATGCTAAAGGCTTACCTTGATTATGAGGCTCGTCAGCTTCTAGCTCTATCTCATGACTTCTGAGGGAGCTGATAAGTTCCTCCAGAGTGATTTTGTTGAGATCTTTTGCTAGCTTCAGAGCTGTAACCATTGGTCTCCACTGCTTGGGTAAACTTCTGATGATTTTCTTGACATGGTTAGCAGTAGAGTATCCTTTGTCTAGAACCTTGAGACCAGCTACCAGAATCTGGAATCTTGAGAACATTGTTTCAATGGATTCAGATTCTTCCATTTTGAATGCCTCATACTTCTGAATGAGCGCCAGAGCTTTAGTTTCTTTGACCTGAACATTGCCCTCATGCGTCATTCTGAGTGAGTCAAAAATGTTCTTTGTTGTGTCTCTGTTGGAGATCTTTTCATATTCAGTATAGGAGATGGCGCTGAGGAGGATGGTTCTGGCCTTGTGGTGATTCTTGAAGTCACGCTTTTGTTGGTCAGACATTGTTTTTCTATCAATCTTCTGACCGCTTGCATTCACAGGGTGTGTGTATCCATCTGTCACCATATCCCACAGATCAGCATCATGTGCCAGAAAGAAGCTTTCAATTCTGTCTTTCTAGTAATCAAAGTTTTCTCCATCAAAGACTGGAGGTTTGCCGCTGAATCTGTCTCTGTCCTCATGGTTGTCATTGCTGGTGTGAGAATAGTTTCCTGCCATTGTGTTTTTCTGACGCTGGATCTTGTACTGACACGGTTAAGTGTTTTAGCTCAGAACCAGGCGCTCTGATGCCAATTGAAGTAGTGAAAAACACAAGAAGGGGGGGTTGAATTGTAAAACTGAAAATCAATGCAATGAACAAGATATTTTTATCCTGGTTCGTTTGATCTCAAACTACTCCAGTCCACCCGTCAAGGTGATTTCGCCTCTCTCCAACGAGGTCTTAATCCACTATATTCAACTGAATATTACAAACTGCTTTAACAACTGCTAAAGCCTTCTTGATGCAAACCACAACCCGGTTTGTCAAGGAAACACTTTCTTACAAAGAAGATAAATCTAAGTGTGTGAATGTTTTCTATAAAACTGTATCACAACTGTGATGTATACACAACTTTAAGCTTATGAAACTAGATTGCTAAAACAAAGATTGAGTAAGAAGATATGTAGTGTTTAGCAAACTGAGAGAAGGAAGATTATGATCAGCTTTTAGGCGTGTAAAATGTTGGAGAGCATTAGCCAATTCAATCTTCATATTCTTGTTTATATAGCACTGAGATTCTTGAACGTTGGAGAAATATTCTTGATTCAATTCTAATAACAAACTTTCCTTATTGAGCAGATCTTGTCTGGAATGAGGCCGTTGGTAATAATTTGCTTTTAATGCACAGTACCGTTGCTTACTTAATGCATGTTCTGGCTTGGCTCATTCTGACTCTGCTTAACTGCTGATGAACTGTTGTTTTCTTTATCAGAGTGTTGAGCGCAGTTCTGTTCATCAAGCTTCAGCATACACGTGAGTTGATCTTCTGATTCTGGTATTCTGATATAGCAACTTCTGATGCTGATGTCAACAATCAATATTCTGATGTTGATTAAGTGTGCTCTTGCTTATACCTATCAGAATTTCTGCAAAGTAGAACGTAATATTTTAGGTAGCAGATAGTTCATACATGAATCATATAAATAATATATCTTTTCATTTTGTTATCATCAAAACTTAAATGTAGGGTAGTAGATTCAAACATTGTTCTAACAGACATGCCAGGACTTGATGCAGATATTGTGGTACATCATTTACCCACAAAAGAAGACTGCCCACCCGTAAAACAAAAGGTTCTTCGCATGCGACCAGACATGTCAGAGAAGATTAAAGCCGAAGTCATGAAACAATTCAACACCGGATTCTTGGCCGTCACCTCCTATCCACAATGGGTCGCCAATGTTGTTACCGTGCTTAAAAAGGATGGCAAGGTACGAATGTGCATGGACTACAGAGATTTAAATAGGGCAAGCCCTAAGGATGATTTCCCACTTCCCCACATCGATATTTTGGTTGACAATAAAGCACATCATAAGGTGTTTTCCTTCATGGATGATTTCTCAGGCTAAAACCAAATCAAAATGGCGCCTGAGGACATGGAGAAAACAACCTTTGTCACACAATGCGACACATTCTGTTACAAGGTAATGCCATTCGGGTTGAAGAATGCTGGGGCAACCTATCAACGTGCCATGGTGGCTTTATTTCACGACATGATACATCACGAAATAGAGGTCTATGTGGATGATATGATAGCCAGATCTCAAACTGACGAGGAACATCTTGACCATTTGCAGAAACTGTTTGAGAGACTGAAGAAATACAAGCTGAGGTTGAACCCGAATAAATGCACATTTTGGGTGAGGTCCGGTAAACTCCTAGGCTTTGTCATCAGTGGTAAAGGTATCAAAGTGGATCCTGCCAAAGTGAAAGCAATATAAGAAATGCCTGCACCTCGTACTGAGAAGGAAGTCAGAGGATTCTTAGGGTGGATAAACTACATTGCCAGATTCGTTTCTCACCTGACATCTACTTGTGAACCAATCTTCAAGTTAATGAAGAAAAATTAAGTAGTCAAATGGAATGATGAATGCCAATCTGCTTTCGACAAGATCAAAGAGTACCTACAAGAGCCTCCTATTTTTATGCCACCAGTCGAGGGAAGACCATTGATCATGTATCTAACTGTTTTGGAAAATTCAATGGGGTGTGTGCTGGGGCAGCATGACAAGTCTGGCCGAAAAGAGCATGCTATTTATTACCTGAGCAAAAAGTTTACCGACTGTGAAACAAGATATTCACTACTCGAGAAAACTTGTTGCGCTCTGGCATGGGTTGCTCGCCGGCTAAGACAGTATATGCTGACCCATACTACCTTATTGATATCCAAAATGGATACAATAAAATACATCTTCGAGAAGCCTTCCCTCTCTGGGAGATAGCAAGATGGAAGATGATCCTGACGGAATATAACATCCAATATACTACCCAAAAAGCAATAAAGGGCAGTGTACTAGCCGATCACCTTGCTCATCAAGCTGTGGATGACTACCAGTCCATGAAGTTCGAATTCCAAGAAGAATACATCATGATGGTAAACAACTGTGAAGAATTCAGACCATATGACAGACCTGAACAAGGAATCCGATGGACCCTGGTTTTTGATGGGGCGTCTAACGCACTCGGCAATGGCATCGGTGTTGTACTCATATCTCCGAAAGGATGTCATACTCCCTTTACTGTAAGACTCTGCTTTAACTGTACAAATAACATGGCAGAATACAAAGCGTGCATTTTTAGTCTCAAAGATGCCATAGATTTGGGGATCAAGTCCTTAAGTGTATTCGAAGATTCAGCTTTGGTCATTAGTCAAATCAAAGGAGAATGGGACACCAAACACCCTAACCTCATCTCCTACAAAGGACATGTGTTGACATTAATCCCACACTTTGAGAAGATTATCTTCAAGCATTTCCCGCGAGAAGAAAATCAGCTAGTAGACGCGCTAGCCACAATGTCATCCATGTTTAAACTTAAATGGGATAACGAGGCTCCCCAGATCACCGTTTAACGAATGGATGAACCATCTCATTGTCACGAGATCAATACTGAAGAAGTAGTGGACCGGTGTTGTACCCCAAAATTTTCCCTCTCATGTTTTCCAAAGTCTCCCCCCTGCATGGTTGACCAGAAACCCTTGCCTAAGGAAAAATAAAATTTTTGAGTGGTGCTTTAAGTATCTTTCGATTAGCATTATAGACAAGCATTTTGATTGGCATTCTGAAGGAGCACTTCGATTGGCATTCTGAAAGACCCTTTGATTGGTATTCTGAATGAGCCTTTCGATTGGCATTATGGACAAGCACTTCGATTGGTATTCTGAAGGAGCACTTCGATTAGCATGAAACAGCACCTTTCGATTGGCCTGTTAACAAAGCCTTTCGATTGGAATTTTAATTAGCACCCTTTGATTGATCTTTGGACAAGGGCCATTCGAAGGAGGTCATCAAGAGGGCACTCAAATCAAAAGCGTCCAGGTTCATTCAAGAGACACAAATATTTCAAAAAAGGAAAACTTTTAATGTGTCAGTTTCTTGTCTCATGGCATTTAATGGCCTGTTTAATGGCTGTCTCTTGCCATTACTGCACCCTCACACCCCTATAAATACAGAGGCCAACATACATATCCACGACACAAAAATTATACAACGAAACATACACAAAAACTCTGCAGGAGAACACAGAAAGAACAGAAGCATTGGAGAGACACTGCCCAAACAATCCATCAAAGGTTGTCAGAATTTTCCAAGCCAAAGCAGTCCTTCAGATCGAAGGTGCCCACGCCCAGAAGCCCTCAGATTAAAAGTGCTCCCATCCAGCCAGTACCAAATAGAAGGTTTCCAACTACTGTAAGAGAGGGTAAATTGTCAAAAAAACTTTTCATTTTGCATAACACATTATTACTTGTTGTTATCTTTGATTTGCCATCCTAGACAGGATCGAAAGGCCTGGGTTTGGCGCCTAGGTCATATTTTTCGTTTGCTAACATTTGCTGCAGACATAGCCTGAAGAGACCCAGCAAGTGCAGGATCGAAGGGCCTGGGGTTCAATACCCAGGCCCTGCGTTTTATTTCGCTAACATACTTTTGCAGGTATAACATCCCAGATCGAAGGAGACACCTTCTCTGGATCGAACCCATTAGCATGTTGGATCGAAGGAGGCATCTCATTCCTGGATCGAAAGCCATGACTTCCATGATCAAAAGACAATCCTCTTCCTTGGATCGAAGGCTACTCACGCCTTACTGTCTGGCCCAATCGAAAGGACCATTTCCCTCCCTGGGTCGAAACTCCTCTTTTTCCCTGGATCGAAGGATCCCGCTTGTATTTTATTTTTTGTTTTCATAGACTTCTTTTTTTATCTTTTTAATTAACATTAAAATCAAAAAAACCACAAAAACATTAGGCTAGTTCTTTTTCTATTAAATTAACTTTGTTAATTAACCTTTAATTATCTTAACATTTTTCCAAAACTAAAATTAAATAGATTTAGGTCATTTTCTCAAAATAAAATAAAACAACAAAAAATATTTTATTCTTAGATTTTTAGAGGTTATTTTCAGATTCGCGCACGCTTATTTTATTGTAACTGTCTATTGGTTTGTAATAGCTTAGCTAAGACTTTTTATACTTTACTGCTTTTGATTCCCCCAATTTTTGGACATGTAAATAATCCCCCTTCCCGAAGCCTTGTAATAGCGTAGGATTTACAATTCCCGCACTTTAAATTCCTGTACATATATTAACTGTTTAGATGTATGCTAACTAGGATTGCATGACAAGATTAACTCTTAACTTAAAATCAACAGTAGCTCACCATGACATGCAAGAATAACATAACTGAAAATTGACACACTTGCACAGTCCACTCCTAGGGTACACCTCACTTGGTTGCCTCAATTGTGGTCATTAAGTATAGGATGTTTTAGAGGTCGTCCTTCTGTCCAAAGATCAAAGTTGCCTCGAAATGGTTGCCTCGGAAAAATGATCTAAGACATTAGGATTACCGCTAAGGCGTCCTAACGTTGCTTTAGTGACCACACGTCTCTTAAATCGAATTGACCCAAAAACTCCAACGACGGTGCTACCTACTCCTCAATAGTGGGATAACACTATCTAAAGGACACTTGCACAGTCTAATTCCTTTTTGAGTAGATAGATGTTCTTAAGTACTTGCTCCTTTTAAAATAAAACAAAACTTTTCGCACTTACACTTTCTTCAAAAACAAAACTCTTTTCAAAACCCACAAACACAAAGAAAAGCAAATTTTGAAAACATAGTGAGCAAGTACCTAAGAGCCCGTGGATAACCACGGATAGAAAGGGTGCTAACACCTTCCCTTTCTATAATCTACCTCCCGAACCCGAGAAACATCTCGAAAAGGAATTTTTCTGTGCTTTTGTCCTTTCCCTTGTTGGATAAAATAAAAGACGGTGGCGACTCTTGCTTAACCGTGACATTTTGCAAAAACAAACGCACACGCGAACCAGCATTCAAAAACAGTCAGTTCTCGTTCCCACCGATCACAGAACTGGCGACTCTGCTGGGGATTTATATAAGTGAGGTGTACTTTAGGATTAGATCACTTGTGTTTTCAATTGTATTGCTTTCTATGCTTTTAACTTTGTGGGCTTGTATCGGAGTTTTATAGATCCTAACCCGGATCTGGGGGTACCCTTTTTAGGTAAGTAGCAATAAACTGTGAGGGATCTGTCCGGCGTAGACCGACACGGATGAAGCAGTAGCTATGTTGGTGTGGCACCTTAGTCTGTACCGATATCCCTTGTGTTGAAACGAGGAGAATATGGGTCTTCTAAGGAGTCATTAAGCACCAACTGACCTTAGAACCTTAAATTGACCAACTTGGCCATAGAACAGTAGTAGTATGTTACACTCATTGAGACTAAACTCTCGCGATGATTCCGGCCGCAAAAAAAAAGGTTGCTAAACTGGAATTATGACCGATTGAGGGTAGTCAATGATATTGAGATCCTCTAGAACTCGGTTACTATTTTTAGGACAGGTTTGAGCCAACTAAACTCAAGAGGGTACTTACCTATGAAACCTCATGCAAGCCTGAAATCTAAGGGCTCTTACGTGTGACTTGTGTGCCTTCAAACTTGAACTACTTGCACATACTTGTTATCTGATAACATGAGTTCCTTGCAGGTTTTATTTACAGTCCTTATCCAATAATTTGGACTTATTGCAGGGCTTACTTACATCACCTCACACTTTTGCTTAAACGCATAGCATACACATCATAACATCAGGCCTTAACATTTCTTTAACCATTTCAAGGATCTCAAGGGTCTGTGATGCAGGTTATGGTAAATCAAATGGCTAGCAAGGGGCAAACGGGATTTATTTTCCTCTAGCCAATGCCATCTAGAGATCAAAGCATGATAACTTGAGTCAGGGGCTATGACCCACTCGATATGGTGAGCTTGACTCTTGAAGAAGGACTCTCAGCAACATGAAGTTCCTTCAATCAAGCTACCAGATTCAGATTCTAACAGTTTCATGTTTACCCCGCGAGATCCTTGAAAACATTGCATACATATATCATACATATCATTGCATAACAGGTCTCCCCGTACAGGTCTCTTATCTTCTTCGCTGTTTATTTCAGCAATCATCATGTCTACTGAACCTTCCACTAAGCAAGCTATCAAGGCCCTCCAGGCCCAGAATGCCCAATTTCAAGAGTTGGTCATGAGCCTAGCTAAGGGTCAGCAGGACCTGAAGACTCTGATTATAAAAGAGAGGAAGAAGAAGAAAAAGAGGACCATCTTGTTCAACACTGGACGCAGGTTTGGAAATGGGTTGCAGAGTGAGGTTGATCTGACCACCCCTTCTGGAGAGAAAGATAGTCCACAAGAAAGGAGGGCTCCTAGCCCTGAAGTCTCCGACAACGAGACAGACTATGATGAAGAACAGTATCCTCCTGCTGAGGTTAAATACAAACAGCTGGAAGACCGTTTGAACGCTATGGAGATACAGAAGGTACCCGGTCTGGACTTTGGAGATCTAGGTCTATCCTCTAGGGTGGTAATTCCCCATAAATTCAAGGCGCCTGCTTTTGCCAAGTATGACGGAGTTTCCTGTCCAAAGCTGCACCTCCGGTCATATGTGAGGAAGATTCAACCCTATACTGCTGATAGAAATCTCTGGGTTCATTTCTTTCAGGATAGTCTGTCGGGGACTCAACTTGAATGGTTCTGTCAACTGGAAGGAGCTAACATCCGCAACTGGGAGGACCTTGCTGCTGCTTTTTACAAGCAATACCAGTATAATGTCGACCTTGCTCCCACGCGTACTCAGCTTCAGGGTATGTATATGGGTACAGGCGAAGGCTTTAAGGACTACAATCAGAAGTGGAGAGATCTTGTTGGAAGAGTCCAACCCCCTCTGTCTGATAGGGAGTTGGTGGACATGTTTCTTGGGACTTTGTCTGGTCCCTATTTCAAACACTTGATCGGAAGCTCTTCAGCCGGATTCACCGAGCTAATACTGGCCGACGAAAGGGTCGAAGCTGGAATCAAAAGTGGGAAGATTCAAGAAGCTACACCTTCTGATGCTCAGAAAAAGCCCTACAATGGGAAGAAAGAGTCTAATGTTGTGTACAGTCAAAAGGGTCGCCATGACCAACACGTAGGGGCAGTCTTGATCTCTGGTTCTGCGTCACACCGACAACAGCAAAAGGGAAATCAACGAAAGCCAGATGAGCCTAAAAGACAGTTCCCCAACATCAACATGCCATTGTCACAAGCATTGCAGTAGATGTTGAGGATGAATCTGATTACGGTGATAAACCCTCATCCGAACCCTAAGACTTCTTCTCCTAACTACAACCCAGATGCAAGGTATGCTTATCATTCTGGTAGCCCGGGGCACGATACTAACGATTGTTGGGCATTGAAGTACAAGATTCAGAATTTGATTGATGCCAAGGAGATTGAGTTTGGTCCTCCGGAGACTCTAGCATAATCACTGCTCCTATGACGAATCATTGAGAGCTTTTGTTCATTTGAATTTTCAAGTTGTAATCTCTTTGTCATTCAAACAATTATCTATTAATGCCAAACTTTGTTTCATTAATGCATTGCATATCTTTGTCTTGATTTGATCCAATCATTTTAATTAGATTTAAACTATGCTTTTTATTCATTCAACTCTTGCTAAAAGTCACAAGCCTTTAGAGGGAGAATGACGAAACAATGCCATAATCTCATACAGTATGCTTTTGGACAGACCTTGCTGACGATGTACAGACATTTCTTTCAAATCCTAAACACTGAAGTTATAAGGAAGATAATCCCTAGTCAACCCCTTCGAGCCAAAGAAGTTGGAGTTTTTCTTTAACACAAATTGAAACCTTTAATTTAAACCTGGGGCAGGGTAGTCTCTCAGTTAATTCAAAAGATGCGCACTGAAGTCGCAAAACTCTCAGTTCATAATACAATGAACGTCATCAAAAGCATTCCTCTGGAATCAAAAGACAGTGGTGGTTCCTTATTTCATAGGCAGTCAATCTCTCAAAAGAAAAAAGCCCACTGAGCCAAAACCTATAAAGGAGGCTTAAGAAAGCTGGGGATTCCCGCTGACTGTAATCTCGAAAACAGGAACAGTCAGGCAAAAGTTAGGGATAACAAATCAAAAGAACGAGGTCGCTACAAATCCTCAACAACATGAAAAATGTTGCAAATGATGACTGCCTTCAAAAATCCAACTTGTGTGAACCATCACCAAAATGTCATTCCAAATTCGAATAGAGTTCGACGCACAATTAACTGAGTTTAGGATTGAATAACATCACGAAGAGTGGGTGGGTACAAATACTTTGAGCCTTTATCCTTTGTTTCTTAAACCGTGAACCAAGCCACGTTACAACCCTTCAAAAGTCCTAACTGGAGCATGTGTTAGTTCGAAAGCATACTGTTACAAAAGGTATCCTGACTCCTGTAAGGCTTTGCCCTAAATCTTGTGTTGAAATTGTATTATAAAGAGTTTTCTGCTAAAAAATGCATTTTTCAAAACTTAGAGACAAGCATAAACTTTGCATTATTTAAATATCAGTGTTTGCATTTGGCTATTTGTTTGACAACGGAGAAATTCACACAACGAATATCCGATGAACGAAAGCCCTCTCAGTGAACAAAATCACTTCAAAAAGGATGACACTTACATTGACAAATCTCCTATCAACAAGGGGACTTGACATGTCACTATCCAGCACACCTGGGGCAATCCAGTCAAGATTTCAACAAAACTTTCAAAGTTCAGTAAACCTGGGGCAATCCAGTCAAGATTTCAAGAAATCTCTGAAGAAGTGCAGAGTAACCAGGGGCAAGTCTCCATCTCCGTCACTTGGGGCATTGAACATCAATCTCAGTGAAGGGTTACATACAGTCAAACATTTCCAGGAAGTGCCACAAACACTCGCTGCTAGGGGCAGTGACAAATCTCCCCAAAATCCTTCTCATAGGATGATTCCCCAGCAAAAGTATAATCTCTGACCCCTTTCCCCAGCTGAATCAACCTCAAGAATCCTCGAGGATTTCCCCCAACAAAGATGTCACCTCTCTAGTGGACTGACGACAGGGTTTATTTCCCCAACAACACCAGGATTCCCCAGCTTGAGTTTGCCTCTCCGATTACTACAGATCAAAGGACCACAACTCCTCTTCCCCAGTAGACCCTGGAAGCTTGTCCCCTGCGAAGCACAAATAAGTCTCCTCAGCCAAATTTAGAGGTTATCCTCACAAGAGTCTAACTGGGTTATCCTTAGCAAGTGGCAACTGAAAGATCATCCCCAGCGAAGTTCTTTCTATCCCCAGCAGAGTTCATTCCTTTCATAGACAGAAATTCTATCCCCAACAGGGTTCACTGTCACCAGCAACAATAATTCATCCCCAGCTGAGTTTTATTTCTCCAAATCAGCAGATCCTCTAGCAGAGTATATACTCCCCACAGAGTCATTTCCTCGTCAGTCAATTCCCCAGCGGAGTTATGCTCTCCTGCAGGATTATTCTCCCAATCATCTTCGGTCGTTATCTCCAGCGAGTGAAGCTCTTTATTCTCCAACAACAGTCAGGGATTTATTTTCCCAAACTCGGACGTACCACAATAGCATTTCATGTTCATACATCATGACGTGCGCATACATATTGCATACATCATAATCTCATTTATTTTGAGAACATCATCATACAATGCATGTCATGCATCATATACGATTAATCATGTACCTTTTCAGGAAAGATGGTTATCATCAACAACTTCCAGCAAGTTCAAGATTAACTCCGGAAACTAAACGGAGTAATTATCTGCACGATCAAATTCAGCTTTACATGGGTTCGTCGTGAAGAAATCTTACACGGGTTTCTCCTAAATGCAGCTTCACACGGGTTTATCCTAAAAAGTCCTACACGGGTCCTTTATCATATATTTCATTCTGAAGTTTTACACGAACTTATCACAGTAACCTTACCCAGGTTCCTCCAGAAGTTTCACACAAACTTATCCCGAAGCAACCCTACACCAGTTCCTTCTCAACTCCAGATGCAGTTTTAAACGGACTCATCATGAAGCAACCCTACACCGGTTCCTTCTCAACTCCAGATGCAGTTTTACACGGACTCATCATGAAGCAACCCTACACCGGTTCCTTCTCAATTCCAGATGCAGTTTTACACGGACTCATCATGAAGCAACCCTACACCGGTTCCTTCTCAACTCCAGATGCAGTTTTACACTGACTCATCATGAAGCAACCCTACACCGGTTCCTTCTCAACTCCACTGACTCATCATGAAGCAACCCTACACCGGTTCCTTCTCAATTCCAGATGCAGTTTTACACGGACTCATCATGAAGCAACCCTACACCGGTTCCCTCTCTTTCCAAGATGAAGTTTTACACGGACTCGTCATCAGGCAACCCTACACCGGTTCCCTCTTTCCAAGATGAAGTTTTACACGGACTCGTCATCAGGCAACCCTACACCGGTTCCCTCTTTCCAAGATGAAGTTTTACACGGACTCGTCATCAGGCAACCCTACACCGGTTCCCTCTTTCCAAGATGAAGTTTTACACGGACTCGTCATCAGGCAACCCTACACTGGTTCCCTCTTTCCAAGATGAAGTTTTACACGGACTCGTCATCAGGAAACCCTACACCGGTTCCCTCTCTTTCCAAGATGAAGTTTTACACAGACTCGTCATCAGGCAACCCTACACCGGTTCCCTCTTTCTAAGATGAAGTTTTACACGGACTCGTCATCAGGCAACCCTACACCGGTTCCCTCTTTCCAAGATGAAGTTTACACGGACTCGTCGTCAAGAAACCCTACACAGGTTCCTCCTTTCCATATTGAAGTTTTACACGGACTCGTCATCAGGAAACCCTACACTGGTTCCCTCTCTTTCCAAGATGCAGTTTTACATGGACTCATCATCAGGCCACCCTACACCGGTTCCCTCTCTTTCCAAGATACAGTTTTACATGGAATCATCATCAGGCAACCCTACACAGGTTCCTCCTTTCCAGATGAAGTTTTACATGGACTCATCATAAAGTAACCTTACCCAGGTTCCTTCTCAGTCCAGATATGCAGGTCACCTTCAAAGTTAGACTTCCCCAGCGGAATCTTCTACAACAACAGGTATGCGAGTTCTCGCTAAGGAATCTCTTATGCGATCGACACTCCTGCAGATGGCATTTATAGGCCCATCCTCCTACCAACAATCTCCAAATGGCATCTGTAAGCCCATTCCCGAAGTCACAATGCTGATACTACACCATGCGAGTGCAAATTTCTGGGCAATCTAGTGTTCAATTATCTTCCACCTTCGGATCACGAAAGGCTCGAAAGCCAATCTATATCCTCAGGTTTAAGAAAATTGAACAGGGGCAATTGTTGTACCTCAAAATTTGCCCTCTCATGTTTTCCAAAGTCTCCCCCCTGCATGGTTGACCAGAAACCCTTGCCTAAGGAAAAAGAAATTTTTTGAGTGGTGCTTTAAGTATCTTTCGATTAACATTATAGACAAGCATTTCGATTGGCATTCTGAAGGAGCACTTCGATTGGCATTCTGAAAGACCCTTCGATTGGTATTCTGAATGAGCCTTTCGATTGGCATTATGGACAAGCACTTCGATTGGTATTCTGAAGGAGCACTTCGATTAGCATGAAACAACACCTTTCGATTGGCCTGTTAACAAAGCCTTTCGATTGGAATTTTAATTAGTACCCTTCGATTGATCTTTGGACAAGGGACATTCGAAGGAGGTCATCAAGAGGGCACTCAAATCAAAAGCGTCCAGGTTCATTCAAGAGACACAAATATTTCAAAAAAGGAAAACTTTTAATGTGTCAGTTTCTTGTCTCATGGAATTTAATGGCCTGTTTAATGGCTGTCTCTTGCCATTACTGCACCCTCACACCCCTATAAATACAGAGGCCAGCATACATATCCACGACACGAAAATTATACAACGAAACATACACAAAAACTCTGCAGGAGAACACAGAAAGAACAGAAGCATTGGAGAGACACTGCCCAAACAATCCATCAAAGGTTGTCAGAATTTTCCAAGCCAAAGTAGTCCTTCAGATCGAAGGTGCCCACGCCCAGAAGCCCTCAGATTAAAAGTGCTCCCATCCAGCCAGTATCAAATCGAAGGTTTCCAACTACTGTAAGAGAGGGTAAATTGTCAAAAAAAACTTTTCATTTTGCATAACACATTATTACTTGTTGTTATCTTTGATTTGCCATCCTAGACAGGATCGAAAGGCCTGGTTTGGCGCCCAGGTCATGTTTTTCGTTTGCTAACATTTGCTGCAGACATATCCTGAAGAGACCCAGCAAGCGCAGGATCGAAGGGCATGGGGTTCAATACCCAGGCCCTGCGTTTTATTTCGCTAACATACTTTTGCAGGTATAACATCCCAGATCGAAGGAGACACCTTCTCTGGATCGAACCCATTAGCATGCTGGATCGAAGGAGGCATCTCATTCCTGGATCGAAAGCCATGACTTCCATGATAAAAAGACAATCCTCTTCCCTGGATCGAAGGCTACTCACGCCTTACTGTCTGGCCCAATCGAAAGGACCATTTCCCTCCCTGGGTCGAAACTCCTCTTTTTTCCCTGGATCGAAGGATCCCCCTTGTATTTTATTTTTTGTTTTCATAGACTTCTTTTTTTATCTTTTTAATTAACATTAAAATAAAAAAAACCACAAAAACATTAGGCTAGTTCTTTTTCTATTAAATTAACTTTGTTCATTAACCTTTAATTATCTTAACATTTTTCCAAAACTAAAATTAAATATATTTAGGTCATTTTCTCAAAATAAAATAAAACAACAAAAAAAGATTTTATTCATAGATTTTTAGAGGTTATTTTCAGATTCGCGCGCGCTTATTTTATTGTAACTGTCTATTGGTTTGTAATAGCTTAGCTAAGACTTTTTATACTTTACTGCTTTTGATTCCCCCAATTTTTAGACATGTAAATAATCCCACTCCCCGAAGCCTTGTAATAGCGTAGGATTTACAATTCCCGCACTTTAAATTCTTGTACATATATTAACTGTTTAGATGTATGCTAATTAGGATTGCATGACAAGATTAACTCTTAACTTAAAATCAACAGTAGCTCACCATGACATGCAAGAATAGCATAACTGAAAATTGACACACTTGCACATGCTACTCCTAGGGTACACCTCACTTGGTTGCCTCAATTGTGGTCATTAAGTATAGGAAGTTTTAGAGGTCGTCCTTCTGTCCAAAGATCAAAGTTGCCTCGAAACGGTTGCCTCGGAAAAATGATCTAAGACATTAGGATTACCGCTAAGGCGTCCTAACGTTGCTTTAGTGACCACACGTCTCTTAAATCGAATTGACCCGAAAACTCCAACGACGGTGCTACCTACTCCTCAATAGTGGGATAACACTGTCTAAAGGACACTTGCACAGTCTAATTCCTTTTTGAGTAGATAGATGTTCTTAAGTACTTGCTCCTTTTAAAACAAAACAAAACTTTTCGCACTTACACTTTCTTCAAAAACAAAACTCTTTTCAAAACCCACAAACACAAAGAAAAGCAAACTTTTGAAAACATAGTGAGCAAGTACCTAAGAGCTCGTGGTAACCACGGATAGAAAGGGTGCTAACACCTTCCCTTTCTATAATCTACCTCCCGAACCCGAGAAATATCTCGAAAAGGAATTTTTCTGTGCTTTTGTCCTTTCCCTTGTTGGATAAAATAAAAGACGGTGGCGACTCTTGCTTAACCGCGAAATTTTGCGAAAACAAATGCAAACGCGAACCAGCATTCCAAAACAGTCAGTTCTCGTTCCCACCGATCACAACCGGCCTTGGTTCCACGAAGTCAAGAAGTATCTCGAGGCTCAAGAATATCCGGAAGGAGCTTCAGTCAACGATAAGAAGTTCTTAAGGAGATTCTTTGCTAAGTTCTTCCTTAGTAATGGCATTATCTACAAACGCAACCATGACTATGTTTTGTTCCATTGCGTAGACAAGGTTGAGGCACAAAGGATCATGGCTGATCTACATGAGGGCACTTTTGGCACCATTCCAGTGGGCATACATTGGCAAAGAAAATCCTACGGGCAGGTTATTATTGGTCTACCATGGTGTCAGATCTATGCTGACAAGGTGCACGTACCTCCGGTTCCTTTGAATGTCTTGACGGCTTCTTGGCCCTTTGCTATGTGGGGAATCAACATGATTGGAGAAATCAAGCCAACAACCTCTAATGGACACCGCTTCATCTTGGTGGCCATTGACTATTTCACAAAGTGGGTTGAGGCGGCTTCTTTCACTTCCGTTATCAATAATGTTGTCGCCCGGTTCATCAAACAGAATCTCATCTGTCGGTACGGTATCCTAGAGAGGATCATCAATAGCAATGGTACGAATCTCAACAAAACTATGATCACTGCACTGTGTGCGCAATTCAAGATCCAGCACCACAATTCTTCCCCTTACTGGCCAAAGATGAATAGTGTTGTCGAAGCCGCAAATAACAACATCAAAAAGATCATACAGAAAATGGCAGTCACGTAAAAAGACTGGAATGAGATTCTACCATTCACCCTCCACGGTTATCGTACCATGGAACGCACATCAACCGGGGCGACACCCTACTCTCTGGTATACGTCATGGAGGCTTTCTTGCCTATTGAGGTCCAGATCCCTTCTTTGAGAATTATGAAGGATGCAGGGTTGAATGAAGAAGATTGGATCCAAACTCGACTTGATCAACTAAACTTGATTGATGAGAAAAGACTTACTGCTGTCTGTCATGGTCAAATGTATAAAAAACGAATGATCAAGGCTTTCAACAAAAAGGTCAGATGCCAAGTATATCAAGTCAGGGATTTGGTGATCAAGCGCATCATACTTCCGCAAGGTGATCCCAAGGGAAAATGGACTCTTACATATGAAGGAACATTTGTGATCAAAAGCATATTCTCTGGTGGAGCAATGATCTTGAACACTATGGATGGCGACGACCTGCCACACCCTGTGAACGCGGACATAGTCAAAAGATACTACGCATAAGAGACCTGCTAGGTTGACACACCTAGGAAAAACAAGGGCATCCCGGCAAACCAAAAAGGTTCGGGAAAAAATTAGGGATAAAAACAAAAAAATATGTACACCCGGAAAGTTGAAAACCCGAAAGGGGGTCTTGGGCAAAAAAGGGTATCCCAATGGACTGAAAACCTGAAAGGGCGGTCCAGGAAAAAGTTAGGGAATTAAAGTGTACGACTATGTCCTGTTGGATCACCTTTACGGAGAACCTTTGGCTTCGACTGACAAACTCAGCAGTTCTGATCAATCCAATCAACTTCGAACAAGGCAGCAAGTGGACAAGACGCTCAGAGACACGAAGGCTATAGCAGAATGGGAACCCCATGGGATTATTGCACATAGCTATCTTTTCTTTGTATCAAATTTTCATTTTTACAATGACATTCTCTTACTAGGATGTTCGTCTCATTGTACAAAATACTTATTCAAGTTAATAAAGAGATACTCCTTTGAAAGTACAAAACTATCTGTTTTTTCTTTATTCCTATGTTTTGTTTACAAGAACGTCCAGTGATTTATTTTTGAACATATGCATTTGAACATAACTACTGTTTACAAATGAGCAAAAATAGAAGACAATCACTAATGGCTTTAAGAAATAGGATAATATCTTTAGACTATTCCATAAAATTCCCCATAGTGTGCAGCTTAATCCCCAGCGGAACAAAGCTTCCAGTTATCACTCCCCAGTAGAAGTCGCCGAATTTCTCAGGATTCCCTAACAGGATTTCACAAGCAACACACGACGTTTCCCTTACAACAGAGTTTATTTCTCTAACAAATAGGAGCTCATCAACTCATCAGCACTTCAAAACACAAAGACTTACACTCCACGTCCCCAACAACAGTAAGGGATTTATTTTCCCTAATCCAACAATGTTACAGCAACATAGCTTATATGCCTATACAGCGCATCCATACGTCATGACATTGATAACACGAACGTATACAACATAATCTCATTCATGTTATTGAGAACATCATTATGCAATGAATTTCATACATCATGACATTGCATACAACTAATCTTTAATCTCTTCAGGAAAGATCAGTCAGCAGATGGCTATCATCAACAATTTACAAAGGTCAGAGATTGATACCTGAGACAAGCCGGGACAATTATCTACACGACCAGCTGAACATTCAGATACAGTTTAGATACGCTCCAGACAAGGACGCAATTCTGATACTCATTCAGATTCAGCTTTCAGATACAGTTCAGATATGCTCCAAACACGGATGCCATTCTGATACTCATTCAGATTCAACTCTCAGATACAGTTTAGATACGCTCTAGACACGGACGCCATTCTGATACTCATTCAGATTCTCTCTCAGATACAGTTCAGATATGCTCCAGACACGGACGCCACTCTAATACTCATTCAGATTCAGCTTTCAGATACAGTTCAGATACACTCCAGACATGGGCGCCATTCTGATACTCATTCGGATTCAGCTTTTAGATACAGTTCAGATACGCTCCAGGCACGGACACCATTCTAATACTCATTCAGTTTCAGCTTGTAGATACGGTTCAACAATCATTTTTGGATGGCATCTGTAAGCCCATCTCCAACAACTTCTCATCTCCTCTCTAAATGGCATCTTTAAGCCCATTCCCTACACCATCAACAACCACATCCTCGAGTGCAAATTTCTGGGCGCTCTAGTGTCCAATCATCTTCCACCTTTAAGTCACGAATGGCAAGTTCTCCAATCTAACTCTTCAGGTTTAAGAAGATTGAACAGGGGCAGCTGTTGTTCCCCAAAGTTTTCCCTCTCACTTATCAAATATTTTCTCACAAAAGATCTCTCTGGGTTCAAGACTGCACTAGGATTGATCAACTCAAGACACCTCTTTAAGCACTGAGGAGCAAAATTAGGGTTTGAGATTGCACAAGGATAATTTAACTTTCAATACCTCATATGACTTTCATGGATTATTGTGGACCCCCAAGATTACTCATTTCATGTTTCAAGCCTTGGATCACACTTTTGCTCAGTCAATTAAGCAGTTGACCTAAAAATCAGCTGTATTAGAGAAAAAGTTAACTTTGGCCAATTTACAGTCAAACTTCATAATTTTTGATCCATAGAAACATTATAAACTCATATGTATCATTTGATAAATTTTAGATCACAATTCCTCAAGAATTTTGATCAAATCATCAAAAGGACAAAATGGTCAAAATTAGGGTTTTGATTGAGGAAAGGCAATTTCTGATTTTTTGACATAGCAAATGGTCAATTGGTTTGAGGCATGATCTTAAGAATTCAATTGAATCATTTTTACCTAATGGCATGACCCAAAACATTGCTCAAGATCAATTGGATTGATAGTGAATTTTCAGTCAACTAATCAAAAGTCAACTGTACACTGAAAAGTCAAACTTTGACTATTTGGTCAAAATCCAATGTCAAAGATCACAATTCATCAAATAATGTCAAAATATGAAACTTATTCATCAAGAAATCAAAAAGTCAAGATTTCATTTTGAAAAGTCAAAGTTTTCTAACTTAGAAATTTTTCCAAGTGTTTAAAACTTCATATTTTTTCACAACTTTGAGCAAATTTTCCACCATGATGCAAGATAATTCAGAAGAAACTTTCAACATGAAAGTTGTAGATTTCCATAATATCTACAACATTTCTTTACACAACTTCTTCTAAAAGTGCTTAGATCTCAAGTTATTAATTCATAAAGTCATGGTCTTGAAATTGAACACTTAGTGAAATTTTGCCCTAGTTTAGGCAGGATTTTGACCTAACTTCATGGAACTTTTTCATATAGTTCCAAGGGGAATTTTAAAAAGTGATTCAAAGATGGGTTTTAGAGAACATTACAAGCTTTCCAAAATGTGCAAGAACTCCTTGAGATCATTTGTGAGCAAGGATAATCGAAGAGATAAAGTTAGGGTTTTCAAACTTAAATTACAAGCCATTTCATGATGAACAAAAATTCAAATCCAAGCCTAGGCTGCATAATCTTTGCTTTGCAGACCTCAAACTTGTTTGTCACTTCATAATTAAATGTTTACACAGCTGTTAGAGCTTTAATCCAAGCACTTGAGCCTTTATCCAAGTTACATTTCCACTTATGGCACAAAGTTGTCATTTCCATTTTGATAAAGCATCACTTTTGCAATTGTCAACTTCTTGAGCTTTGCACTTGTTCTTTCTGCACACACAACCCATATAAACCAAAAGCAATGTGTCTAAAGCCTCTTTGAAATCAGAACATGCTTGTACAACACTTTGAGATTTGTCTTCTCACTTTTCTTCAAAAGCAAGTTATAGAGCCAAAAGGCTTGAACTGAGAAACCTTGAGTGCATTTGATATCTAACATTTTCCATACATATACACAAGTCTATTGAAACATAACACACGAGTTCGAAGACCCTAAAACACTCCCAAACACTCTGCAACTCATAATCTGCCATTACTTGACAGTTTTGAACCTCATATAGCCATCTCCAAATCCACTCGTGCGTATTGAGTTTTAACCATCCAAACACTTAATATACATCATATCAAAGTGATCCAGGCCCCTGATTCCTGACTGAAACTCCTCCATCACTATCCACCATTTCCAAAATTGAAGCTTGCAACTTGACTTGAGTTGGGAGTTTCATCCATCCTCGAAGCAAAGTAGGAGTTGGAACACACTCAAGGAGGTCCAGGTAAGCTACATGAATCATCAGGTCATCACAAAGGTTGCTCAAACTCCATACACGACTCCAGCTGCAAGAGGTATGTTTTCAAACTTCTATCTCTTCATACAGGTATCATTTGATTCTGATTTGTGAAAATAAAATGTAGATACCATTGCCATGAAGCTGTACATATCCATAGTTTGCATTTATATGGCCTGAGCTTAGAGAATTTTAGAGTTGAAGTTTCTGAAATTTTTAGGTTTTAAATTAGGGCCAGAAAAATTCTCACTCATCTTTGACTGTTAGCTTAAGTTATTTACATGGTTGGATTCATGATGAAATTTCCAGCAACTTTCATGTTTGTACTTTTGAAAATGGTTGAGAAATGAGAGAGATAGCAATTTCAAAAATTGTGTTGAATGGTCTGGCGCGAGGTTGAAGAAGATACATGCCTAGGAATGTGTTTCAAATATATATTTATGGTTTTATATTAGTAAACGGATGTATAGCCACCCTAGTGGTAGAAGAGCGCGCATGTGACTATAGGGACATGGGTTCGAGCCCCAGTGGTGCCCTTTTATTTTTCTTGTTTTATTTTCACAGATTCAGTGCAAGCAGCCCCCTAACGCGTGTGGTGTGCCTCATTTCTCAACCATTTGATCATCATCAGGCCAAATTCAATGCACCACAGGCCATGACCATGATGGACGTTCAAAGGACTCCCACCACTAGATCCACCAACAAGCGTTGGGGTCCCTTGTCTTTGGGCCTATCATTCATTATTTTCTCTCACCCCATGATTACTTTTGCCACACAAGCCCACTTTATTTATTTTTTTTTATTTTATTTTGATTTAAGTGTTTTTGTCTAATATATTTTTATTTTAACAAATAAAATCATAAAAATCATAAAAATATTAGACTTAGAGTTTTGCTTAATTAAATTAATTTTTGACATAAAAATTAATTTATTTTAATCACCCTTTTGTTTTAGCCTTATCAATTAATTTGTAAATTAATTAGATTTAGGGTCTTTGTTATTACTTTTACACATTAAAATATTTTCTTAAACAAAACTCCAAAAAACATTTCTTAATAGTTTTTTGTCTTAATTAATTTAATCTAGACTTAGTTTTATTTTAATTTTCATTGCTAATTTAATTAACTTAGAATTTAGGGATTTTTTAATTAATCTTTTTTTATTAAGTTTAATTAGGTTATCTTTAAAACCCCTTTCATAAAAATCCAAACAAAAAAATCATTTCTTTATCCATTGGCATTTGCATTTTTTATTTTCAATTTGTACATGTTGAATATGGTTGTAATAGATAATTAGGTTTAATTTTCATGCAATACTCCCCATTTGTAATTTGTACACCCCCTCCCATAAGTATTGTAATAGCGTAGTAATTTTAAATTCCGCAATTTATCGCTTTATATACAAATGCTAGTAATTAGGATTTTGTATGGAAAGATTAAAACCAATCAATTAGCAAACCCTAATCAAAGATAAATCAAGCATGAAAATCAACACACTTGCACACAAGCACCCATAGGGTAAATCCACTTGGTTTCCTTACAAAAATAACCATATTACGCATGTGGGGTATCTTAGCAAAGACAAGCAAAATACAAGATCATAGTCCCTCGACGACGCTATCAAAAGTTGCCTTTCAAAAATGATCTTAGTCCCTAAAGAAAAAATGCTAAGATACCTTGCAACATTGCTAATCATGGTTATTCGATAATCCACACCCATCCCGTTTACATCTCAAGATAGGGTTACTTACCAAATCAATGGTAAGATAACAATTTCAAAGGAAAAAGGAAATAAACATGAAAATACTTTTGAGTAGGTAGATTGTTCCTAGTTACTTGCTCCATTTCAAAACAAAACCCCCCTTGCTTTTTTCAAAACAAACACCAACCTTTCAAAACATCTTTCAAAACTTGAAAACATTTTCAAAATATCAAACACTTTGTATACATTCTTACGAACAAGAATCATTACAAAGTTTGCCTAAACAAATGGCCTCTTTCCAAAAATACTTTCAAAACCACACAAAGCACAATTTCAAACAAAAGCAAGTGATCTAGCAAGTAACTAAGAGCCCATGGAAAACCATGGATGAAAAGGGTGCTAATACCTTCCCCTTTCATAATCTACCCCCCGAACTCAAGAAACAATCTCAAAGGTCTTTCCTGTGCTTTTTCACCTTTCCTTTTGGATAAAAGAAAAGTCGGTGGCGACTCTTGCTAATCGCAACATTTGCGATCAAACGCAAAACACCCAAGTCAGTTCCCCCACCGTATCACACTGTATATATATTAACTGCTAAACTAATAGGATTGTATGACAAGACTGAAAATCAACGCTAGCAAACTTAACACAAGATAAATAAACTGAATTGGATCACATGCACATATACACCTCTAGGGTACCCCTACTTTGGCTGCCTTCGGAAATAAAACAGTCATGCCCCTCAAAATGGGGACACTTTAGCAAAGACCCGTAAATAAAAAGATCATAGTCCCTCGATGACCCTACAGTTGCCTTTCGGTAAATGATCTAGTCCCTAAACAGAAATTGCTAAAGTTTCTCTACATGTTGCCTTTATGATTGTACATCCCTTCGAATGCCCCTCAAACATCCAATGATAGGAGTACCTACTCACTAATAGTAGGATATCACTGTCTAAAGGATAGAAGAAAAAGAACAAACCTTTCGAGTATAAGTAGATAGTTCCTAGATGCTATGCTCAAAACAATTTTTTTCACATACACAAAACACTTTCAAAAACATTTTGAAAAATGCTTTATCAACATTCTTGAGGACTGATACAAGAGTTATCATAAAGCAAACTGCCGCACTAAGGCATTTCAAAATACTTTTCAAAAATACACAAAAGCACAAGGTATTTCAAAAATGAGCTAAGCTTCTAAGATCCCGTAGTTAACTACGGATGGAAAGGATGCTAATACCTTCCCTTTCCATAATCTACCCCCTTACTCATAAATAATCTCGAAAAGGTCTTTTTCTGTTCTTTTCATACTTTCCTTAATTTGGATAAAAGAAAAGTCAGTGGCGACTCTTGATTACCGCAACATTTTCGAATACAAATGCAAAACCAATATTAAACAGTCGGTTCTGCCACCGTATCACAACTGGTGTTATCCATTTGGCGAAGACAAACCTCTTGAAATACCCTGGAATGATCATGCACATGTTAGTTAGATATCCACTATTATTTTTTTTGCATTTCTTTTGGGAAAATAAATATGATATGATGCAAGTGTGGCGGTCATGGGATCAAGGCTTCTATGATACTGGCTGTTGTGATATACAATCTCGAACACACCAAGAAAACTAGGATCAAAGGTCCGAGATATAACCCAAAAGAATCTCATGAATATCAGACCAGAAACTCAGAAAATAAATCTGAGAGCCACCTAGTCATCATTAGATCAAAACGGTTACCATCTGAATACAGTCACCAATTGTTCCTGTGAAAATCAGTCATCCCGCCCGACTCACGGGTGTAAACTAGGTCAAGGTAAGGTCATGGATAATCAGAATCATAGGCTACCTGAAACTATTGTCATCATGCACATCTGTGATGCTGACAATACCTCACTTGAACCTCAACTAATTGTGGCTTCATGATTGGATGGTGATAGGGCATACACCTATGGTCCATCATGACTCTCCACTCTATTCCTAGTGTTCCTAGTGGTATACAACTCAGGCATGGGTATTGGGCCTTTTACCTCTTGTAACACCCACCCACAGGAGGAAAAAGAAACACCAGTACCACTAACACATGGAAAGCGATAGAATGCATGTACAAACATATGAAAGTAGTGTATATAAAGCTGAAAGTAAATAAACACCCAAATTAGTAAACAAATAAGATCTAGGATCAACCAGCAATAGGTCAATCAAGTCCCCAATGAAGTCTCCAGTAGAAGCAACCGGAAAAATAATCATCGGATAAAACTCAATGAAGTCACCATCGAATGTTTTTTATCCCGCCGAAAGGGAAAGATAAACATCGAGTAAAACCGAAGGGGTGAAATCACGGTCTTGCGACCATAGAGATCGGGTGAGGGAGTCGGTTATACGAGGGGAAGGTATTAGCACCCCTCACGTCCATCGTACTCGATGGGATCCACTCTTGTTGTCTAATCTAAAGGGTGTGGTCAAAATCTATGTCTAAGGCTTAAAAAGAAAAATAAATACACAAAGGGAGAATGTATGCAAAAGAGGAAATACAGGGAAAACAAGGAAACAATTACAAAATTCGCTCGGGTGAGCCCCATAACCAGATGCATATGTATCCCTTTAAGGAATCAGAGCTCCATAGTTCGGCTCACAAATTTCTGTTTGTTTGTATTTTTAGATGAACAATATTAAGTTCAATCATTCCACCACCGCTCGACCATTGGAGACTCACACACTATAGTGGAAATTAACATGCTCTTATAAGAGAAAAGCCAAATGGAGAAAAGAAAAGAATTAGTTGGTGTTTTTTTACCATGATAAGGATTTTTGTATGGTTAGCATGTTTTATACATTTTCCAAGAAAATAAGTTTTAGTTTTAAATGCAATTATGCAAAAGAAAATAAAAACAACTAGGGGAGACTATCCTAATTTCTAGTCCTAGTATGATTATACAAATATGGTCCTACGTCAAGGATGAAAAGAAATATCTACCTAAGTGTACATACATGGATACCTATCTTAATGTTTAGCTCGAGGGCTACCCTAAATAAGCCATCTTAAGGGAGCATGGTAAATATCTCATAAAAGAGACGAAAGAGCAGCCATACTGTCGTAAAAGAAAGTACAAGAATAGATGATGAAACATCCAACTGGAGATGGAAAAATATCACAAATCTTGTGACAAAAAAAAATCAAACAAACAGATGGAAAAACATCTGAACAAACAAAAGCTCGAGCATCACTCGAATATCAAACACCTATAAGGCACATGCCAAATAGTAAAGGGTAGGTCTCGCCATAGACAAGAAACCAAGCATCAGACCAAGGGTCAAGACATATCCAAGGGGCACGAATCACCCGAGTCAACCAAGCCATAAAACTGTGGAAATATAAAAGGTTCTTAACCGCGGTATCAATTAACAGGGAAAGAAATATCAGGGCAAAAAGACAAGGTGTATGCGTACACCGAACATCAATGTCTGTTAACACGAGCTAAATAAGATGTGGGGGTCCGATTGCAGGAACCCTTTTCACTTGCCTTAATAGGACTTAGACTCATTCGAATCTTAGGCACGTGTGCAGAGCATTTACTTGTAAAAAGTGAGCATAGGAACGACGCAGACGAGGGACTGCAGGGGTTGATTACTAACCCTTTCCACTTGCCTACTCATGAGGACTTAGGAATGGTTGCCATAAAAATACCTAAAACTACCATCCCGTTATGCAAGCCTAAAAAGTAAATAATCACAAACATGGCCTCCTAATGAGGACTTCCAGAATTTCCTGTCAAGTGGCATGGACTCCTAATCCTAAATAAGCAGTAAAATGCGGAAAGAGTAAATCGAATGAGAAAGTATCGGACATATATAAATCCATAATAAAGGAACTAAACAATAACGAAACCCAGAGATCTTCGAACAAGCTAGCATCAACAAAGAAACAAGTCAGAAGTCGTATCGTCAGCCATAAACATCAAGTCTTAGTTAAAATAAATCATAAGTTGTGTGTGGCTGACACAACCACATATACATCCTGCAAGGCAATACAAACAGACAAAGCACACAATAGTGCAAATATAACCAAAGCCATCAAGTCAACATTGAAAGCTTTTCTCATAGTACCTTGCACACTTAACATACAGGTCAGTAGCAACAAGGAAAAGTGATGAGTCACTAAGGGATAGATGATAATACATCAAAGTAATGAGAAATGATGACAAAACATCACAAGGTATCAAAACCTCATAGTCAAACTTAAAGGAGTAATGACAAGATCAAGAAGTCAATCACAAGTAAAAAAAGAGGCATGGCATCAAGAAATCACTATAGTTCTGAACTATACATGTTATATACATAACAAGCATCATATAAACAAGATGAAACTTAATTGGAGACGAGAAACATGGTACAAACACCAAAATAGTTAAACTAACACACCATAACAAAGGTGTAACGAAGTATGCACAAGTGTGTGACTAAACAAGAGTGAGATGATGTGTCAAGATAGAATGAAGTCAGAAGCTTGCACATAAGGGGAACACACACCTAAGACCCAAAATTAACTTTAAGGGGTCAACACCAACAAACACACAAAAGTTGACAAAAGATATAGTCAAAACTAAACCCTAATAAACCTCTAAAAGCAGGAGACGTGCTAACGAGGCATGGATGGATGAAGATCAAAGTTAGATGATGTTAAAGAATACAAGATAAATAGATAAAGAACCATAACAAATCACATTCAAGGATATCTTAAACGCGAGGGAAGATTTGTACACAAAAGCACACAAGATTAAGGGTTTAAAAGCAACACAACTTGGAAAAGTTTAAAGTGATTGATAAAGATAAAAAAAATTGTCTTAATTGGATAATTAAGACATGTGTGACTTATGTTATAAGTCAACTCAATATAAGATTCATGAGCAACCAAAATTGAATGCGAAACTTCAAACACAATAGCAAAGTCACGTGACTTGATGGTCAACATCATAAAAGATGGAAAGTACTTGTCTAAAATCAATGAAGGGTGATCAAGATCAAATGAGAAAATAAAGAGTTATGCTTATAGATCTTATGGAAGTATCAAATACCTACTAAAGCATCTATCATGAACTTAAAAGGAACTCTAAGCAATGTCATCAATCTAACATGTTAGAGTGTCATGATAATATATTAAAAGTGTAGTCTCTAACGCATAAAAGGAAAGTGGATCTAAATAGATAAAAATTAAAGTTCTTAAATTATATAGGTAGTATCCAACATCAAGAAACCTTAATGAGACATGGAACAAAAGCTCATGAGGCAAACATTAGATAATGATGCTCAAAACACAACCAAAGATGTGAATATAGCTTCTAAAGTGTCCATGATGAATTGGCAATGATGTGTCAATAAAAGGAACACAAAGGCATGATGAAATAAAAGATACAAACTGGTTGAGATCAAAACTCAATTTCACAAGTATTTGACTCAAAGTCCTCAAGAAAACTCAAACATCAATTAGGTCAAACTAATGAAATGTGGCTCCTATCTTGTCACCATGTTGAATAAGCAATGAAATGTCAATCAAGGATAAAAGGAGAATTGTTAGGAAAACATATAAGACCTTACAAGGTCATAACCACAAAGGATTAAAATCAACTTGGACAAATGGTACACAAAAGATGGTGCACAAAAGCTACCTTCTATATCATGGTCACAAGTGATTCTCAAGAAAAATTGAAAGGAATAAGCAAGATTAAAGGGCTTGAATGGTTCATTGATGAACTCAAGTCTCTAATATCGTGTATAGGATAACAAATATAAGAGGACATGATCACTTATGGGTTGCACAAGTGCATTCCCTTTTCCTCATGATCAAATAAGTACAAAAACACTTATAAGCAACTTAATTCAAACAAAAATAGGAAAATGACTTATAAAAAATCAATTAAAAATGCTTTTAGGTCAAAAAGATACATACAAGTCGGAAGCACAATCACAAAGGTCAAAATTATCCAAGCCATATCAGAAACAAAATCATATAAGCAAGACTAGCCTAGAAAAGCCTTTAATTAGGGACCCTAATCTAAATAAATTTGGAAAAATAGCAAACCAAAACCTAAAGTTAAAAAAAATTAACTTCTAAGGTCCTAAGACACTTAACAACCCTAATCTAAACAGAAATTGACTTAAAAGTCAAGGGAGGTTAGTCAATAAACCCTAACTTGTGAGTTAAGAAAGCGAAAGTCAACAAAATCACACAATTGATGTTCAATTTTCAAAAGAAGTCAAGAACACAAAATGAAATTTAAATAAAATTAAAAAGGCTAGAAAATGACTTAAATAAGTCAGGGAATATTTTTCTTGATTTTTAGAAATAAAAGAAAATAGGAAATTAAATCAAAACAATGACAATTTTTAATTAAAAGCCTAATTAATCTCTACATTTTTTAATCAACCAAAAATATTAAAAATGTGAAATGAAATTCAGAAATCACATACATGTCAATAAAATGACTCAAATTATTTTTTGTGAATTTTTTGAATTAAGGAAAATTCCTAAAATAAATGTGAAAATGCATAAAAAGCAATCAAATCTCACTAATTATTAAATCAACTAAAAATGAGAAAAAAATTAAAATAAAATTCAGAAACTCAAAATGTACCAATCAAAGTGTCCAAAATATTTTGGTGTAGTTTTTGTGTAAATAAAAAGTCAGAAACAAAACTTAACAAAAAATACTATGCAAAGATCAACTAAACAAAATTAATTAATTTAAGAAGTATTTCCACCAATCAAATGGTTTTTAAAATTTCAGAAAAATATAATCAAATATTAGAGATTAAAATCAACCTATGGTATCTTTTTTAGAATTTTCGAAAATGTTTTGATCAAGAAATAAAATCAGAGGAAACAATTAAAATCAAATAAAAAGAATATGCATTAAAATTCAAATGGACGAATCAGGATCCAACACGTCTCTTCATCCTTGTCCTCTAGAAAGCCCTAGAATGCATATTCCAGTTTCATGACCTCTACTTCAGATCTTCCTGAAACAACCGGCTGAAAATCATCAGACAATGAAGTCGCCATCAGACGTCTTTTATCCCACATGAAGGGAAAGGAAAACATCGAGAAAACTGGAGAAGTGAGAAGTCACAGTCTTGCAAGCAAGAGATCAGATAAGAGAGTCTGTTACACGAGGGGAAGGTATTAGCACCCCACACGCCCGTAGTATTCTATGGTATCCACTCTTGTTATCTACCATATGGGTGTGTTTAATCTATGCTTACTGTTTACTATTGAGGAAGAATGCATGCAAAAAAAATGAGAAAATAATGTAGGGAAAATAAAGTTGTACTTGCTTGGGCCCTACCCTAATGCCTAAGTATCCTTTTTAAGGAATCAGAGTTACCATAGTTCGGCTCACATGTTTTGTTCGTATTGTGTTTTTTATGAACAGTGTTAATTTCGCCTTCTGCCGCAGCTCAACCTTTGGAGACTTATGCATTGACACCGAAGTAAATTTACATGTCCTTACCTGAAAAGGGTTTTGAGTTAATCCCTTAAGGCAAGATTCTACATTTGATTGGTTTATGTTTTGTTACCTTGAAAAAGGGTTTAAGTGTGAATAAGATGTTTTATGATTTTTCTAAGAAAAACAAAGTTTAATTTTAATGCGAGAATGCAAAAAGAAAGAGAAACATCTAAGAGAGAGTACCCTAAATCTATTTCTAATGTTATCATACAATGATTGATCCTAAGGTCGAGATTCGAAAGGGAAATGCCTACCTAATGTTAGAATGCATGGTTTACAACCTAAGGTCTAACTCGCATCCAAAAGGAACAAGCATATCCTAAGGGAACATGGTATGTACAAGGATAAAAACAGGCAATCTCAAAGGCACACACATGAAATAGTGAAGAAAAGAAGAAAAATGCTTTAGCTAAGGGGAGCGGATCACCCGAAGCAAACAAGCAGGAGTGAAATGTAAAAGAAGAGAAATGCTTTAGCTAAGGGGAGCGAATCACCAGAAGCAAACAAGTGGGAATGGGATGTAAAACAAAAATGTGATGTCCAAAGCGACTGAACACCTAACCAAGATATATAAGATCGAGGTAGGCAACAGAAGGTAATATGAACAATCATGAAGTGTCAACATCGACCAGCGAACTCCTGACAAAGTGTGGGGGTTCGATTATGAAACCCTTTTCCACTTGACGACTCAATAACAAGAGTAGGCACAACTCTGAAGCATCGTGATGCGTCACGAGCTAAGGATGACACAGATGAAATGCACGGGTTGATTGCAAACCCTTTCTTCTCGCCTCCTTTTTAGGACTTATTATCTGTAACATATGCGAGCACAAATGTAAACACACCTACAAAATACCTACACAAAGGTAGGGTTTTAAACAAACCATACACAAGTAGCACACAATTGTAAACAATGTAGAATCACCCTAAACGAGTCTTTAAATAAACCAGAGGGGTTCCTGACATGCAGAAACCCCTTCATACATCTCTACCCTACTTCTCATGGAATCGGAAAGTAGTAAAGCCCTACTTCTCATGATCTCTAGAAAAGCGGTAATGAAATGCGATAAAGTGCGGAGAAATATAAAAGTAGTAGCAGAGACTACCAAAAGTAAGCATATCATCGAAAACAAATGAAAGCAATGGAGAAGAAGGGAGTACGCATCGAGAAAGCTTTACCAAGAAACAAACGAAGTCAGAAATGATATCCAACTAAGACAAAAGCAAACGTGTATTGCAAATGCAACACTTAATCAGAAGTTCCTGCATAAAGCGTCATAAAATATCACATGCATTTGGACAAAATATAATATGATATAAATTTCTCAGGACGATGAGAAATAAGGTGTGTCGCATCACAAGCGGGCATAAGCCATATGCTTCGATCACATAACAACTTGTTATGTTACAAGATCGAAAGCATAAGAAATGTACCTTGCATAATGAACAAACGCGTCAAAAATAACGAGGTACGACAGTATGAAAATATGAACAAAAATTAAGAGAAAAAGTATTTTTTTTATTAGTTTTTTATGTGAGGAAAATTCTATCAATAACTAAATAATTCATTCCTAAAATCGATTAAGAAATTCTAACTAGTTTTATTGATTTTATAATTGTAGCAGTAGAAATGTTAAGACTAAGCTATTGGATTGACTTAACTCGTACAAATCAAATAAAAATCACCACCGCAATTTATTGTTTCCAAAGGAAATGGGAAAAGAGCGAGTAAACCCAAAAAAAGAGGGGGAAAGAATCTAAGTTCGAGGGTTGGTTATGAAAAGGGAAGGTATTATCACCCTAAACATCTACGATACTCCACATGAACCTCTTTGAAAATTTGTGTATTTTGGCTATAAGTGTTGTATAAAATAGATGGTAGAGATGAGAGAAGAAGTATTTTTTATGATTTTTGCACCCGTCGCGGTTGCGAACCTTTAGTTCCTACATACCACCTTCCGTGTAATAGGGGATCATGGTACTCGTAGTTCACCTTTAAAAAATTTTAAAACACAAGTGTGTTGGTTAATTTTAAGAGACGAGATATCATTGTCTTATCTGAGTGGAAGAACATACCTACTACCCACGATAATGAGAAAGGAGCATTTGCGTCATCTTAAAGTGCATGATATGGCTTGTGTTTTAAAATCAACAAAGCCTTGCTCAACACCCAAGTGGAAAATATCTCACTTCACTATATATTGTAGAAGTATAGTAGCTCGCATCACTACAAAGATTGACAAGAGTCTAATCTTTTGAGAAAGTTTTAAGGATAAAATCCAAAATGGAAAAAATGGTTTGAATGAGATTGATTGACTTTTAGTGTTCTCATAAAAATGTCAAAATATGGTTAAGTTGTTTAAAATTTGATTAAGAAAATATTTTTTTAAATGCATGGACCTAAGTCCAAGTTTATTGTGAAAGCGATTCTAGTTAGAAAACAAGAATAGTTTTGAAAAGGAGGGAGAAGATTTTTTGAAATTAAAGAAGATGGGAGGAGATGAAGGGACTATCCTAAAGCATAAGGTAAAAGCTAGGGAAAATAACCGTCTAACCAACAAGGAGCCAACACTTGACATAATGAATCAATGTAGAATTCCCATCCTTTGGATTGGAACCAAACAAGAAAAGATACTAAACCTCTCAAGAATACCAAACTTCAAATGCATTAAGACTTCACAAAAATTAGGAAGAGTAACGGCTGTATACAGATGATCTCCCAATCACAGACAAAGCACATAATCAGAATAACTTGCACACAAAGAAAATAAACAACCCAATGTTTTAGGGGTAAACCCTAAGAAGTCCAGACAAAATAACAATAGATGCCGCAAGGTCCCAAGGTAGGTCAAGGTCTCTACTCCTAAGTCCAAGAAGTCCACAACTCCAAAATGCCAAGGATAGTAACCAAATAGTTCAAGTAACATTAAAGTTTTTTATTGTTCAAATTGGTTATTAAGTATCTTCAAAAAGAAAATGAAAGCTCAAGTGAGCAAAGTAAAAATGGCATAAAGATAAATGCTCAAGTGAGAAAAGATGAAAATAGAATGGAAATGTAAATGATAAAATAAATGGTGCGTAAAAGTAAATGCGTAAAGTAAAAGCATAAAAATAAAATTCAATTGTTAATGAGTTAGAAATTAGAGGTTAGTTGAACGACCATCTTAAATCTTACATTTGAAAACTCATTAGAAGATTGATAAAATCAAAGCCTCTTAACAACAAGTTTCATTTTATTTTTGTCAATTATATCATTCATTTCAAAATCTCGAGGCAACAATAAATTATCAATGATGTTTAAATGATTCACTTAGTCCAAATCTTATGAAAGTTCATTAGAGGATTGATAAGACCAAAGCCTCCTAATAATGAACCTCAAGGTTATTGGATCAAAGGTTTCAAATTAAACATACTTGGACTTGCAAACATAGGTTTGGGCCACAAATGATCATTTCTCGAATCAAGAAAAAATTTAACGTTATGTTAAGCAATCGTAAGTGGACTTATATAGAAGTCGCACCTATTTTGAGGGCAGTCAATAGTAATCTATGTGCCATATGTTTGGAGAGATGATATGTAGATCATCCTCTAACAACATGTAACACAATGAGAAGGGGATAAGATGAAGAGGGAGGGGATGCAATGTATGAAATTAGGGTTTCAAATATCATCAACATCATTCATCCATTTTGGTGGATTTGGTTTCTCAATCTATCAACACCTAAGATCCAATGAGGTTGAAGAATTTGTCACCAAATGAAGTTTAAGGAAGAACCAAAATAAAAATAATAAAATAATATTTAAATAAAATAATGTTTAAATGGTTAATAAAAGGAAAATGAATGGTAAAATACACAAAGCATATTAAAACACCAAATAAAAATTCTAAAAAAAAGTCAGAGGTCAAACATGGTTTAATAAAGGTTGAAAAATATTTTTAGAATTTTTTAAAGTCAGAAACTATTTTTAAAAATTGAAGAAAATATACCAAAATGTGTAAAAAAAAAAGTAAAATCAGAGATAAAAATAAAATGAGGTCACCGATATTTTTCAAGAGGTCATTGGATCCTTCCATAAATTTTTTAGAATTTAAAAAGATCAGAAAATATTTTTAAAACAATTAAAATAGGGAAAACAAGGGAAAAATTATAAAAAAATATCAAACATTAAAATAAAAATATGAAAAAATATTCAAAAGGTCAGAAATAATTCAAAATATTTTTGTACATTTTTTTCATAATATTTGGATAAAAAATAAAAGAGTTATGAATTTTTAGAGATAAAAGAAATTTAAAAATAATTTTGTAAAATAAAAACAAATAAGAAAAACCATACGCGTTGGATCTCTTTCACTTATACACGCTGGAAGATCTAATGGATTTGAGGTGAGGGAGCATCGTGGACCCAAGCTAAGGCGTGCACATACAACACAAGAAAGTCCAACCAATCAAAATAAAACAATTGGCTGAGTGTCATTGGTTGAAGAACGACATGTAGGTCGTGTTCAAGCTCCAGCCTCCTGCAAGTAGGGAAAATCCAAGATCCCTGAATTTGTAAATTTACGCGTTCATAGTGGTACCATTAGATGCGTCTACTTGAGACAATCACAACCATATGCTCGCGAAAAATTTATATAAAGCATATCATAGTCTATTTGGAAAAAATCAGAGATGTTTGAAAATATTAAAATAAAAAATCAGAAGCATCAAATGCATTGTTTCACCAAAATTGAGTTAAGAGCAAGCATCAGTGAACATCATAAACCATTCCAGTAATTTAAGTTAGAAGATTTGGTGCCTTAAATTACCTGAACAAAGTCAGGTGGACTTGCTCTGTAAATGGACTTGGCTAGCATTATTCAGGGCACCTCAAGGCTTGATTCTTCTTTTGTTAGCTTCAGTGAAGTTAAAGGATGAAAGATCAATGAAGAAATTGGGTTGAAAAGTGGAGAAAAGAGGAATTCGAAATCTCAGAAAAGTGAGTTATGGAGGGAGTTTGACAGAGTGATTTTGGTTGTTCATGCTTGAGAAAATGAGATGAGTGAGGTTTCTCTATTTATAGGGAAGTGAATGGCGCAAAGAATTAAGAGGAAATTTGAAGTTTGGAGGGAAATTGGATCAAGCTCAAAAAATGAAAAAAGTGTGACCCCGTGTGCATCAAAACTCAATCAATTCCCGCATTTTGATCCTTAATTCCATTTTAGGAACTTTTTTAAACATGTTTAAATCAAAAACGCGTGCTAATTTGGTGTTTAGAGGGCACAATATGGATTTCAAATTCTGACTTGGAAGGAAAACTCAACTTCAAGTGGTTGACTTTGAATTCGTGGTGTGCATGATTTAGGGAACCTTAGGATCTGATTCTTGATGCATTTGAAAGATAAGTTCACCATTTTTTCAATGTGCCAAGAATGATATCAAATTTATGATTGAGCTAAGAGTTGTGATGAGTCAAAGTTGAGAAAAAGATGCTGACTTTTTGTACTTAGAAAAATTCTAAGTTTTTTCTTCAAAAGTGACTTATAATGTTTTGAGTTCAAACAAGGCCTTCTTCCAAAATTGAGCTTTGATCATTGATTCTATCTTAAATTAGACTTCTAAAAGAGCATTGTGATACTTAAATCACTCAAAAATACCAAGTATTGAAAAAGTTATGGCCTTGTGAAATTGGTGAAAATTCATGTGGTGACCTATAATCTTTTGAATTCTTAGGGCATCTTCCACTCATTTTCAAGATTTGCACATAAAAGAATAGTTAAATTTCACATACTTAAGATCAATATGGAAAATTAATGAGCTCAAGGAGATAAAAATTGAACAAGTTATGATCTTTTGAACTCACATAAAGAAATTTGATGGCCTATCTAGAGGACTTGTAATCTTTCTTCATCATTAGGTATCTTCCACATAAAATTTTCTTGAAACTTTTGAAGTGATTTGTTGATAACCCTTTAGAGGGAAGCATATATTTAGAATCACACAAAAATCTCAAAAGATGAACAAGATATAGCACTTAGAAGTTTAAAACCCTAGCTCCTAAAGCACAAAGATGACTTGGAAACCCCTTTCAATTTTGAGAAACTTTCTTGCACAATCACTTTTGCCATGTGAATAGAAGTTGTTTTGGATGATAATAAGAAACCATAGCAACAATAACCAATTCCAAATATTAAGAATTGAAAAATTTATACACTTGTGATCAAGGAATCAAGAACTTATCCAATTAGGTCAAACTTCTTCAATCAACCCTTGTATCTTTTGACTTCGTTTGACAAATTGAGGCATGATGAATCATAGTAGACCTTGTCATGATATTATTTTAAAGCACCCTCAATTATTAAGCTTGAATCTCAATGAATCTTTGTTAGAGAAGGCATGGAAATAAACTCATGAACCTGTGAATTCACCTGATGAAATGTGGCGTGCCCTTACCTATAGTATCATCAATTAGAGAAAACATTCATTGCATTTGTTAGTTAAAAGTTAATAAATACAAAATAAATACAAATCAAGGTGCTTGGTTATTCCTCATGAGAAAACCTAAAGATAGGGAGAAGAACCAAACCCTAAAGTGAGGTAATATAATTGCTCTTCTTTTCTTCTTATTTCTTCCTCTTGGTTCTTCTGTGCGAGTTGTTGATTCGTGCGCGGCTTTTGAGCAGTGTAGAAGCTTTTTTGTTAAAGACAGAAGATTGTTGATGGCGGTTGAAGATCGAAATGCAACGTGAAGATGATGAATCACTGCATTCTTGACGTTGTAGAGAGGAGGGTCAAGATTTAAGATGAAGATTAAAGATGCAGTTGCTATGATGTGTAAAACAAAGATAAAGATTTGTGATGTTGAGGATTCAATTATGGTGTAGGTGAAGATCAGGTGGTTATGGTGAAGGTGCATAAGAGAGAGTGAGCAGAGAAAGGATGAAGAAAGAGGTTCAGAGGTGAAGGTGGAGAATGAAGAGAGTAAAGAGAAGCTTTATTTTTTTGTTTTGGTGATTCTTCTTAGATTGTTATATTCTGTTATGAATCTAAGCTAGAAGTTTGTTAGAAGCAGTTAGGAGGTTAAAATCTGTTAGAAACTGGTTATATACTTTTGTTAGTTGTCTAGTAAAGCTTTGTGAAATCAGTTAGAAATTCGATAGATTAAAAAAGTTAGTTATTGCTCGGTTGGAAGTTAGTTATACGGTTAGGGTACTATTTTGACAGTTAGCTAGGAAGGTTGAGAATTTGTTATAAAATTCTGTCACGGATTGGAGTTAGTTACTATTTTTTTTCTCTTTGTCTTGATTTCCTTCTTCTCAACCGAAACAGCCAAACTCAACATTTTTTCTATTTTTCTGTTACAAATTTCTGCCCTTTCTTTGTTTTGCTGTTTTACTAATTTTTTTCCTCTTGAATTGCTTTTGGCTGCAAGAATCAATATGCTGGGTTGTACTGGTTTTGAACATGGCTTGAAGTTGCAATGCGCGGATTTTGAACTTGTTTATGTTGCGGAACACAAGGAATTGGATAAAAAACAAGGTGTTGCTGGAAAATAGTTTACAAACTGGTATGACAATGAGGACGGTTTAATGTAGGGCAGGTTGTTTGGAACTATGTTAAGCTGATTGGCCACAAATTTGGATGAAGCATGAAGATTGATTATGAAGAACACGCGTATGGTTATGAAGAAAATCCAAAAGAAGAAGTCAAAGTGGTGGAAATATTATGAAGATTAGCTAATGCTTAGGAACTTAGCAGCTTTTAGGAATTTTAGGAGCATGCTTTGTAATTCTTCTCCTTTTGTAAACCTTCTGAATGTAACAACATGCTAGCTTATGATTTACTTGATGTAACTTTTAATAATATTTGAACGAAGCTCACATTTTTGTTTCTAACATTCTAAAACTCCATGAATAATCCATAGGATCCTTGCAAATTCCATTGAATCATGCAGAAGAATGTTGTCTTATTCAAATGGATTCCTTTTTTTTCATTTATTTATTTTGCCATGAAATCTTTGAATGCTTCTTTAAATGTCCTTGGGTGATGCTTAACCTATTGATATCTTAAAGGATCCATGTGCTCTTAAGCTTTGAATCATGCCATCTAATTAGCTTAAGAAATGTTGAACCAATGGCATATTAGATGAATATTAGGTTCATCTTTGGTCAAAATTCAAATTTCCAAAGTTGACTTTGACTGAAGACAAGAATCTTGCTCATGTGATGCCTTGAATCAACATTAGTATATCATATCATGATTCCATAAGAAATTATATTAAAACCCACTTGGATACCACGCTTGTATCTAACGAGAAACTCGACTTCCATATTCACAATAACTTTCATTTGAAGCAACAATTGATTGAAGAAGATATCCTAGTTGATGAATGATGGATACTAAAACCTTAAGCTCAACCAATAGGATACCTCTTGACCTGATGATAACTCAATGCAATAACACCCTTAACCCGTTGTCAAACACAAACGTAAAACCTTAATTTACAAGCCTTAAAACAATCTCCATGCCTAAGTTCAAACCTCTTGATTTTTGAAGAGAAAGCCATTTGGCCTTGACTTGTAAAGCAAATGATTAGGAGAAGTCTTTAGATGAAGGTCATGCTTGGAGTTCCTAGAAAATGATGCTCAAGATAGCCATTAAGCCAAACCCTTAATTCATAGGATCTTCAGTTAAAACATAATCAAGATTGGGCACAAGAGCTTGGAAACCCTAATTCTTTGATCTTGAAGCTCATTGATAATGAAAACCTTTGCAACCCCAAAAACCCTAATTCCACACCAATGCACAAAGAAAAACTAGAAGAATCAACCTTATTTGATGTACACACTTCAAATGAACTGTGCAACCCTAATTCTTCAAGATCTTTGATCCCATGCCAAATTATTGATTAATGATGTATGTTGTGTAAAATGACCTAATTGAGGGTATATACAATGGTGAGAATGAGGTGCATAAGCCATATGATTTGATGAAAGGGTAGGAAAATTTTGGGGTATTACAGCTTCCCCTATTTAATCGTCTGAAACCTGAAAGTAAAATTGGCGCATTCCTTTCAGACGTTCGAGGTGGAAGATGATTAAATACTAATGCCAAAAATTTGTTGAGAGAAAGTGTGAGTATTTGCTTATTTTTATCTTTTCGTGATATCTACTAGGGAAAGAGTTTTTCTGTTTTCTTGTGAGAAGATGAAGATTAGACTTGTAATTTAGAAACAGAGGCTAATACAAGAGAAAGGCTAACTTGTAACATGGCGGTGATGCCAATACAAGGAAAAGATAGACTCGTAACGTGGCAACAATGCCAATACAAGGCAAAAATAGACTCGCAATGTAGCAGTGATGCCAATACAAGAAAAAGATTGGACTTGTAATGTGGCGTGATGCCAATACAAGACAAAGATTGGTACGAAAAGACGGTGGATAAGATCTACGGGAGACCTGCGATCCTATGGTGAAACATAAGAGTGATCTATTTAAGAACTGGGCCTAAGGGCGACCTCAGAATTCTAAAACATGATCTATGGGGAGAACCTAGCCTATGGGTGATCTCAGGTTCTAAGATGATCATTAGGAAGAACCTATCCTACGGGTGATCTCAGGTTCTAATATGATCATTATGAAGAACCTAGCCTACATGAAATATCAAGTTCTAAGATGATCTATATGGAGAACCTACCCTACGGGTGATCTCAGGTTCTAAGATGATCTATAGGAAGAACCTAGCCTATGGGAAATATCAAGTTCTAAGATGATCTATAGGAAGAACCTAGCCTACGGGCGATCTTAGGTTCTAAGATGATCATAGGAAGAACCTAGCCTATGTGCGATCTCAGGTTCTAAGATGACCTATGGGAAGAACCTAGCCTACGAGCGATCTCAGGTTCTAAGATGATCTATAGGAAGAACCTAGTCTACGGGCGACCCCAGGTTCTAAGATGATCTATAAGAAGAACCTAGCGTACGAGCGATCTCAAGTTCTAAGATGATCTATAAGAAGAACCTAGCCTATAGGCGATCTCAGGTTCTAAGATGATCTATAGGAAGAACATAGCCTACGGGCGATCTCAGGTTCTAAGATGATCTATAAGAAGAACCTAGCCTACGAGAGATCTCAGGTTCTAAGATGATCTATAGGAAGAACTTAGCCTATGTGCGATCTCAGGTTCTAAGATGATCTATAGGGAGAACCTAGTCTACGGGGGATCTCATGTTCTAAGATGATCTATAGAAAGAACCTAGCCTACGGACGATCTCAGGTTCTAAGATGATCTATAGGAAGAACCAAGTCTACATGCGATCTCTGGTTCTAAGATGATCTATAGGAAGAACCTAGGCTACAAGAGATCTCAGGTTCCAAGATGAAACCATTGGTTATGACATGGATAAAAAAGGCAACAAGAGTGCAGGACATCAGGAGAATCCATGACTCAAGAAAAGATGAGCAGTGGGTAGGATATCAAGATAATCCATGAGCCAAGAAAAGACATCAAAAGGGTAGGTATCAGGACAACCCACAACCCATAAAAGTTCAATAGCTAGTATTCTAATAGCGTCGTATTCTAAATAGATACCTAATCAAAAAAGGAGGAGAGGAACGACAAATGAGAATGGACTGACTACCAGACCAGGACTGGGTTTTAAATTGATTATTAGATGGGAACTAGGTTTATAATTTATTGTCAGACGGGAAATGACTACCAGATGGGAAATGAGTTTAGAATTGATTGTCAAACGGGAACTGACTACCAGACAGAAACTGGGAAACTGACATAGATGAGCGTTTGGAAGTACAAGGTACTGACACCGTTAGCTGGATATCGTAATGTAACGAAGGACGTCATATGAAGTTTGGGAGATGTATTCTCTTGTGGGGATGTATTAGTGTCTTTGAATGATTCAGGTCTTTCGTGCAAGGTACCTAATTTGGCTTATGCTTCGTATGCATGTTTGAATTTCTTTTTCCGCAAAGATCTATTTTGATGGATCGACTACGCGGTTTTGTGGATGCAATGTTATGCAATGATAAATATATGCAATGCAAAGAAATAGACTTTGTAGGGATAAGCGAAGGCTCGTTGAGAATTGTTTCTCATCACCGGGGATGCCAATAAATATCGGTGCTAGAAACCTGCGGCACCAAAGATCACTAGGGATACTGATAAGGATTTGCATTGGGGAGCATATGATACTGAAGATTATTGGCGACTTCGCTGAAGATTGGATTGCTGACGAAACGTGTTTTTAGGTACACCACTGAACTCTGAATTCTATTGTTGGGGAAGAGATAATCTGGCCCGACTTCCCTACATCCTGAACTGCTTGGAGGATGGTAGGACTGAATACGTCGAGGAATGAATATCGAACAACATGTGGATCTCTTCGAATAATGTCCCAAGTGTACGCCACACTGGGGAACTACCTCTTAGATCACTTGGGGATAAAAGATGGACATGCCCACCTGAGAATTCCCCGTTTTACTCCACACGAGATTCCCCGGTTTAGCTCTATGAAAGCCCTGGTTCAGCTTTGTGAATGTCCCGGTTTTACTCTCTGGGATGTGCACTTGCACGCGCCAAGTCAAACAACGGCTCCGAACTTTCTGAATTAACTTGGGGAATCAGGTTTGAAATTGTTTGTAGCTGATGAAGGCGGTTTCGCACTGGCTAGGTCAGGGTGACTGTTATTAGTTGCTACATGCAAAGAAAAACAACACTTGGAATACATACGACACTCCCTCACGGTTCCATATCAACGTAAAGTCAAGTTTTATTTTATCTTGGAAATTTTTATTCTCCATGTTTCTAATGCAATATTTAATAACGAATACAACACATCTCGCATATGAAAAACATTTTATGATAATAAAGGAAAGCTTTTTGATGAAAACAAACTTTATTGATTGGCCTATGAATAGTAATTTGTACAAGGGCGCAACTCCTATATGAGGTAGTTGCAAAAAAGAAACGAAAAATACAATAGGTAAAAATGGCAATGAGAGATGCTCAAATTTTCATTAAAATCGGTATTGCTACAGTTCCCATATCCTTAGTAATCTCAATGCCTCGCCTATGAAGAGTAGCAGTTGGACTGATCAATTCACTACCAAGGTGCTATAGATGTGTATGTGTTATTCGTGAATAGCATCCAGACTACAACATCTCTCTTATGATCCCTAACTTTTGCTTGGACCACCCTTTCGGGTTTTTCGATCCAACAGGATACCCATTTTTGCCTAAGTCTCCCTTTCTGGTTTTCGACTTAGCGGGCTATTATTTTTTCATTTTATCCCTAATTTTTGCATGGACTCTCTTTTTATGTCCACCGGGATGCCCATTTTTTCCTATCTCCCTTTCGGGTTTTCGAATTAGCGGGTCTCTTTATGCGTAATATTTTTTACTGAGTCTGAATTGACTGGAAGTGGAACGTCTTCCCCATCCATGTCTGTCAGGATTAGAGTACCTCCTAAAATGATCTCTTCACAATATATGGTCCCTCGTAGTTGGGAGTCCATTTCCCCTTGTATCAGAATGACTTTGCGTGATAACCTTTCTCAAGACCAGATCACCAAGATAAAACTTCTGAGGACAGATCTTCTTGTCAAATGCTCTTTTCATCCTCTATTGGTACAACTGGCCATGACATATGGCTGGCTGGTGTTTTTCGTCAATCAAGTTGAGTTGGTCAAGTCTTGTCTGAACCCACTCCGCCTCATCAAGGTTGGTTTCCATCAGAACCCTAAACGAAGGAATCTCCACTTCAACGGGAAGCACTGTGTTTGTACCATAAACAAGAGAAAATGGAGTTGCTCCCGTTGAAGTATGTACAAATGTTTTGTAGCCATGCAGAGAAAAAGGCAACATTTCATGCCAACCTTTGTACGTTCTGACCATCTTCTGGACAATCTTCTTTATGTTCTTGTTAGCAGCTTCGACAACACCATTCATCTTTGGTCGATATGGTGATGAATTATGATGTTCAATTTTGAACTCTTCACATAACTCCTTCATCATGTTGCTGTTAATATTAGAACCATTATCAGTGATGATTCTGTGAGGAGTCCCATAGTGACATATGATTTCCTTCCTGATGAAGTTGGTGACGACCCGTTTGGTTACATTCTTGTAAGAAGCTTCTTCCACCCATTTGGTGAAATATTCAATAGCCACGAGAATGAACCTATGACCATTTGAAGCACTTAGTTCAATCATTCCAATCATGTCAATACCCCACATTGCGAACATCCATGGTGAAGTCATAACATTTAAAGGAGTTGGAGGAACATGAATTATGTCTGCATACACATGGCATTTGTGGCACAACTTTGCATATACACAACAATCACTCTCCATTTTCATCCAGAAATATCCCGCGTGTAGGATTTTCTTCGCCATAGAATTCCCGCTCGAATGAGTCCCGAAAGAAACCTCATGGATTTCCTTTATGACCGACTCTACTTCGTATCTATCCACGCATCTGAGCAGAACCGAGTCATAGTTTCTCTTATATAGAACATCTCCCGATAAGAATAACTTGGATGCTAACATTCTAAGCATACGCTTATCACAAATTTTAGCATTCTTGGGATACTCTTGCTTCTCAAGGTACCTTTTGATGTCGTGATACCATGGCTTTTCATCAGACATATCCTCGGTTGAAAGACAATGAGCAGGAAAGACGTGTGCTGGATCTTTGTAACGGAGAATACGTATATGAGGATCTTGAATCTCACTGTGAGAATCGATGCTAAGGTAGCTAGAGCATCTTCCAACTGATTTTCGTCTCTGGGAATATGTTCAAAGGTGATCTCATCAAAAGCGGGTATCAGCTGCAGGATGTAGTCTCTATACAAAATCAAACGGGGGTGCTTCGTTTCCCAATCACCTCGTACCTGGTGTATGACCAAAGCGAAGTCTCCAAAGACTTCAAGGATTTTGATTTTAAGGTCGATGGCTACTTCAAGACCCATCACGTAGGCTTCGTATTATGCCACATTGTTCGTACAATCGAAACATAACCGGGCTGTAAATGGTGTATGAGTATTGCGCGAAGAAGTCAGTATTGCCCCAATGCCATGACCTGCAGCGTTCGAGGCACCACCAAACATAAGAGTCCATTGCTCTTTCAGATCGACCCCATCATAATCATCAAGCTTCATAACTACTTTATCGGGAAAGTCAAATTTCATCGATTGGTACTCCCCAACGGCTGATGAGTGAGATGATCTGCAAGAACACTACCCTTGATAGCCTTTTGTGTAACATACTGAATGTCATATTCAGATAAAATCATCTTCCATCGGTTAAGTCTACCTGTGAGTGCTAGTTTTTCAAAGATATACTTTATCGGGTCCATCTTCGATATCAGAAACATTGTGTATGTCAACATATATTGCCTCAGACATTGAGTTGCCCAAGCGAGCGCACAACAAGTCTTTTCAAGAAAAGAATACCTGGATTCACAATCGGTAAATTTCTTACTTAGATAATAAATGGTATGCTCTTTACGTCATGTTTCATCAGGTTATCGAAGCACACAACCCATAGATTCTTCCAGCACCGTCAAGTACATGATGAGTGGCCTTCCGGGCACTGGAGGAATAAGGATTGGTGGCTCCTGGAGATATAATTTGATCTTTTCAAAGGCTTCCTGGAAATTATCACCCCATTGGACATTTTGATTCTTGCGCAACAATTTAAAGATGGCTTCACAAGTAGCTGTGAGATGAGAAATGAACCTAGCTATGTAGTTCAATCTCCCAAGGAACCCTCTTACTTCTTTTTCATTCTTCGGTGTTGGCATATTCTGTATTACTTTTACTTTGTTGGGATCTACTTTTCCAGATTGTACCCCAAAGGTACACTTGTTCGGATTAAGCCTTAGCCTGAACTTTTGCAGTCGCGCAAATAACTTTTGCAGATGAACTAGATGTTCCTCCCTAGTTTGTGATTTTGCAAACCTATCATCAACATATACTTCAATATCCTTATGAATCATATCATGAAAGAGTGTCACCATAACACGTTGATATGTTGCACCAGCATTTTTGAGACCAAAAGGCATGACTTTGTAACAGTAAGTACCCCAATGAGTAGTGAATGTCGTCTTCGTCATGTCTTCTGGAGCCATTTTTATCTGATTGTACCCCAAAAAACCATACATGAAGGAGAAAAACGAGGATTGAGCTGTATTATCAACCAATACATCAATGTGAGGTAATGTGAAGTCATCCTTTGGGCTTGCTTTATTTAAGTCCTGATAATCTACACACATGTGCACCTTCCCATCTTTCTTGGGAACGGGTAAGATGTTAGCAATCCAATATGAGTATTCACATACTAACACGAAGCATGAATTCAATTGTTTTTCAACCTCTTATTTGATCCTTAGAGACATATTTGGGCGAGTTCTGCATGACTTTTTCTTTACTGGAGGGCATTCTAGATTGAGTGGCAAATTATGCACAACTATATCAGTATCCAAACCATGCATGTCTTCATATGACCAGGCGAAGATGTTGGAGTATTCTCTGAGAAGCTCGATCAACCTTTTCTTTACATCATCTTGCAAAGCGGCCTATATCTTGACCCCTCTTTTCACTCTCTCGATACCGAGGTTGATGATCTTAATGGCTTCTTGATGAGGAAAGATTTATTTCTCTTCTTGTCTCAACAGTCTTGCTAATTCCTCTGGAATTTCACAATCTTCCCCACTATCTTCATCAGCTTGGTCATTCGGATTTCCAAGGATATTGGTGCAAGGAACTGTAACATCATCGTTTATAATGGAATTTGAGGCATACCTGCATGATTGGTGAATTATGCCTTATTTTAGAATATGAATGGGAAGTGGAAAATGGTTAAAGAGTTAAAATGAAAAGCATTACCATTTTTATTTTACGAAAATAAAAGAAAAGACAGAGAGTAAAAATTGTATGCGAAAATGCGATTTTATTCAATTTTAAACAAACATGGAAACATGAGGGGGCCCTTTTCACAAGCTGTCAGCACGCCTTAGGCAAAGCACGTGACTTATTTAAAACAAGAACATTACATGTCAAATAAAACCACTTTGGGAATATTAGTAGCAATCCAATTGATGAGTTCTTGATCAGGTGCAATCTGGTAAATATACTGAGATATATCCGCATTGTCTACATCATCACTATCCACTACATGGATTTGTCTTTGAACACTTGTGTTGTACCCAAAAAATTTCCCTCTCATTTTACTCAATGCATGCCCATTGGAATCCTCAATTGGCTCATGTTTGCCCAAGAGTTGACCAGACAAACTCTCTCCTAAGGCAGGGTGTCTCGAATTAGGGTTTCCATTTTTATCAAGATAGGTGGACTCCAAAGGCCTCATATGCTCTCCATGGTCTTAATATGTTCTCAAGACCCTACATGTCAAGTTTCATGCCTTGCACAAGAAGTTTGCTCAATCAACTGCTCAGATACTTGAGAATCGACTGTATTAGGTCAAAAGTCAATTGTGGCCCACATACAGTCAAACTTCAAGATTTTGGGTCAACATCAACATTTTGAAGTGATATCCATCATTTGATCAAGGGTTGATCATGATTCTTCAAAGAATGCTCCAAATTCATCAAAACCCAAAAGTTGCTAAATTAGGGTTTCTCAGGAAAAGTAAACCAAACTTTGACTAAGCATAACTTCCACATGCTTTATCAGAAATTTTCCATCCAAGGATCATTTTTAAGAGTATGCAATTCCCTACAAATCATCTTCAGCCCACAAGTTCAAAATATGCACCCACAAAAAGATATGAATTTCTACATTATGAGTCCTTTTGAAAAGTCAACAAAAACACCTTTTGGGTCAAAGCTCCTTACATGAACATGCAAGACTCAATTGAGATGAGACAAAAAGTGTTGCTTAGGGGACATCCTAAGCTTTCTAAAAAGTCCAAGAACACCTCTCTAGGGTTAAAATTGGAGGAGATATGCCTTGTCAAAGTTGACCTTTTTTGCAAAATCGCCAAAAGTCAAATGTGTTCAAAAATGCTTTTTTTGCTAAACGGGCCTAATTTTTTATGCTTGCACCTCACTTATAAAGTGGTCCACAACTCAAATATTCATCCACACGTTATTTGCTTCATTCTTCAGTTTATTTTGATTTTTTATTAATTAAAAATTGAATTTGATCAAATAATTGATGAATAATAGAAAAGATATGATTTGATTTGGTTTTTAGACAGGTTGACAATCAAAATATGCTGAATTATCAAGGCCAAAACAAATCAAGCATAATTGGTACAAGAAAGGGATGATTTGGCTCAAAATAGCAAGTTTGCGTATGGCTAAAACATCAAATCAAATATCATAAAAACTTCAAGATTCAATCCAAGTTTGTAACCCTAATTCATCCCTAGATATATATTGGACAAGAACAAAGCAAAAAACAGGGTTTAGCAGGCATGAACAAGAAGAACAAAACTTCAAAATTTGACAAAAAGTTGTGACTCGGTTTCAAGCTTGGAGGCCAATTCAAGCCCTTCTAGCATTGCCAAACGATTCCTAGACCTTCCCAGAAGCTAACCCAATCGGTTGCACGCCTCTACACGTCCAGAATCGCCCTCTAGAAGTCACGCGGTTTGCATTCTTTTTCAGATTTCATTGCTAAGATTCTTTCATCATGAACGTGTTTTAATGGTATATTTGTGCTTGTCGTCATGTTTGCATCATGTCTGGACCATTTAATTGATGTTTTAATGCTTGTATGAACATTTGCCATTGTTAGGGTTTGTATGTGCAGTTTAGGGGTTTGTTCTACAGGTGAAATTGGGCAAAAAGAAGGGTATCATGATGTTCACAAGATCAAAACGAGTTGATCTATATAATTAGATTCCATTTATCTTACGTGTTGTGGATTTTTTAGTATCACAAGTTTGTAGCTACAGACCTTCGTCCGTAGGTAAAAGTACCAGAACCTAAAGCGACGGAGAAAGGAAGAAGAATGTTAGGTGTCAGCCAACCATTCGCCCATTCGAACCAGCGCACACGTTTTTTTTGTTTTTTCCCACTAACTACTTTATTTCATATATTATATTGTGTTTTCATTATAGTTACAACTAAACATGATAGCCTAGTGGTTGGGCGCGTTAGTGGTGAGAGTGAGGACCTGGGTTCGATCCCAGGTCCCAACAATTTTCTTTGTTCTATTTTTCCTTTACAAATCAGGTACTCCATTCTCTCAAACGTCCACCATGTGCTAGCAATATCCAACCAGTGGATCCAGGATCAATCAGATCCAATGCCTCAGACAATGAAACACCATGATGCACCCTCCAGCCAGCACTCCATGGGATCAGGCATATTGATCGGGCTTGAAGCGTTTGGGCCTAAAAAATTCAGATTTACACCCCCCATATTACTCATTATACAGGCCCAGTTTGTAGTTTCTTTCTATTTTTTCTTTTTTTAATTTCTTTAATTATTTTCTTTAATTGTTTTAATTAATTAACACAAAAAATATTATTTTTCATAAAATCAACAAATCATAAAAAAGAGCTTTTTTATAATATTTATTTAATATAATTAGTAAATTAGGTAAATTTAATTTCTTTTTCATAATTAAAATCAAATAGAAACTAGGTTTTTAATTTTACAATTAAATCTCTTTCCTCAAATAAAAAACCACCAAAAATACACAAAATCTTGATTTTTTTGTAAAATATTTTACTTTCTTGAAATTATTTAATTTAGTTTAGATTAGGTTAATTTCAATTTCTTTTTCATAATTAAAATAATTAGAATTAGGGTTTTAGTCGTACATAACTCAATTATTTCTTTTCTCAAAAATAACTTATTTATTTTTCAATTAGATTTTAGGGTTTTCAATTTCTCCTCGTATTTAATTCGTCGCGCATTTAATTATTTCTTTTCCATTATTTTTGTAACTGCCAATGGTTTGTAATAGTTAAACTAGGGTTTTATTTTACTGCTTTAATCCTCGATTCTTTGGTTATGTAATTAATCCCCACCCCCCGAAGCCTTGTAATAGCTAGGTTTATTTTTTCGCATTTAAAATTCCTGCAAATATTTAACTGTCTAGATGTATGTTAATAGGATTGTATGGCAAGATTACTTGAAATTTAAATGGTAGATCACCTAATGTACAAAGATTAAATAACTGAAACAATTCATATGCACATATTCACTCCTAGGGTTTACCTCACTTCGGTTGCCTTCGGTAAATAATCATTAAGCATAGGAGATTTTAGTGGTTGCCCTCCAGTTTAAAAAGATCAAATTGTCCCACTCGAAAGTTGCCTCGGAAATCTTGCCTCGGAAAGATCTTAAGACGCTAGGGTTACTACTAAATTTTTCGAACTATTGCTTTAGTGATTGTACTTGTCCCTTTTGAATGTCCCTTACAACTCCAACGACGGTGCTACCTACTCCTTAATAGTAGGATAGCGTTGTCTAAAGTAGACGAGAACAAATAATCTTTTTTCGAGTAGGTAGAATCTTAAGTACTTGCTCAATAAAAATTTTTCACACAAACACCTTTCAAAAAAAAATTTCAAAACAAACTTCGTCACATCCTTGAGAACTGATACAAGGGTTATCACGAAGTAAAGCCTTTTCAAGACAAACACACACAAGCAATTTGAAAAATGAGAAAGTACCTAAGAGCCCGTAGATAACTACGGATAGAAAGGGTGCTAACACCTTCCCTTTCTATAATCTATCCCCCGTACTCAGAATATCTCGGAAAAAGGTTTTTTCTGTTCTTTTTCCTTTTCCATGAAAAAATGAAAAACTCAAACCAGTAAAAACAGTCGGTTCTGCCACCGTATCACAGAACTGGCGACTCTACTGGGGGAAATTATAAAGTGGGGTATACCTTAGGATCTAGGTCATTAAATTGCTTCTCTTGATTTTCTTGATTGCTTTACTTTTGAGGGTTTGTTTGGGGTTACTATAGATCCTACACCCAGATCTGGGATCACTTTTTAGGTAAACAGCAATAGATTATGGAGACTGTACGACGTAGACCGATATGGTTTAAGCGGTGGTTGTGTTGGTGTGGCACTTTGGTTGGTACTGGTATCCTTCATGGGGAAACAAGGAGAATACAGGGCCTCCGCGTGGTGTCGTGAAGCACTAACGGACCTTAGAACCTTAGTTGAAAAAATTTGGCCATTAAAAAGTAGTGAGATAGCCGGCCTCGGTGTAGAGTTGAGGATTGGTTGATACTCGATGCTACACTCATTGAGATCAGACTTTCGAGATATTTTGGCCGCAAGAAAAGATTGTTTGAGCTGAGACAATGCCCGATAAAGGATGGTCAGTGATATTGAGATCCTCTAGAACCCGGTTACTTTTTAAGACAGGTTTGAAACCAACTAAACTTCAAGAGGGTACTACATTTAACCTCATGCAAGCCTTAAACCTAAGGACTTAATGTGGTTTGACTGTGCTTGCTATACATGTGCTTGCTATACCTGTGTTTTCTCATGACATCATGCATCATAACATAGCATCCATTCTTATTGCACTAACCATTTGAAAGACCACAGGAATTTATCTTTGTTCTGTTTTGCAGATCATGGCTTCCGTTCGTAGAAACACTATTCGAATCAGCTTTGTGAAGATACCTTCCCAACTCAAAGAGCTAGCATCAAGGGTTTCTGAAACTTCTACGTTCACTAAGAGACATGGTCGAATTCTCAGCCTGGTCACTTCAAGTTTTGATGAAAAGATGTTAGGTGTACTCTTTCAGTTCTTTGATCCCAAGCACCACTGCTTCACCTTTCCAGACGATCAGTTGGTGCCTACCTTGGAAGAATTCTCTCAGTTGTTGGACATACCCATTCTTGAACAATTGCCCTTCACAGGTCTAAAAGAAGTTCCTAAGCCAGAAGTCATTGCCTCTGCTTTGCATCTGAAACGAGCCGACGTGGTATCCAATTGGGAAACAAGAAGCAGCGTCAAAGGTTTTCTAGTTAAGTTTCTGATAGACAAGGCCCAGCTGTTTTGAGATGATATAGATTTTCGGGCTTTTGAGGAAGTCTTAGCTCTTCTAATCTATGGGTTAGTCATATTCCCTAATCCGGACTCATTCGTATATGTGAATGCTTTCAAGATCTTCCTCTCTCGCAACCCTGTGCCAACATTGCTCGGAGATGTTTTGCACACTCTCCATACTCGTACCATGAAGAAAGGGGGATTCTTATATGCTGCATGACATTGTTGTCGAGGTGGTTTATTTCTTACCTCCCTAAGTCCATACTGAAGAATGAAGAATGTTTGGGTTGGTCGCAAAGGATAATGTCACTCGCTCACACGGATATTCTTTGGTATTCTCGAGCTATGGAAAACACTGCTATTATTGAACGCTGCAGGGAGTACCCTAATGTCCCATTGCTTGGTATTAGAGGGGGTATAACCTACAATCCTTGTTTATCTCTGTGACAATTTGGTTACGCTCGAAGGGATGGTCCTCATGAGTTACTTATCAACGGTATTGTATTCAACTATGAGGATGATGTTAAAGAGTATCGCCAGAGGTTCATACGAGCTTGGGGCATGGTAAGCAGATCTGGCGCCAAGACTTTGGGGCCAAATACTTCCATTCCTATGGAACCTTACCTCCAATGGGTACGAGCTCGTGCCCAGAAGCTTATGATGCCCTATGTAGCCGTTTTACCAGTGATTGTGAAGCCCACTACTGAAGAAGGTATTCCTTACACGGTTCTCTATCCTCACATGCCCACTGATCTTGGGGAATTACAGAGGTATTGGATTCAGATGATGAAGGAGAGGAATACTTACAGGGATTATTTCCATGCTCAGGAGAGGAAGGTTTTAGAGCTCACAAAGAAACTGCATGAGGAAAAGGGACTGAATGATTATCTCGGCACAAAGAGGAAGCATCCATGGGAATCTTGATGTCTTTTTTTAGTTTCAGATTTATTTTTAATTGTAACGCCTAAAAGACATTTGAACTTCAAATTCAGCTAATAAAGTTTTTGTTTATTTTGGTTTGCAAATTTAAATTTCCCAAAATCTTTGAAATCATTGCATGCGCATCCCATTCATAACATTGCATGTACATGTACCATTACAGGTTTCTCATCTTCTTCGCTGTTTATTTCAGCATGAAATGTCTTCCGAGAAAACCATCAAGGACCTTTAGGCACAAAACATCCAGTTCCAACAAATGTTCATAAGTCTGGAAAAAGGGCAGGAGGATTTGAAAGCCCTCATCCTGAAAGAGAAAAAGAAAAAGAAAAAGAAGAAGGTTGCTGGTATTCTGAATATGGGTAGAAGGTTTGGAGAGCGGTTGTAGCGACAAGTCGATCTGACCTCTTCATCTAAGGAAGGAGAGAATCAAGAAGAAGAGAAGGACCCCAGTCTTGCAGTTTCTGACAATGATACCGATTACAATGATGAGCAGTATCCTCCTGCTGAGGATAGATACAAACAGTTGGAAGATCGTCTGAGTGCCATGGAAGTTCAGAGGATACCTGGATTAGATTTCGAGGAATTGGGTTTGGTGTCGGGAGTGGTCATCCCACAGAAGTTCAAAGCTCCAGTTTTTTCCAAGTATGATGGGGTGTCTTGCCTAAAGCTCCATCTTCGCTCTTATGTCAGAAAGATCCAGCCCCACACCGCTGATAGAAATATGTGGGTTTATTTCTTTCAAGATAGTTTGTCAGGGACTCAGCTTGAATGGTTCTACCAGCTAGAGGGAACAAATATCCGAAACTGGTAAGATCTGGATGCTGCTTTCTACAAGGAGTATCAGTATAACGCCGACCTTGCTCCTACTCGTACTCAACTTTAGAGTATGTCCATGGGTGAAAGTGAAGGCTTTAAATACTATGCACAAAAATGGAGAGACTTGGCTGGGAGAGTTCAACCCCCGTTGTCTGATAGGGAGTTGGTCGATATGTTTTTGGGTACGCTATCTGGTCCATTTTTCAATCATTTGATCGGCAGCTCATCAGCTGGTTTCACCGAGCTGATCCTAACTGGAGAAAGAGTAGAAGCTGGGATTCGGAGCGGAAAAATACAAAAGGATGCCTCTTCAAACTCAGTAAAGAAGCCATTCGCTGGTAAGAAGGAAACCAACGCCATCTATAGCCCGAGGGGCCAAAACAGGGCTGAACATTGTCAGACCGTAAGTGCCGTGATGATACCTAGACCTGCAGTTGCTCGACAATGCAATAAACAACAAAGGGTGGAAAGACCACAACGACAGTTTACCTGCAACAACATGACATTGGATGAAGTGCTACCTCATCTGCTGAGATCCAACTTGGCAACCTTGAAAGAGGCTCCCAAGAATCCAAATACTATATCTCCCCGATATAATCCAAATGCCCGGTGTGCCTATTATTCTGAGAGTCCTGGCCATGATACAAATGACTGCTGGGCTCTGAGAAACAAAGTACAAGACTTGATTGAAGCCAAGGAAATAGATTTTGATGCTCTGGAGAAGCCAAATGTCATAACGGCTCCCATGCCCAAGCACGGTCGTGGAGTTAATGCTGTTGACACTGATTTGTTTGTTACATCTGTTAAGGAAGTTTATACTCCTCTCATGATTGTCAAGAAGAATTTGCAGTTGGCCGGTTTATTTCCGGGTTGTGGTGAAGGTTTCCACATGTGTTTGTTTCTACCTTCTAGTTTCCGTTTGCTGAAATTAGGTGTTCAACGCCTGATAGATAGTAAAGAAATTTTGTTTGGGAAAACTTTGGTTCCCGTTGTTCCATCTGAAGACATTTCCATTATAACCATTTCCGCCAATCCTTCCAAGGTCTCCTCGAGAAGACCTGTTAGGATTACATCTGCTCTAAGAATTGCTCCGCTGATAATTATTGTTCCTGGTCCTGTCCCGTATGTCTCAGACAAAGTTGTCCCCTGGCATTATGGTGCCGATGTGTACTATCATGGCATCAAACAAGATTTGAAAGATGAAGAAGTTGATCCTGATATTGGTAACATTGTCGGAACCAGCAAAGTTACCCGAAGTGGAAGGGTCTTCTCTCCTGAGATTTCCCCGAAGACTGTCAACAAACCTATTGTCATTCCATTTGCTGTTCCTGCTAGTACATCTACTACTGTTCCTGTTCTTACTCCAGTTATTACCCATGTCGGCGAATCGTCTGATACCCGCGGCAAGGAGATTATAGGTGAGCCTGCCCGGACGGAGGCACCTAAGAAAATTATTGTGGAAGCCTCTAAGCAAGAAATGGAGGAAATACTGAAAATCATTAAGAAGAACGACTACAATATGGTCGAGCAGCTGGGGCAGACCCCATCAAAAATATCCATTTTATCCCTGCTGTTGTGCTCCGAGGCCCATGTGAAGGCTTTGATTGCATTCCTTAAAATCGTGCATGTGCCGCAGGAAACTTCAGCTGATCAGTTCAAAGATTCTGTGGCCAGCCTGACTGCTGATAATGGGTTGGGTTTCTCAAATGCGGATGTGACACCAAAGGGAAGGAAGCATAATGATGCTCTGCGTGTCTCGATTGAATGCAGGGGCACCACTATGGCTCATGTGCTGGTAGATACTGGGTCTTTGCTGAATGTCTTGCCTTAGAAGGTGTTGGATCGGTTGGATTATGATGGTTTAACTCTAAAGCCTAGTAACATTGTGGTAAGGACTTTTGACGGATCGAAGAGAATGGTGCACGGGGAGGTGGACATCCCTGTCAAAGTGGGTTCTCAGACTTTTGGGTCCACTTTTTATGTGATGGATATTAGGTCGTCGTATTCTTGTTTGCTGGGTCGTCCTTGGATCCACGAGGCTGGGGCAGTCACTTCCACACTCCACCAAATGCTGAAGTATTCGGTGAAAGGAAAGATTGCCACAGTGAGGGGTGAAGAAGAGTATATAGTGAACCACTTCAATTCCTTTCGCTACATAGAGATGGACGGGGAATTCATAGAAACTCCTTGTCAGAATTTCGAAGAGGTCCCTTAAATCTTAGCATCAACTGAAACTACTACCAACAAACCTCCTTTGAAGATGGCTTCTCTCAAGGACACCAGGGTCGTGGTTGAAGAATGTGGGTGTGCCAATTGGGGTCAGCTCTCTGATTTCACTCAAAAAACTGACAAATTTGGTTTGGGCTTTACTATAGGGGCTCAAAGGGCTATTCGACGTGCTCGGGCTGGAAGACCTCCCCTGCACATCAGTAATCATGGGATTAATGCCATTGAAGACAACAATGAGGACTCAGACATTGATAGCTGGATCTACCCAACTACCAACGGTGGACCGAGTAACTAGACGACTAGGGACTTTATACTAGTTTCTTTTATTCCGCAGTAATTGACTTACTTGTTTTGAGATTTATAATAAACAATTTAAAACTTTACGGCCTTGTGCATTTCCCGAGGAACGTTGGTTTTGTTTGTGATTGCTATTATTTGTCATTTCATATATCATTAATAAAGCATTGGACGTTTCTTGCATACAAACTTTGTGCTCTTTGTTTTTCTTTTCTGTTTTTCACTTTATCAAAACATCTATTCTCTTACACACACTAACGTATCATAATGCAGATCCATATCCACTCTGGATCCCATTGATAACAGCTATACTATTTCCAGTTATGACTTCAAAAATCCGATCAACCAAGCCGGGGACGAAGGTGAGGATGATTGTGAGGTGCCTGGAGAACTTGCTAGACTACTACAGGAAGAGAGGGCCATACAGCCTCATGAAGAGCCAATTGAGACAGTGAATTTGGGTACTGAGGAAGACAGAAAGGAGGTTAAAATAGGTGCAAATCTGGAGTTTAGCGTCAAACAGAGGTTGATACAGATGTTGCACGACTATGTTGAGATCTTCACCTGGTCCTATGAAGACATGCCTGGTTTGGACACTGATATTCTGGTACATTGCCTGCCGACTAAAAAAGATTGTCCTCCGGTTAAATAGAAGGGCTGCAGTATGCGCCCCGAAATGTGAGAGAAAATCAATGCAAAGGTCATGAAACAGTTTGACGCAGGATTCTTAGCTGTCATTTCGTATCCACGGTGGGTTGCTAACGTCGTTCTGGTACCTAAGAAGGACGGTAAGGTACAGATGTGTGTTGATTACAGAGATCTGAACCGGGAAAGCCCCAAGGATGACTTCCCACTTCCTCACATTGGTGTTTTGGTCGACAACACCGCGCAACATAAAATCTTCTCCTTCATGGATGGTTTCTCTGGCTACAACCAGATCAAGATGGCTCCTGAAGACATGGAGAAGACAACCTTCGTTACACAGTGGGGCACCTTCTGCTACAAGGTGATGCCTTTTGGGTTGAAGAAAGATGGGGTAACCTATCAGCGCACCATGGTCGCTTTGTTCCACGATATGATTCACCACGAGATCGAAGTTTATGTTGATGACATGATAGCCAGGTCTCAGACTGAGGAAGAGCACCTTGATCATCTCCAGAAATTGTTTGACAGGTTGAAGACATACAAGTTGAGGTTGAATCCAAACAAGTGCACCTTCGGGGTAAGATCTGGTAAACTTTTGGGTTTTATCGTCAGTGACAAGGGTATTCAGGTAGACCCTGCGAAGGTAAAGGCCATACAAGAGATGCAGGTTCCCCGCACAGAGAAAGAGGTTAGAGGTTTCTTGGGACGTCTGAATTATATCTCCAGGTTCATTTTGCATCTGACTGCTACTTGTGAGCCAACCTTCAAGCTTCTGAAGAAAGATCAAGTGGTAAAGTGGAATGATGAATGCCAGGCCGCTTTCGAAAGAATCAAGGAATACCTTCAAGAACCACCAATTCTGATGCCTCCAGTTGAAGGAAGACCTTTGATATTATATTTGATTGTGCTAGACAATTCAATGGGGTGTGTGCTGGGGCAGCATGACGAGTCTGGTCAAAAGAGCACACAATTTATTACCTTAGCAAAAAATTTACCGACTGTGAGACACGATACTCATTGCTCAAGAAAACTTGTTGCGCTTTGGCATGGGATGCTCGTCGACTGAGACAGTATATGCTGACTCACACTACCTTGTTGATATCAAAGATGGATCAGATCAAGTACATTTTCGAGAAGCCCGCTCTCCCCGGAAGGATAGCAAGGTGGAAAATGATCTTAACTGAGTACGACATACAATATACGACCCAAAAAGCAATAAAGGGGAGTGTATTGGCTGATCATTTGGCTCATCAATTCGTGGATGACTACCAGTCCATGCATTTTGAGTTCCCGGATGAGAATATCATGTTGGTAACTGACTACGAAGAACTTGGACCAGATGAAGGACCCGAGGAAGGATCTCGATGGTCTATGTATTTTGATGGAGCCTCAAACGCATTGGGTAATGGCATTGGCGCTGTAATCATATCTCCTGAGGGCTGTCATACTTTGTTCACCGCCCGATTATGTTTCAACTGTACCAACAACATGGCGGAGTATGAAGCATGTATCATGGGTCTTCGAGTTGCTATTGACCTAAGGATCAAGTTTTTGAGTGTATTCAGGGACTTCGCTCTGGTGATAAGTCAGATCAAAGGTGAGTGGGATACGAATTACCTGAATCTCATTCCTTACAAAGAGTATGTACTAACATTGCTCCCACACTTTGGGGAGGTAACCTTCAAACATTTCCCACGAGAGGAGAACCAGTTAGCGGACGCGCTAGCTACCATGTCTTCTATAATCAAGGTTAGGTGGGACAATGAAGCTCCCCAGATTACCATTGAGAGGTTGGATGAACCAGCACACTGCTGTGAAATCGACACCGAAGAAGTGGCAGACAAACCATGGTTTCACGAAGTCAAAAGGTATCTCGAGGCTCAGGAATATCCCGAAGGGGCATCTGTCAATGATAAGAAGTTTCTGAGAAGGTTTGCTGCAAAGTTTTTCCTCAGTAATGGAATCCTCTATAAATGCAACCATGACTCCGCACTATTGCGGTGTGCAGATAAGAGCGAAGTAGAGAGGATCATGACAGATCTACATGAAGGCACCTTCGAAACCCATTCTAGTGGACATACCATGGATAAGAAGATCCTACGAGCATGATATTACTGGTCCACTATGGAAGTCGATTGCTATCAGCACTCTCGAACTTGTCATAAGTGCCAAATCTATGCTGATAAGGTACATGTGCCTCTGGTCCCCTTCAACGTCTTGATAGCTCCATGGCCCTTTGCAATATGGGGCATTGACATGATCGGAGAAATCAGGACCACCGCTTCTAATGGACATCGCTTCATCCTAGTAGCCTTTGATTACTTCACGAAGTGGGTTGAGGCAGCTTCCTTTGCTATAGTAACCAAGAACGTCGTAGCGCGATTTATCCGACATAATCTCATTTGTCGATATGATGTGCCAGAGAGAATTATCACTGACAATGGTATGAATCTCAACAACATAATGATCACCGAGCTCTGCAAACAGTTCAAGATACAACATCATAACTCTTCTCCCTACCGGCCGAAGATGAATGGTGCTGTTGAAGCATCTAACAAGAACAACAAGAAGATTATACAGAAGATGACGGTGACATATAAAGACTGGCATGAGATGTTGCCATTCGCTCTTCATGGGTACCGTACCTCAGCACGGACGTCGACAGGGGAAACACCCTACTCTCTGGTATATGGCATGGAGGCAGTCCTACCCATCGAAGTCCAGATGCCTTCTCTCAGGATTATGAAGGATGTAGGTTTGAACGAAGACGACTAGATCCAAACCCGACTTGATCAGCTAAATCTAATCGATGAAAAGAGACTTACTGCTATTCGCCATGGTCAGACGTATCAAAAGCGAATGATCAAGGCTTTTAACAAGAAAGTCAGGCGCCAAGAATATCAAGTCGGGGATCTAGTGATCAAACGCATCATACTTCCGCAAGGTGATCCCAGGGGAAAATGGACCCCCACGTACGAAGGGCCATTTGTGGTTAAGAATATTTTCTTGGGAGGAGCTATGACTATAACCACCATGGATGGTGACGACCTTCCTCACCCTGTCAATGCAGACATAGTGAAAAGATACTACGCCTAATCAAAGACCCGCTAGGTTAACTGGCCTAGGGAAAAATAAGGGCTTCCCGGCAAACCAAAAGGGTTCGGGCAAAAGTAAGGGATGAAAATGAAAAAAATCTGTACACCCGGCAAGTCAAAAACCCGAAAGGGAGGCTTGGGCAAAAAAGGGTATCCCGGTGGATTGAAAACCTGAAAGGGCAGTCCAGGCAAAAGTTAGGGATTGAAGCGTATCACTATGTCTCATTGCATCACCTTGCAACCAGACTTCGGTATCGACTATCAAGCTCGGATGGCGCCAACCAATCTGATCAACCTTCGGCCAAGTAGCAAAGTGATGAGACGCTTGGAGTTATAAAGACAATAGCAGAGTTGGAACCCAATGGGGTCATTTCACATAGTTGTTTTTCTTTATTTTACACAAATTGTATAATTTCTATTTTTCGACGGTGTTCTCTTACTAGCGCGTCAGCCTCTTTGTACAAAAATGCCTATTACATGTCAACTTCAAAAATCAATACAAATCATTTTCACAAGAAATTTCAATTCATTTTTCCTTTTCTGTTTTGTTTTGCAAGAACGTCCAATGATTTATTTCGATATATGAATTTTGAAAATAATTGCTGCTCATAAATATTTACATAAGAAATAAAGGACAATTACTAGTAATTCCAGAAACAGGAAAAAAACAAGAAGTGCCAAACCCTACAGTTACTTTGCCCAGCAGGTACCGGGACAGAGTCAGCTTGGGAACATAATTATTGGTACATACACTCCCCCCACAGAGTAAAAGTATCCAAAGGCATTGATGTCAGCTTCCCCGAGAAAGGACATAACTATCCCCAACCAAGGTTCATAATCGCGGGCGAGTCAATAAATTTCATCCCCAAGCAGAGTTTATTTCTACTGATTTAGAAGCTCAATATCCAACAGAGCTCGTCATCTCCAGCAATGGAATTTCATCCCCAGCTAAGTTTATTCCTCCAGATCAGCGGGTCTACCAACAAAGTATCTCCTCCCCCTAAGTTTGGTCCCCGTAGAATTATTCTCCAGCATCTCTTCTCGACAGAATATTTACAAATCTCCAGTAACTATCAGGGATTTATTTTCCCAGACGCAAGCATACCCCGATAGCGTTTCATGAACATACATCATGACATACACATGCATATCATATACAACATAATCTCATTTATTTTGAGAACATCATATCACCTTGCATTTCATGCATCGCATATAACTAACCCTGATATCTTTTCAGGAAAAGAGGATTAGCTTCAACAAATTCAACAATCATACAAATTACATCTACAGACGACTAATAGAAACTCAGTTCCTGAAATCAAACGGGTCAACTAATCTACACTATTGCTTTGAAGTAACCCTACTATCCAGGTCCCTTCTCACAACCCTGCAACCTAGGCTTTCATATTGAAGTAACCCTACCATCCAGGTTCCTTCTCACAACCCTACTATCCAGGCTTTCATATCAAAGTAACCTTACCATCCAGGTTCCTTCTTACAACCCTACTATCCAGGCTTTCATATCAAAGTAACCCTACCATCCAAGTTCCTTCTCACAGCCCTACTATCCATGATTTCATATCGAAGTAACCCTACTATCCAGGTTCCTTCTCACAACCCTACTATCCAGGCTTTCATATCGAAGTAACCCTACCATCCAGGTTCCTTCTCACAGCCCTATTATCCAGGCTTTCATATAGAAGTAACCCTACTATCCAGGTTCCTTCTCACAGCCCTACTATCCAGGCTTTCATATTGAAGTAACCCTACTATCCAGGTTCCTTCTCACAGCCCTACTATCCAGGATTTCATATCAAAGTAACCCTACTATCCAGGTTCCTTCTCACAACCCTACTATCTAGGCTTTCATATCGAAGTAATCCTACCATCCAGGTTCCTTCTCACAGCCATACTATCCAGGCTTTCATATCGAAGTAACCATACTATCCAGGTTCCTTCTCACAACCCTACTATCCAGGCTTTCATATCGAAGTAACCCTACTATCCAGGTTCCTTCTCACAGCCCTACTATCCAGGCTTTCATATCGAAGTAACCCTACCATCCAGGTTCCTTCTCACAGTCCTACTATCCAGGATTTCATATCGAAGTAACCCTACCATCCAGGTTCCTTCTCACAGTCCTACTATCTAGGCTTTCATATCAAAGTAACCCTACTATCCAGGTTCCTTCTCACAGCCCTACTATCCAGGCTTTCATATCAAAGTAACCCTACCATCCAGGTTCCTTCTCACAGCCCTACTATCCAGGCTTTCATTTCGAAGTAACCCTAATATCCAGGTTCCTTCTTACAGCCCTGCTATCCCGGCTTTCATATCGAAGTAACCGTACTATCCAGGTTCCTTCTCACAACCCTATTATCCAGGCTTTCATATCGAAGTAACCCTACTATCCAGGTTCCTTCTCACAACCCTACTATCCAGGTTTTTATATCGAAGTAACCCTACTATCCAGGTTCCTTCTCATAACCTTACTATCCAGGTTCCTTCTCTCTTATCTCCAGACAGCAGTCCACAACACTGTAGAACCTGGACCTGATCAAACACGATTGGTTTCACATTTTCCCAGTAAGTCGCGGTGCATCATATACCCTAACCAGATATGCAGTTCACTTCCGCTTCCTCAAGCCAGAGTTAATTCCCCAGTAGATTAACGGACAACTGAAGCTCCTAAAATTTTATTTCTCCCAAGACAGATACCACGTTCCTCAGCAGATTCCTCATCAACGACAGGAGCAGGGACTCCCATCGAAGGAATGTCTCAGGAAATTAAAATCCTCCAGATGGCATCTTTAAGCCCATCTCCGACGGTACTCCGTCACATCTTGGATGGAATCTTTAAGCCCATCTCCGACAATTCTCTAGCAACCTCCAAATGGCATCTGTAAGCTTATTCCCGATATCACAAATCAAGTGCCACTTCATGCGAGTGCAAATTTCTGGGCACTCTAGTGTTCAATCATCTTCCACCTTCAGATCACGAAAGGCAGACAACCTATCTACATACTCAGGTTTAAGAAAATTGAACAGGGGCAGTTGTTGTACTCTAAAATTTTCCCTCTCATTTTACTCAATGCATGCCCATTGGAACCCTCAATTGGCTCATGTTTGCCCAAGAGTTGACCAGACAAACTCTCTCCTAAGGTAGGGTGTCTCAAATTAGGGTTTCCATTTTTATCAAGATAGGTGGAATCCAAAGGCCTCATATGCTTTCCATGGTCTTAATATGTTTTCAATACCCTACATATCAAGTTTCATGCATTGCATAAGAAGTTTGCTCAGTCAACTGCTCAGATGCTTGAGAATCTACTATATTAGGTCAAAAGTCAACTATGGCCCACACACAGTAAAACTTCAAGATTTTGGGTCAACATCAACATTTTGAAGTGATATCCATCATTTTATCAAGGTTTTATCATGATTATTCAAAGAATGCTCAAAATTCATCAAAACCCAAAAGTTGCTAAATTAGGGTTTCTTAGGAAAAGTCAACCAAACTTTGACCAAGCATAACTTCCACATGCTTTATCAAAAATTTTCCATCCAAGGCTCATTTCTAAGAGGATACAATTCCCTACAACTCATCTTCATCCCACAAGTTCAAAATATGCACCCACAAAAAGATATGAATTTCTACATTATGGGTCCTTTTGAAAAGTCAACAAAAACACCTTTTGGGTCAAAGCTCCTTACATGAACATGGAAGAATCAATTGAGATGATACTAAAAGGGTTGCTTAGGGGACATCCTAAGATTTATAAAAAATCCAAGAATACATCTCTAGGGTTAAAATTGGAGGAAATATGCCTTGTCAAAGTTGACCTTTTTTGCAAAATTGCCAAAAGTCAAATGTGTTCAAAAATGCATTTTTTGCTAAATGGGCCTATTTTTTATGCTTGCACCTCACTTATAATGTGATCCACGACATTCACCCACACATTATTTTCTTCATTCTTTAATTTATTTTGATTTTTTATTAATTAAAAATTGAATTAAATCAAATAATTAATGAAAAATAGTAAAGATATGATATGATTTGGTTTTTGGACAGGTTGGCAATCAAAATATGCTGAATTATCAAGGCCAAAATGAATCAAGCATAATTGGTACAAGAAAGGGATGATTTGGCTCAAAATAGCAAGTTTGCATATGGCTAAAAAATCAAATCAAATATCATCAAAACTTCAAGATTCAATCCAAGTTTGTAACCCTAATTCATCCCTAGATATATATTGGACAAGAACAAAGCAAAAAACAGGGTTTAGCAGGCATGAACAAGAAGAACAAAACTTCAAAATTTGACAAAAAGTTGTGACTCAGTTTCAAGCTTGGAGGCCAATTCAAGCCCTTCTAGCATTGCCAAACGATTCCTGGACCTTCCCAGAAGCTAACCCAATCGGTTGCACGCCTCTACACGTCCATAATCGCCCTCTAGAAGTCACGTAGTTTGCATTCTTTTTCAGATTTCAATGCTATGATTCTTGCATCATGAACGTGTTTTAATGGTATATTTGTGCTTGTCGTCATGTTTGCATCATGTATTGACCATTTAATTGAAGTTTTAATGCTTGTATGAACATTTGCCATTGTTAGGGTTTGTATGTGCAGTTTAGGGGTTTGTTCTACAGGTGAAATTGGGCAAAAAGAAGGGTATCATGATGTTCACAAGATCAAAACGAGTAGATCTATATAATTAGATTCCATTTATCTTACGTGTTATGGATTTTTGAGTTTCACAGGTTTGTAGCTACAGACCTTCATCAGTAGGTAAAAGTACCAGAACCTAAAGCGACGGAGAAAGGAAGAAGAAGGTTAGGTGTCAGCCAACCATTCGCCCATTCGAACCAGCGCGCGCATTTTTTTTTGTTTTTTTCCCACTAACTACTTTATTTCATATATTATATTGTGTTTTCATTATAATTACAACTAAACATGATAGCCTAGTGGTTGGGGGCGTTACTGGTGAGAGTGAGGACCTGGGTTCGATCCCAGGTCCCAACAATTTTATTTGTTATATTTTTCCTTTACAAATCAGGTACTCCATTCTCTCAAACGTCCACCACGTGCTAGCAATATCCAACCAGTGGATCCAGGATCAATCAGATCCAATGCCTCAAACAATGAGAGACCATGATGCACCCTCCAGCCAGCACTCCATGGGATCAGGCATATTGACCGGGCTTGAAGCGTTTTGGGCCTAAAAAATTCAGATTTGCACCCCCTAGATTACTCATTATACAGGCCTAGTTTGTAGTTTCTTTCTATTTTTTTCTTTTTTTAATTTCTTTAATTATTTTCTTTAATTGTTTTAATTAATTAACACAAAAATTATTATTTTTCATAAAATCAACAAATCATAAAAAAGAGCTTTTTTATAATATTTATTTAATATAATTAGTAAATTAGGTAAATTTAATTTCTTTTTCATAATTAAAATCAAATAGAAACTAGGTTTTTAATTTTACAATTAAATCTCTTTCCTCAAATAAAAAACCACCAAATATACACAAAATCTTGCTTTTTTATGTAAAATATTTTACTTTCTTGAAATTATTTAATTTAGTTTAGATTAGGTTAATTTCAATTTCTTTTTCATAATTAGAATAATTAAAATTAGGGTTTTAGTCGTACATAACTCAATTAATTCTTTTCTCAAAAATAACTTAATTATTTTTCAATTAGATTTTAGGGTTTTCAATTTCTCCTCGTATTTAATTTGCCGCACATTTAATTATTTCTTTTCCATTATTTTTGTAACTGCCAATGGTTTGTAATAGTTAAACTAGAGTTTTATTTTACTGCTTTAATCCTCGATTCTTTGGTTATGTAATTAATCCCCATCCCCCGAAGCCTTGTAATAGCTAGGTTTATTTTTTTGCATTTTAAATTCCTGCAAATATTTAACTGTCTAGATGTATGCTAATAGGATTGTATGGCAAGATTACTTGAAATTTAAATGGTAGATCACCTAATATGCAAAGATTAAATAACTGAAACAATTCATATGCACATATTCACTCCTAGGGTTTACCTCACTTCGGTTTCCTTCAATAAATAATCATTAAGCATAGGAGATTTTAGTGGTTGCCCTCCAGTCTAAAAAGATCAAATTGTCCCACTCGAAAGTTGCCTCGGAAATGTTGACTCGGAAAGATCTTAAGACTCTAGGGTTACTACTAAAGTTTTCTAACTATTGCTTTAGTGATTGTACTTGTCCCTTTCGAATTTCCCTTACAACTCCAAAGATGGTGCTACCTACTCCTTAATAGTAGGATAACGCTGTCTAAAGGAAACGAGAACAAACAATCTTTTTTTGAGTAGGTAGAATCTTAAGTACTTGCTCAATAAAAACTTTTCACACAAACACCTTTCAAAACAAATTTTCAAAACAAACTTCGTCACATCCTTGAGGACTGATACAAGGGTTATCACGAAGTAAACCCTTTTCAAGACAAACACACACAAGCAATTTGAAAAATGAGCAAGTACCTAAGAGCCCGTAGATAACTACAGATAGAAAGGGTGCTAACACCTTCCCTTTCTATAATCTACCCCCGTACTCAGAATATCTCGAAAAAAGGTTTTTTCTGTTCTTTTTCCTTTTCCATGATTGGATGAAATAAAAGTCGGTGGCGATTGTTGCTTTCCGCGATATTTTGCGAACAAAAAATGCAAAACGCAAACCAGTAAAAACAGTCGGTTCTGCCACCGTATCACAACTTGGACCATCACTGACAAAAACCTCTGAAAGCGGGGGAATCTGCTTCCTTTTTAGCATTGTTGGACCAGAACCAACATGATTTGAATAAAGGGACCCGAACCCAAGACCGGACTTATTATGCTTTTCACGCACTTCGACCACTTTACCCCAATCTTCAATGGGAATTAGTGACTCCACAATGGCTTTGGCATCCCTCAAAGAAGTCATTAGAACTCCGGATTTCTTTTTAGTTTCCAACACAGCGGGGACTCTGTCAAGAGAAATGATTTCCAAGGCTTGGAAAGGGGTTTCATGCACTTCTCAGCCCACTTCAACATAGAGGATGAAAGTAATATTGTTGATCACGACATCCTCTTCTCCACCAATGATGATGACCTTGTCTTGAATGATGAATTTCAAACGTTGGTGCAAAGTTGAGGTTACAACCCCTGCCATATGGATCCTCGGGCGTCCCAGAAGGCAAGTATAAGATGGACGAATATCCATGATATAAAATGACAAGTAGAACACGTGGGGACCGATCTTGATGCGTAGGTCAACTTCTCCTTCCATAGATCTTCTTGACCCATCAAAAGCTTTGACTGTTAGCATGCTAGGTTTCATCATAACCCCGTCCATGTTCAGCTTGAACAGAGTATGTCTAGGCATCACATTTAAAGAAGACTCGATGTCTACCAGGACTTAAGACATCACAAAGTCTAAACATCTGATGGATATATGCAGCGCTTTATTATGAGTTTGCCCCCCAGGAGGAAGCTCATCATCACTGAAATCCAGACAGTTCCCTGCGGAAATATTTGTAACAACCCCTTCAAATTAGGCCACGGAAATTTCAAGATTCACATGGGAACCATGCAAAGTTCTCATCAAGGTTGTTCAATGTGCTTCAGAGTACAAGAGGAGGGATAAGATTGATATCTTTCTGAGCGTCTAATTCAACTGGTCAACCACCTTGAAATCACTCTTCTTGATTACCCTGATTAGTTGTTCCACTTGTTGTTCAAAAGACGCACTGGGAGAATCATTAACTACTTGTTTCCCCTTATCTTTCATAGGAATCTCTTCAATAACTTCTTCAGGAGGAAGCAGAGTAGGAGAAAAGACTATTCCACTTCGGGTTATTCTGCTAGTTCCTGCAATGTTAGCAATACCCTTATTCTCAATCGGGGGCATACAACTTTCTTTCCACAGATGTAAACAACATTGTACTCCCACGGCACTGCGCTATTATCAGCCATCGAAATAAGAATTGGATTTGGAGGTTTCGGTGCTTGGGTTAGAAGAGGAGCAACCGAACTCTGATCTGGTGTAAGAAGCGCTATAAATTGTATAACCAATGGGACTTTCGCATTATCCCTCTGAACATTGGTCGGATAGTACAAAATCTCTAGGATAGAAACTCAGGGACGACCTTCTCAACTCTAACAACCCCTCCGTCCATCAATTTCTGAATGGAATTTTTTAATTCATCACAATCGTCTGTATTGGATGAGCATTTCAAATAGAAGTCATGAAGCTCTTGTAGAACTTCTTGATGCAAAAGATGTTCTCTTAAAACCGCCTTGACATCTAAACCTCATCAACTTGAGTCACTAAGTCATGACCATAATCAAGCCCGGTTGCATTGGCAACAACCCCATGATGGGGAGGCATATGATTATTTTGAAAATTAGGGCCTATAGGAGCAAAGCTTAACTCCTTGGCATCTAAAAGTTCTTGCACCTTATACTTTAAAGCTTTGCAGTTTTCGATCGAATGACCTGGAGCACCCGAATGAAACTCACAACGTGCATTAATGTCATAACCCCTTGGAAGTTCATCCGATGGAGGACCTAACTCTCGGAGCTGTACCATTTTTCCAGCTAGCAATTATGGAAGCAATTAGGCATATAGCATTGGGATCGGGTCCAACCTCCTCTCGGGATACCTTTGCGGTCTTTGTTAACCCCTTTTTCCTTGGGGCCTTCTATTTTGTTGATAGTTTTGTGGTGGTACGTACTGTTGTTACGAAGCAGCAACATGAGTTTGATAGTATGGGATATGTATAACAACTTTCCCCTTATTAGTAGAGGCATTTCTCACCTCTCCTTTCTTCTTCTTGATAAAACCGCTAGAATACGGGTTCTTTCCACTACCTGAGCCGTTATTACCACTTGTGCCAGATGCACCTGCAATAGTCCCTGCCTTAACAAACATTTTAACCCGCTCCCCAATGATAACCATATCCAAAAAGGAATCAGAGGTGCTGCCAAGCATGTGTTGAAAATACGTACCTCGGAGGGTATTCATAAACAAATCTACCAGTTCACAGTCCAGGAGAGGAGGCTGAACCCTTGCATCCAAACTGCGCCACCTCTACGCATACTCTTTGAAAGATTCATTAGCTTTCTGAGACATACTCTGCAACTGTGCACAGCTAGGCGCCATGGCGGTGTTGTAATGATAATGTTTCAGGAAAGCATCAACAAGCTCGCCTAAAGTACTAACATGAGTTTGCTTTAACTCCATGTACCACTCCAATGGAGCTTCATCCAGGCTGTCTTGAAAGAAATGCATGAACAATGGATCGTTGCTAGCGTATGCGACCATCTTTCTGTAGTAGGACCAAATATGAGTCTCTGGACATGTAACCCCTTTATACTTGTCAAATTCTGGTACTTTAAATTTTGGTGGAATTATGACCCCCAGAACCAAAAACATAGCGGCAACATTGAATCCTGGCCTTTTGGAAGTCTCCATAGCCTTCAGACGTTCTTCCAAAGCCTTATACATTTTGGCAGTTTCAGACAAATCAGCTATAGAATCCTTTGGAGGGCCATCGAGATCAATGACGTCATGGTGATCATCCACAATCATCTGAGGGTTTTCTTTAGGAATTCCCCCATTGCTAGTCTTGGGTCCACCATTCTCGGACATAAAGGCACCATCAACCAACTTGGTAACACTCAGCCTGAGCTCTTCCTACCGCTGAATGATGACATGAAGAGTTTCCATGAGCTGATTCACTTGATCACCCATAGTGTCAATGTCTTTATGAAGTGCAGCCTGGTTTAGCTCAATCTGCTCCATAATCCTTAACTTGTTGGCTCGAGTGCGATAAGGATGTAAGGAAGTTTTTTTATAGATTCTGATAATAAGAAGCAAATCCAACAGATAAGAATTTCGTCCAGAAAAACCTGCAGTTCAAGAAATGCATGATATGTATGATGCATGAAATGATTATACATTCCGGGTTTTCACAACTAAATCAACGTCAGTAATAATCGAGCAACGTGATAATCAGAACGACCATATAAGAAAATGTCCCACATAATAACGCAAATGGGAGGAATCCCAATGGAGTTCAATACAAGAAAGTTTCCAAAGTACAAGATAAGCGATTCCTCCCAACAAGCCTGGTGGTAATCGGAACAATAAAGATGGGAAATACAATAATTAATCTACTAGCTCTAAAGAATGCAACAAATTGTGCCCCAAGTGTTCAAAACTCCAGGCAATAGTCCCTTTCACAAACTGATTTATCTCTTCCACACCGGGCTTCAAAACCAAACTTTGAATCACCTCATCCCTCTTGACCATCATGATCTCCAAACTATGGAACCGAGTCAACAAATTAGCATACTCTTCGTGTCATAGACTACAGCAGCTAACAATACATTGAACGTGCCCAAATAAAGTCCAAGGGTAGACTATTATTCTTTCTCCATCTCTATTTCACATCACTAAGGCCCAAATAAAGTTCCTTAGCAACAACTTCAAGATTGGAGTTGTTTGGAACAACAACAAACAACATGTGTTCGGTGATCTTGAGCAAATGAGAGTACATCTTCCAAAGTCAGAGCGATCTGATAGTCCTGGAAGGTGAAAAAGCGAAACTCATAGTCTTAAAACTGAATTAGAGTCCGAGGAGCTCCATTATCAACCCGAAAATCTATCGGAGTCAAAATGCCACCATATCTTTCATGGAAAGCCTCTCCATTGGGATGGACTGAACGGTATTTTAAACTCTTCAAAGAAGGCCAAGAACTTAGAAGGAACTGGTTAGTAAAATTGTCTCTTTAGGTCCTCTTGGGAACATAACTGTTGCTAGACATTACTGACGAAAACTATAACTTCGTGAGATACCCCGGAATGGACATGCACATGCAAGGTTAATATATAGTTTCATTTTTCTGACATTTCTTTTAAAAAGTAAACATGCTATGATGCAAGTGCAAGTGATCATGGGATTACTACTTCCATGATACTGATTTCTGTTGTACTGTCTCTACATAGTCTGCTAGTACCGAGATCAGAGGTTCGGAACATAACCCAAAAGAACCTTATGAACATTAGATCATAAACTCAGAAAGTAACTTTGAGAACCTCATAGTCATCAACAGAACAAAATGATCACCATCAGAGCGTAGTCACCATCTATACCTGTAAAGATTATCCCCTCCCCACTCACGGGTAAAGACTAGGTCTGAGTAAGGTCAAAGGTAACCCAGAATTGAGGGTACTTCTGAAAAACTATCGTCGTATCACCTACATGAAAATGATAGCCCCTCATTTATACCTCATATGAGCATGGACGACATGACGGCAATAGTGAAACCTAAGTCAACTAACCGTTCATGTTCCACCCTATTCCTTGGGTTCCTATGGTTGTCACTTGGCCTGTGTATTGGGCCTTTTACCTCATAGTAACACCCATCCATCATGAAACAGAGACAACACAACAGCAGTATATGGAAAATACTAAAATGCAAACATGATGCTCAAGTAACAGGTATCAATGAACATAAACTGAAAGCATAAAAATAAACACCCAAAGAGAAGAAAATAAGATCTAGGAGCGACTCTAGAATAGACCAATAATTGGTCGATCAATCCCCAGTGAAGTCGCCAACTGAAACAACCGACTGAAAATCACCAGACAATGAAGTCTCCATCGAATGTATTTTATCCCACATGAAGGGAAAGGTAAACATCGAGAAAACCTGAGAAGGGAGAAGTCACGGTCTTGCGACCAAGAGATCGTGTAAGGGAGTATGTTACGCGAGGGGAAGGTATTAGCACCTCACAAGCCCATAATATTCTACGGTATCCACTCTTGTGATCTACCTTATCGGTGTGTCTAATATATGCTTACTGTTTACTACTAAGGAAGAATGCATGCAAAAGAAATGAGAAAATAATTTAGGGAAAATAAAGTTATGCTCACTTGGGCGCTACCCTAATGCTTATGTATACTTTTTGAGGAATTAGAGTTATTGTAGTTCGGCTCACATGTTTTATTTGTTTTCTGTTTTTTATGAACAATGTTAATTTCTCCTTCTGCCGCAGCTCGGCCTTTGGAGACTTATGCATTGGCACAAAAGTAAATTAACATATCCTTACCTAAAAATGGTTTTGAGTTACGTCCTCAAGGAAAGATGCCATATTTGATTGGTTTGTGTTTTGTTACATTGAAAAAGGGTTTAAGTGTGAATAAGATGTTTTATGATTTTGCTAAGAAAAACAAAGTTTTAGTTTTAATGCAAGAATGCAAAAATAAAGAGAAACATCTAACGGAAACTACCTTAAATCTATTTTTAATGTTATCATACAATGATTGATCCTAAGGTCGAGTTTCGAAAGGGAACGCCTACCTAATTTTATCAGGCATGGTTTGCAACCTAAGGTCTAACTTGCATCCGAAAGGAACATGCACATCCTAAGGGAACATGGTATGTACAAGGATAAAAAACAGGCAAGCTCGAAGACACACAAATGAAATGGTGAAGAAAAGAATCAAAATGATTTAGCTAAGGGGAGTGGATCACCCGAAGCAAACAAGCAGGAGTGAAATGTAAAATAAGAGAAATGCTTTAGCTAATGGGAACGGATCACCCGAAGCAAACAAGCGGGAATGGGATGTAAAACAAAAATGTGATATCCAAAGCGACTGACAACCTAACCAAGATATAGAAGATCGAGGTAGGCGACAGAAGGCAATATGAACAATCACGGAGTGTCAGCATCGACCAATACGAACTCCTGACAAAGTGTGGGGGTTTGATTAAGAAACCATTTTCCACTTGACGACTCGATAACAAGAGTAGACACAACTCCAAAGCATCGTGGTATGTTACGAGTTAAGGATAACACGAACGAAATGCGGGGGTTGATTGCAAACCCTTTCCGCTCGCCTCCTTTTGAGGACTTATTATTTGTAACATATGCAAGCACAAATGTAAACACACCTGTAAAATACCTACGCAAAGGTAGGGTTTTAAACAAATCACACACAAGTAGCACACAATGCCAAACAATGCAGAATATCTCTATATGGGTCTTTAAAATATACCAGAGGGGTTCCTGACATGATCAGCAACAGAGATCCCCTTCACAAATCTCTACCGTAATTCTCATGGCATCGGAAAGCAATAAAGCCCTACTTCTCATGATCTCTAGAAAAGCGGTAAAGAAATGTGATAAAGTGCGGAGAAATATAAAAGTAGTAGCGGCGACTACCAAAAGCAAGTGTATCATCGAAAACAGACGAAAGCAATGGAGAAGCAGGGAGTACACGTCGAGCAAGCTTCACCAAGAAACAAACAAAGTCAAAAACGATATCCAACTAAGACAAAAGCAAACGCGTATTGCGAGTGCAACGCGTAATCAGAAGTTCCTGCATAAAGCATCATAAAATATCACATGCATCTGGATAACATATAATGTGATATGAATTTCTCAGGACGATGAGAAATAAGGCGTGTCGCATCAGAAGCCAGCATAAGCCATATGCTTCGATCACATAACAAGTTGTTATGTTACATGACCGAAAGCATAAAAAATGTACCTTTCACAATGAACAAACGCGTCAAAAATAACGAGGCACGACGATATGAAAATATGAATAAAAATTAAAATAAAAAGCATTTTTATTAGTTTTTTATGTGAGGAAAATTCTATCGAAAACTAAAGAATTCATTCCTAAAATCGATTAAGAAATTCTAACTAGTTTTATTGATTTTATAATTTTTTTCTCATCTCCTAAAACTCACTAATTCTTGTTAAGAAAGTTTAAAAGAAGATTTAAACTAAAAGAAGAAAAAACTAAAACAATTAGAAAGTGTTAGGAGTGAAAATTGGATTTTAGGGGGAGCAGAAGCAGGGCGCTAGGCCCAAACATGAGGGTCCAGAAGGCTGTTTTTGCTACTAGCTTCAGACTCCAAAAAATTCATGTTAATGGACCTAAGGGATGCAATTTGGTCCATTAAACACTCTTATGTGTTCCACAACAAATTGATGCGGGCCTAATGCATAAGGGTGGTTCAGTCTTCTTCCCTCACACCCACACTTGATTCAGCTTCAATTCATTATTAATTGTAAAAAACAAATCAGTCAATTAAAAATAAAAAATAATCCATTAAAAAGAGGAATTTAGGGTTGTGATATGTGACTATTCAGCTTCTTCACAAAACACAATCCTCTTCTTCCTTCTTTCATCAACAACACCACGGCTGCTTATTCTTCAATCAAGATCTCAGTCCAACTCTCAACCTTGCCTGACGTTGCTCCGTCTCATTCTTTTCGCATATGCGACTATCATCACATTCGTCGCAGCACCGCGCCGCCACAAACACACACCTTACATCATTATCTCACTGATTCCAACCGAGTCCTCCCCAACCTTCAATTTCGTTCACACTCGCACAGAACGCTAAAGATGGATTTTTTAAATTCAAGCAAGGTGATGTACGTGAATTAGACAGAAAAGTAGAAGAAATTGGAACCTATGCTCGTGACTTGGAAGGAGATAATAGAAAACCAGAGGTAAGGTAATATAATTGCTCTTCTTTTCTTCTTTTTCAATTTCTTCCTCTTGGTTCTTCTATGCAAGTTATTGATTCGTGTGAGGCTTTTGAGCAGTGTAGAAGCTTTATTTGTTGAAGACAGAAGATTGTTGATGGTGGTTGAAGATTGAAATGCAACGCGAAGATGATGAATCATTGCGTTCTTGATGATGCAGAGAGGAGGGTCAAGAATGAAGATCAAGATTGAAGAAGTAGTTGCTATGATGTGTAAAACAGAGATGAAGATTCGTGATGTTGAGGATTCAGTTATGATGTAGGTGAAGATCGGGTGGTTATGGTGAAGGTGCGTAAGAGAGAGTAGGCAGAGAAAGGATGAAGAAGGAGGTTCAGAGGTGAAGGTGGAGAATGAAGAGAGTAAAGAGAAGCCTTATTTTCTGGTTTTGGTGATTCTTCTCAGACTGTTATATTCTGTTATGGATCTCTACTAGAATTTTGTTAGAAGCAGTTAGGAGGTTAAAATCTGTTAGAAACGGGTTATATACTTTTGTTAGTTGTCTAGTAAAGCTTTGTGAAATTAGTTAGAAATTAGGTTAGATAAAAAAAAGTTAGTTATTGCTCGATTGGAAGTTAGTTATATGGTTAGGGTTCTATTTTCACAGTTAGCTAGGAAGGTTGAGAATCTGTTAGAAAATTCTGTCACAGATTGGAGTTAGTTAATTATTTCTTTTCCATTATTTTTGTAACTGCCAATGGTTTGTAATAGTTAAACTAGGGTTTTATTTTACTGCTTTAATCCTCGATTCTTTGGTTATGTAATTAATCCCCACCCCCCGAAGCCTTGTAATAGCTAGGTTTATTTTTTCGCATTTAAAATTCCTGCAAATATTTAACTGTCTAGATGTATGTTAATAGGATTGTATGGCAAGATTACTTGAAATTTAAACGATAGATCACCTAATGTACAAAGATTAAATAACTGAAACAATTCATATGCACATATTCACTCCTAGGGTTTACCTCACTTCGGTTGCCTTCGGTAAATAATCATTAAGCATAGGAGATTTTAGTGGTTGCCCTCCAGTTTAAAAAGATCAAATTGTCCCACTCGAAAGTTGCCTCGGAAATCTTACCTCGGAAAGATCTTAAGACGCTAGGGTTACTACTAAATTTTTCGAACTATTGCTTTAGTGATTGTACTTGTCCCTTTTGAATGTCCCTTACAACTCCAACGACGGTGCTACCTACTCCTTAATAGTAGGATAGCGTTGTCTAAAGTAGACGAGAACAAATAATCTTTTTTCGAGTAGGTAGAATCTTAAGTACTTGCTCAATAAAAAAATTTCACACAAACACCTTTCAAAAAAAAAATTCAAAACAAACTTCGTCACATCCTTGAGAACTGATACAAGGGTTATCACGAAGTAAAGCCTTTTCAAGACAAACACACACAAGCAATTTGAAAAATGAGAAAGTACCTAAGAGCCCGTAGATAACTACGGATAGAAAGGGTGCTAACACCTTCCCTTTCTATAATCTATCCCCCGTACTCAGAATATCTCGGAAAAAGGTTTTTTCTGTTCTTTTTCCTTTTCCATGAAAAAATGAAAAACTCAAACCAGTAAAAACAGTCGGTTCTGCCACCGTATCACAGAACTGGCGACTCTACTGGGGGAAATTATAAAGTGGGGTATACCTTAGGATCTAGGTCATTAAATTGCTTCTCTTGATTTTCTTGATTGCTTTACTTTTGAGGGTTTGTTTGGGGTTACTATAGATCCTACACCCAGATCTGGGATCACTTTTTAGGTAAACAGCAATAGATTATAGAGACTGTACGGCGTAGACCGATATGGTTTAAGCGGTGGTTGTGTTGGTGTGGCACTTTGGTTGGTACTGGTATCCTTCATGGGGAAACAAGGAGAATACAGGGCCTCCGCGTGGTGTCGTGAAGCACTAACGGACCTTAGAACCTTAGTTGAAAAAATTTAGCCATTAAAAAGTAGTGAGATAGCCGGCCTCGGTGTAGAGTTGAGGATTGGTTGATACTCGATGCTACACTCATTGAGATCAGACTTTCGAGATATTTTGGCCGCAAGAAAAGATTGTTTGAGCTGAGACAATGCCCGATAAAGGATGGTCAGTGATATTGAGATCCTCTAGAACCCGGTTACTTTTTAAGACAGGTTTGAAACCAACTAAAGTTCAAGAGGGTACTACATTTAACCTCATGCAAGCCTTAAACCTAAGGACTTAATGTGATTTGACTGTGCTTGCTATACATGTGCTTGCTATACCTGTGTTTTCTCATGACATCATGCATCATAACATAGCATCCATTCTTATTGCACTAACCATTTGAAAGACCACAGGAATTTATCTTTGTTCTGTTTTGCAGATCATGGCTTCCGTTCGTAGAAACACTATCCGAATCAGCTTTGTGAAGATACCTTCCCAACTCAAAGAGCTAGCATCAAGGGTTTCTGAAACTTCTACGTTCACTAAGAGACATGGTCGAATTCTCAGCCTGGTCACTTCAAGTTTTGATGAAAAGATGTTAGGTGTACTCTTTCAGTTCTTTGATCCCAAGCACCACTGCTTCACCTTTCCAGACGATCAGTTGGTGCCTACCTTGGAAGAATTCTCTCAGTTGTTGGACATACCCATTCTTGAACAATTGCCCTTCACAGGTCTAAAAGAAGTTCCTAAGCCAGAAGTCATTGCCTCTGCTTTGCATCTGAAACGAGCCGACGTGGTATCCAATTGGGAAACAAGAAGCAGCGTCAAAGGTTTTCTAGTTAAGTTTCTGATAGACAAGGCCCAGCTGTTTTGAGATGATATAGATTTTCGGGCTTTTGAGGAAGTCTTAGCTCTTCTAATCTATAGGTTAGTCATATTCCCTAATCCGGACTCATTCGTATATGTGAATGCTTTCAAGATCTTCCTCTCTCGCAACCCTGTGCCAACATTGCTCGGAGATGTTTTGCACACTCTCCATACTCGTACCATGAAGAAAGGGGGATTCTTATATGCTGCATGCCATTGTTGTCGAGGTGGTTTATTTCTTACCTCCCTAAGTCCATACTGAAGAATGAAGAATGTTTGGGTTGGTCGCAAAGGATAATGTCACTCGCTCACACGGATATTCTTTGGTATTCTCGAGCTATGGAAAACACTGCTATTATTGAACGCTGCAGGGAGTACCCTAATGTCCCATTGCTTGGTATTAGAGGGGGTATAACCTACAATCCTTGTTTATCTCTGTGACAATTTGGTTACGCTCGAAGGGATGGTCCTCATGAGTTACTTATCAACAATATTATATTCAACTATGAGGATGATGTTAAAGAGTATCGCCAGAGGTTCATACGAGCTTGGGGCATGGTAAGCAGATCTGGCGCCAAGACTTTGGGGCCAAATACTTCCATTCCTATGGAACCTTACCTCCAATGGGTACGAGCTCGTGCCCAGAAGCTTATGATGCCCTATGTAGCCGTTTTACCAGTGATTGTGAAGCCCACTACTGAAGAAGGTATTCCTTACACGGTTCTCTATCCTCACATGCCCACTGATCTTGGGGAATTACAGAGGTATTGGATTCAGATGATGAAGGAGAGGAATACTTACAGGGATCATTTCCATGCTCAGGAGAGGAAGGTTTTAGAGCTCACAAAGAAACTGCATGAGGAAAAGGGACTAAATGATTATCTCGGCACAAAGAGGAAGCATCCATGGGAATCTTGATGTCTTTTTTTAGTTTCAGATTTATTTTTAATTGTAACGCCTAAAAGACATTTGAACTTCAAATTCAGCTAATAAAGTTTTTGTTTATTTTGGTTTGCAAATTTAAATTTCCCAAAATCTTTGAAATCATTGCATGCGCATCCCATTCATAACATTGCATGTACATGTACCATTACAGGTTTCTCATCTTCTTCGCTGTTTATTTCAGCATGAAATGTCTTCCGAGAAAACCATCAAGGACCTTTAGGCACAAAACATCCAGTTCCAACAAATGTTCATAAGTCTGGAAAAAGGACAGGAGGATTTGAAAGCCCTCATCCTGAAAGAGAAAAAGAAAAAGAAAAAGAAGAAGGTTGCTGGTATTCTGAATATGGGTAGAAGGTTTGGAGAGCGGTTGTAGCGACAAGTCGATCTGACCTCTTCATCTAAGGAAGGAGAGAATCAAGAAGAAGAGAAGGACCCCAGTCTTGCAGTTTCTGACAATGATACCGATTACAATGATGAGCAGTATCCTCCTGCTGAGGATAGATACAAACAGTTGGAAGATCGTCTGAGTGCCATGGAAGTTCAGAGGATACCTGGATTAGATTTCGAGGAATTGGGTTTGGTGTCGGGAGTGGTCATCCCACAGAAGTTCAAAGCTCCAGTTTTTTCCAAGTATGATGGGGTGTCTTGCCCAAAGCTCCATCTTCGCTCTTATGTCAGAAAGATCCAGCCCCACACCGCTGATAGAAATATGTGGGTTTATTTCTTTCAAGATAGTCTGTCAGGGACTCAGCTTGAATGGTTCTACCAGCTAGAGGGAACAAATATCCGAAACTGGTAAGATCTGGATGCTGCTTTCTACAAGGAGTATCAGTATAACGCCGACCTTGCTCCTACTCGTACTCAACTTTAGAGTATGTCCATGGGTGAAAGTGAAGGCTTTAAATACTATGCACAAAAATGGAGAGACTTGGCTGGGAGAGTTCAACCCCCGTTGTCTGATAGGGAGTTGGTCGATATGTTTTTGGGTGCGCTATCTGGTCCATTTTCAATCATTTGATCGGCAGCTCATCAGCTGGTTTCACCGAGCTGATCCTAACTGGAGAAAGAGTAGAAGCTGGGATTCGGAGCGGAAAAATACAAAAGGATGCCTCTTCAAACTCAGTAAAGAAACCATTCGCTGGTAAGAAGGAAACCAACGCCATCTATAGCCCGAGGGGCCAAAACAGGGCTGAACATTGTCAGACCGTAAGTGCCGTGATGATACCTAGACCTGCAGTTGCTCGACAATGCAATAAACAACAAAGGGTGGAAAGACCACAACGACAGTTTACCCGCAACAACATGACATTGGATGAAGTGCTACCTCATCTGCTGAGATCCAACTTGGCAACCTTGAAAGAGGCTCCCAAGAATCCAAATACTATATCTCCCCGATATAATCCAAATGCCCGGTGTGCCTATTATTCTGAGAGTCCTGGCCACGATACAAATGACTGCTGGGCTCTGAGAAACAAAGTACAAGACTTGATTGAAGCCAAGGAAATAGATTTTGATGCTCTGGAGAAGCCAAATGTCATAACGGCTCCCATGCCCAAGCACGGTCGTGGAGTTAATGCTGTTGACACTGATTTGTTTGTTACATCTGTTAAGGAAGTTTTTACTCCTCTCATGATTGTCAAGAAGAATTTGCAGTTGGCCGGTTTATTTCCGGGTTGTGGTGAAGGTTTCCACATGTGTTTGTTTCTACCTTCTAGTTTCCGTTTGCTGAAATTAGGTGTTCAACGCCTGATAGATAGTAAAGAAATTTTGTTTGGGAAAACTTTGGTTCCCGTTGTTCCATCTGAAGACATTTCCATTATAACCATTTCCGCCAATCCTTCCAAGGTCTCCTCGAGAAGACCTGTTAGGATTACATCTGCTCTAAGAATTGCTCCGCTGATAATTATTGTTCCTGGTCCTGTCCCGTATGTCTCAGACAAAGTTGTCCCCTGGCATTATGGTGCCGATGTGTACTATCATGGCATCAAACAAGATTTGAAAGATGAAGAAGTTGATCCTAATATTGGTAACATTGTCGGAACCAGCAAAGTTACCCGAAGTGGAAGGGTCTTCTCTCCTGAGATTTCCCCGAAGACTGTCAACAAACATATTATCATTCCATTTGTTGTTCCTGCTAGTACATCTACTACTGTTCCTGTTCTTACTCCAGTTATTACCCATGTCGGCGAATCGTCTGATACCCGCGGCAAGGAGATTATAGGTGAGCCTGCCCGGACGGAGGCACCTAAGAAAATTATTGTGGAAGCCTCTAAGCAAGAAATAGAGGAAATACTGAAAATCATTAAGAAGAACGACTACAATATGGTCGAGCAGCTGGGGCAGACCCCATCAAAAATATCCATTTTATCCCTGCTGTTGTGCTCCGAGGCCCATGTGAAGGCTTTGATTGCATTCCTTAAAACCGTGCATGTGCCGCAGGAAACTTCAGCTGATCAGTTCAAAGATTCTGTGGCCAGCCTGACTGCTGATAATGGGTTGGGTTTCTCAAATGCGGATGTGACACCAAAGGGAAGGAAGCATAATGATGCTCTGCGTGTCTCGATTGAATGCAGGGGCACCACTATGGCTCATGTGCTGGTAGATACTGGGTCTTTGCTGAATGTCTTGCCTTAGAAGGTGTTGGATCGGTTGGATTATGATGATTTAACTCTAAAGCCTAGTAACATTGTGGTAAGGACTTTTGACGGATCGAAGAGAATGGTGCACGGGGAGGTGGACATCCCTGTCAAAGTGGGTTCTCAGACTTTTGGGTCCACTTTTTATGTGATGGATATCAGGTCGTCGTATTCTTGTTTGTTGGGTCGTCCTTGGATCCACGAGGCTAGGGCAGTCACTTCCACACTCCACCAAATGCTGAAGTATTCGGTGAAAGGAAAGATTGCCACAGTGAGGGGTGAAGAAGAGTATATAGTGAACCACTTCAATTCCTTTCGCTACATAGAGATGGACGGGGAATTCATAGAAACTCCTTGTCAGAATTTCGAAGAGGTCCCTTAAATCTTAGCATCAACTGAAACTACTACCAACAAACCTCCTTTGAAGATGGCTTCTCTCAAGGACACCAGGGTCGTGGTTGAAGAATGTGGGTGTGCCAATTGGGGTCAGCTCTCTGATTTCACTCAAAAAACTGACAAATTTGGTTTGGGCTTTACTATAGGGGCTCAAAGGGCTATTCGACGTGCTCGGGCTGGAAGACCTCCCCTGCACATCAGTAATCATGGGATTAATGCCATTGAAGACAACAATGAGGACTCAGACATTGATAGCTGGATCTACCCAACTACCAACGGTGGACCGAGTAACTAGACGACTAGGGACTTTATACTAGTTTCTTTTATTCCGCAGTAATTGACTTACTTGTTTTGAGATTTATAATAAACAATTTAAAACTTTACGGCCTTGTGCATTTCCCGAGGCACGTTGGTTTTGTTTGTGATTGCTATTATTTGTCATTTCATATATCATTAATAAAGCATTGGACGTTTCTTGCATACAAATTTTGTGCTCTTTGTTTTTCTTTTCTGTTTTTCACTTTATCAAAACATCTATTCTCTTACACACACTAACGTATCATAATGCAGATCCATATCCACTCTGGATCCCATTGATAACAGCTATACTATTTCCAGTTATGACTTCAAAAATCCGATCAACCAAGCCGGGGACGAAGGTGAGGATGATTGTGAGGTGCCTGGAGAACTTGCTAGACTACTACAGGAAGAGAGGGCCATACAGCCTCATGAAGAGCCAATTGAGACAGTGAATTTGGGTACTGAGGAAGACAGAAAGGAGGTTAAAATAGGTGCAAATCTGGAGTTTAGCGTCAAACAGAGGTTGATACAGATGTTGCACGACTATGTTGAGATCTTTACCTGGTCCTATGAAGACATGCCTGGTTTGGACACTGATATTCTGGTACATTGCCTGCCGACTAAAAAAGATTATCCTCCGGTTAAATAGAAGGTCTGCAGTATGCGCCCCGAAATGTGAGAGAAAATCAATGCAAAGGTCATGAAACAGTTTGACGCAGGATTCTTAGCTGTCATTTCGTATCCACGGTGGGTTGCTAACATCGTTCTGGTACCTAAGAAGGACGGTAAGGTACAGATGTGTGTTGATTACAGAGATCTGAACCGGGAAAGCCCCAAGGATGACTTCCCACTTCCTCACATTGGTGTTTTGGTCGACAACACCGCGCAACATAAAATCTTCTCCTTCATGGATGGTTTCTCTGGCTACAACCAGATCAAGATGGCTCCTGAAGACATGGAGAAGACAACCTTCGTTACACAGTGGGGCACCTTCTGCTACAAGGTAATGCCTTTTGGGTTGAAGAAAGATGGGGTAACCTATCAGCGCACCATGGTCGCTTTGTTCCACGATATGATTCACCACGAGATCGAAGTTTATGTTGATGACATGATAGCCAGGTCTCAGACTGAGGAAGAGCACCTTGATCATCTCCAGAAATTGTTTGACAGGTTGAAGACATACAAGTTGAGGTTGAATCCAAACAAGTGCACCTTCGGGGTAAGATCTGGTAAACTTTTGGGTTTTATCGTCAGTGACAAGGGTATTCAGGTAGACCCTGCGAAGGTAAAGGCCATACAAGAGATGCAGGTTCCCCGCACAGAGAAAGAGGTTAGAGGTTTCTTGGGACGTCTGAATTATATCTCCAGGTTCATTTTGCATCTGACTGCTACTTGTGAGCCAACCTTCAAGCTTCTGAAGAAAGATCAAGTGGTAAAGTGGAATGATGAATGCCAGGCCGCTTTCGAAAGAATCAAGGAATACCTTCAAGAACCACCAATTCTGATGCCTCCAGTTGAAGGAAGACCTTTGATATTATATTTGATTGTGCTAGACAATTCAATGGGGTGTGTGCTGGGGCAGCATGACGAGTCTGGTCAAAAGAGCACACAATTTATTACCTTAGCAAAAATTTTACCGACTGTGAGACACGATACTCATTGCTCAAGAAAACTTGTTGCGCTTTGGCATGGGATGCTCGTCGATTGAGACAGTATATGCTGACTCACACTACCTTGTTGATATCAAAGATGGATCAGATCAAGTACATTTTCGAGAAGCCCGCTCTCCCCGGAAGGATAGCAAGGTGGAAAATGATCTTAACTGAGTACGACATACAATATACGACCCAAAAAGCAATAAAGGGGAGTGTATTGGCTGATCATTTGGCTCATCAATTCGTGGATGACTACCAGTCCATGCATTTTGAGTTCCCGGATGAGAATATCATGTTGGTAATTGACTACGAAGAACTTGGACCAGATGAAGGACCCGAGGAAGGATCTCGATGGTCTATGTATTTTGATGGAGCCTCAAACGCATTGGGTAATGGCATTGGCGCTGTAATCATATCTCCTGAGGGCTGTCATACTTCGTTCACCGCCCGATTATGTTTCAAATGTACCAACAACATGGCGGAGTATGAAGCATGTATCATGGGTCTTCGAGTTGCTATTGACCTAAGGATCAAGTTTTTGAGTGTATTCAGGGACTTCGCTCTGGTGATAAGTCAGATCAAAGGTGAGTGGGATACGAATTACCTGAATCTCATTCCTTACAAAGAGTATGTACTAACATTGCTCCCACACTTTGGGGAGGTAACCTTCAAACATTTCCCACGAGAGGAGAACCAGTTAGCGGACGCGCTAGCTACCATGTCTTCTATAATCAAGGTTAGGTGGGACAATGAAGCTCCCCAGATTACCATTGAGAGGTTGGATGAACCAGCACACTGCTGTGAAATCGACACCGAAGAAGTGGCAGACAAACCTTGGTTTCACGAAGTCAAAAGGTATCTCGAGGCTCAGGAATATCCCGAAGGGGCATCTGTCAATGATAAGAAGTTTCTGAGAAGGTTTGCTACAAAGTTTTTCCTCAGTAATGGAATCCTCTATAAATGCAACCATGACTCCGCACTATTGCGGTGTGCAGACAAGAGCGAAGTAGAGAGGATCATGACAGATCTACATGAAGGCACCTTCGAAACCCATTCTAGTGGACATACCATGGATAAGAAGATCCTACGAGCATGATATTACTGGTCCACTATGGAAGCCGATTGCTATCAGCACTCTCGAACTTGTCATAAGTGCCAAATCTATGCTGATAAGGTACATGTGCCTCTGGTCCCCTTCAACGTCTTGATAGCTCCATGGCCCTTTGCAATATGGGGCATTGACATGATCGGAGAAATCAGGACCACCGCTTCTAATGGACATCGCTTCATCCTAGTAGCCTTTGATTACTTCACGAAGTGGGTTGAGGCAGCTTCCTTTGCTATAGTAACCAAGAACGTCGTAGCGCGATTTATCCGACATAATCTCATTTGTCGATATGATGTGCCAGAGAGAATTATCACTGACAATGGTATGAATCTCAACAACACAATGATCACCGAGCTCTGCAAACAGTTCAAGATACAACATCATAACTCGTCTCCCTACCGGCCGAAGATGAATGGTGCTGTTGAAGCATCTAACAAGAACAACAAGAAGATTATACAGAAGATGACGGTGACATATAAAGACTGGCATGAGATGTTGCCATTCGCTCTTCATGGGTACCGTACCTCAGCACGGACGTCGACAGGGGAAACACCCTACTCTCTGGTATATGGCATGGAGGCAGTCCTACCCATCGAAGTCCAGATGCCTTCTCTCAGGATTATGAAGGATGCAGGTTTGAACGAAGACGACTAGATCCAAACCCGACTTGATCAGCTAAATCTAATCGATGAAAAGAGACTTACTGCTATTCGCCATGGTCAGACGTATCAAAAGCGAATGATCAAGGCTTTTAACAAGAAAGTCAGGCGCCAAGAATATCAAGTCGGGGATCTAGTGATCAAACGCATCATACTTCCGCAAGGTGATCCCAGGGGAAAATGGACCCCCACGTACGAAGGGCCATTTGTGGTTAAGAATATTTTCTTGGGAGGAGCTATGACTATAACCACCATGGATGGTGACGACCTTCCTCACCCTGTCAATGCAGACATAGTGAAAAGATACTACGCCTAATCAAAGACCCGCTAGGTTAACTGGCCTAGGCAAAAATAAGGGCTTCCCGGCAAACCAAAAGGGTTCGGGCAAAAGTAAGGGATGAAAATGAAAAAAATCTGTACACCCGGCAAGTCAAAAACCCGAAAGGGAGGCTTGGGCAAAAAAGGGTATCCCGGTGGATTGAAAACCTGAAAGGGCAGTCCAGGCAAAAGTTAGGGATTGAAGCGTATCACTATGTCTCATTGCATCACCTTGCAACCAGACTTCGGTATCGACTATCAAGCTCGGATGGCGCCAACCAATCTGATCAACCTTCGGCCAAGTAGTAAAGTGATGAGACGCTTGGAGTTATAAAGACAATAGCAGAGTTGGAACCCAATGGGGTCATTTCACATAGTTGTTTTTCTTTATTTTACACAAATTGTATAATTTCTATTTTTCGACGGTGTTCTCTTACTAGCGCGTCAGCCTCTTTGTACAAAAATGCCTATTACATGTCAACTTCAAAAATCAATACAAATCATTTTCACAAGAAATTTCAATTCATTTTTCCTTTTCTGTTTTGTTTTGCAAGAACGTCCAATGATTTATTTCGATATATGAATTTTGAAAATGATTGCTGCTCATAAATATTTACATAAGAAATAAAGGACAATTACTAGTAATTCCAGAAACAGGAAAAAAACAAGAAGTGCCAAACCCTACAGTTACTTTGCCCAGCAGGTACCGGGATAGAGTCAGCTTGGGAACATAATTATTGGTACATACACTCCCCCCACAGAGTAAAAGTATCCAAAGGCATTGATGTCAGCTTCCCCGAGAAAGGACATAACTATCCCCAACCAAGGTTCATAATCGCGGGCGAGTCAATAAATTTCATCCCCAAGCAGAGTTTATTTCTACTGATTTAGAAGCTCAATATCCAACAGAGCTCGTCATCTCCAGCAATGGAATTTCATCCCCAGCTAAGTTTATTCCTCCAGATCAGCGGGTCTACCAACAAAGTATCTCCTCCCCCTAAGTTTGGTCCCCGTAGAATTATTCTCCAGCATCTCTTCTCGACAGAATATTTACAAATCTCCAGTAACTATCAGGGATTTATTTTCCAAGACGCAAGCATACCCCGATAGCGTTTCATGAACATACATCATGACATACACATGCATATCATATACAGCATAATCTCATTTATTTTGAGAACATCATATCACCCTGCATTTCATGCATCGCATATAACTAACCCTGATATCTTTTCAGGAAAAGAGGATTAGCTTCAACAAATTCAACAATCATACAAATTACATCTACAGACGACTAATAGAAACTCAGTTCCTGAAATCAAACGGGTCAACTAATCTACACTATTGCTTTGAAGTAACCCTACTATCCAGGTCCCTTCTCACAACCCTGCAACCTAGGCTTTCATATTGAAGTAACCCTACCATCCAGGTTCCTTCTCACAGCCCTACTATCCAGACTTTCATATCAAAGTAACCTTACCATCCAGGTTCCTTCTCACAACCCTACTATCCAGGCTTTCATATCAAAGTAACCCTACCATCCAAGTTCCTTCTCACAGCCCTACTATCCAGGATTTCATATCGAAGTAACCCTACTATCCAGGTTCCTTCTCACAACCCTACTATCCAGGCTTTCATATCGAAGTAACCCTACCATCCAGGTTCCTTCTCACAGCCCTATTATCCAGGCTTTCATATAGAAGTAACCCTACTATCCAGGTTCCTTCTCACAGCCCTACTATCCAGGCTTTCATATCGAAGTAACCCTACTATCCAGGTTCCTTCTCACAGCCCTACTATCCAGGATTTCATATCAAAGTAACCCTACTATCCAGGTTCCTTCTCACAACCCTACTATCTAGGCTTTCATATCGAAGTAATCCTACCATCCAGGTTCCTTCTCACAGCCATACTATCCAGGCTTTCATATCGAAGTAACCATACTATCCAGGTTCCTTCTCACAACCCTACTATCCAGGCTTTCATATCGAAGTAACCCTACTATCCAGGTTCCTTCTCACAGCCCTACTATCCAGGCTTTCATATCGAAGTAACCCTACCATCCAGGTTCCTTCTCACAGTCCTACTATCCAGGATTTCATATCGAAGTAACCCTACCATCCAGGTTCCTTCTCACAGTCCTACTATCTAGGCTTTCATATCAAAGTAACCCTACTATCCAGGTTCCTTCTCACAACCCTACTATCCAGGCTTTCATATCAAAGTAACCCTACCATCCAGGTTCCTTCTCACAGCCCTACTATCCAGGCTTTCATTTCGAAGTAACCCTAATATCCAGGTTCCTTCTTACAGCCCTGCTATCCCGGCTTTCATATCGAAGTAACTGTACTATCCAGGTTCCTTCTCACAACCCTATTATCCAGGCTTTCATATCGAAGTAACCCTACTATCCTGGTTCCTTCTCACAACCTTACTATCCAGGTTTTCATATCGAAGTAACCCTACTATCCAGGTTCCTTCTCATAACCTTACTATCCAGGTTCCTTCTCTCTTATCTCCAGACAGCAGTCCACAACACTGTAGAACCTGGACCTGATCAAACACGATTGGTTTCACATTTTCCCAGTAAGTCGCGGTGCATCATATACCCTGACCAGATATGCAGTTCACTTCCGCTTCCTCAAGCCAGAGTTAATTCCCCAGTAGATTAACGGACAACTGAAGCTCCTAAAATTTTATTTCTCCCAAGACAGATACCACGTTCCTCAGCAGATTCCTCATCAACGACAGGAGCAGGGACTCCCATCGAAGGAATGTCTCAGGAAATTAAAATCCTCCAGATGGCATCTTTAAGCCCATCTCCGACGGTACTTCGTCACATCTTGGATGGAATCTTTAAGCCCATCTCCGACAATTCTCTAGCAACCTCCAAATGGCATCTGTAAGCTTATTCCCGATATCACAAATCAATTGCCACTTCATGCGAGTGCAAATTTCTGGGCACTCTAGTGTTCAATCATCTTCCACCTTCAGATCACGAAAGGCAGACAACCTATCTACATACTCAGGTTTAAGAAAATTGAACAGGGGCAGTTGTTGTACTCTAAAATTTTCCCTCTCATTTTACTCAATGCATGCCCATTGGAACCCTCAATTGGCTCATGTTTGCCCAAGAGTTGACCAGACAAACTCTCTCCTAAGGTAGGGTGTCTCAAATTAGGGTTTCCATTTTTATCAAGATAGGTGGAATCCAAAGGCCTCATATGCTTTCCATGGTCTTAATATGTTTTCAATACCCTACATATCAAGTTTCATGCATTGCATAAGAAGTTTGCTCAGTCAACTGCTCAGATGCTTGAGAATCTACTATATTAGGTCAAAAGTCAACTATGGCCCACACACAGTAAAACTTCAAGATTTTGGGTCAACATCAACATTTTGAAGTGATATCCATCATTTTATCAAGGTTTTATCATGATTATTCAAAGAATGCTCCAAATTCATCAAAACCCAAAAGTTGCTAAATTAGGGTTTCTTAGGAAAAGTCAACCAAACTTTGACCAAGCATAACTTCCACATGCTTTATCAGAAATTTTCCATCCAATGCTCATTTTTAAGAGGATACAATTCCCTACAACTCATCTTCATCCCACAAGTTCAAAATATGCACCCACAAAAAGATATGAATTTCTACATTATGGGTCCTTTTGAAAAGTCAACAAAAACACCTTTTGGGTCAAAGCTCCTTACATGAACATGGAAGAATCAATTGAGATGATACTAAAAGGGTTGCTTAGGGGACATCCTAAGATTTATAAAAAATCCAAGAATACATCTCTAGGGTTAAAATTGGAGGAAATATGCCTTGTCAAAGTTGACCTTTTTTGCAAAATTGCCAAAAGTCAAATGTGTTCAAAAATGCATTTTTTGCTAAATGGGCCTATTTTTTATGCTTGCACCTCACTTATAATGTGATCCACGACTCAAATATTCACCCACACGTTATTTGCTTCATTATTTAATTTATTTTGATTTTTTATTAATTAAAAATTGAATTAAATCAAATAATTAATGAAAAATAGTAAAGATATGATATGATTTGGTTTTTGGACAGGTTGGCAATCAAAATATGCTGAATTATCAAGGCCAAAATGAATCAAGCATAATTGGTACAAGAAAGGGATGATTTGGCTCAAAATAGCAAGTTTGCATATGGCTAAAAAATCAAATCAAATATCATCAAAACTTCAAGATTCAATCCAAGTTTGTAACCCTAATTCATCCCTAGATATATATTGGACAAGAACAAAGCAAAAAACAGGGTTTAGCAGGCATGAACAAGAAGAACAAAACTTCAAAATTTGACAAAAAGTTGTGACTCAGTTTCAAGCTTGGAGGCCAATTCAAGCCCTTCTAGCATTGCCAAACGATTCCTGGACCTTCCCAGAAGCTAACCCAATCGGTTGCACGCCTCTACACGTCCATAATCGCCCTCTAGAAGTCACGTAGTTTGCATTCTTTTTCAAATTTCAATGCTATGATTCTTGCATCATGAACGTGTTTTAATGGTATATTTGTGCTTGTCGTCATGTTTGCATCATGTATTGACCATTTAATTGAAGTTTTAATGCTTGTATGAACATTTGCCATTGTTAGGGTTTGTATGTGCAGTTTAGGGGTTTGTTCTACAGGTGAAATTGGGCAAAAAGAAGGGTATCATGATGTTCACAAGATCAAAACGAGTAGATCTATATAATTAGATTCCATTTATCTTGCGTGTTATGGATTTTTGAGTTTCACAAGTTTGTAGCTACAGACCTTCATCAGTAGGTAAAAGTACCAGAACCTAAAGCGACGGAGAAAGGAAGAAGAAGGTTAGGTGTCAGCCAACCATTCGCCCATTCGAACCAGCGCGCGCATTTTTTTTTGTTTTTTTCCCACTAACTACTTTATTTCATATATTATATTGTGTTTTCATTATAATTACAACTAAACATGATAGCCTAGTGGTTGGGGGCGTTACTGGTGAGAGTGAGGACCTGGGTTCGATCCCAGGTCCCAACAATTTTATTTGTTATATTTTTCCTTTACAAATCAGGTACTCCATTCTCTCAAACGTCCACCACGTGCTAGCAATATCCAACCAGTGGATCCAGGATCAATCAGATCCAATGCCTCAAACAATGAGAGACCATGATGCACCCTCCAGCCAGCACTCCATGGGATCAGGCATATTGACCGAGCTTGAAGCGTTTTGGGCCTAAAAAATTCAGATTTGCACCCCCTAGATTACTCATTATACAGGCCTAGTTTGTAGTTTCTTTCTATTTTTTCTTTTTTTAATTTCTTTAATTATTTTCTTTAATTGTTTTAATTAATTAACACAAAAATTATTATTTTTCATAAAATCAACAAATCATAAAAAAGAGCTTTTTTATAATATTTATTTAATATAATTAGTAAATTAGGTAAATTTAATTTCTTTTTCATAATTAAAATCAAATAGAAACTAGGTTTTTAATTTTACAATTAAATCTCTTTCCTCAAATAAAAAACCACCAAATATACACAAAATCTTGCTTTTTTATGTAAAATATTTTACTTTCTTGAAATTATTTAATTTAGTTTAGATTAGGTTAATTTCAATTTCTTTTTCATAATTAGAATAATTAAAATTAGGGTTTTAGTCGTACATAACTCAATTAATTCTTTTCTCAAAAATAACTTAATTATTTTTCAATTAGATTTTAGGGTTTTCAATTTCTCCTCGTATTTAATTTGCCGCACATTTAATTATTTCTTTTCCATTATTTTTGTAACTGCCAATGGTTTGTAATAGTTAAACTAGAGTTTTATTTTACTGCTTTAATCCTCGATTCTTTGGTTATGTAATTAATCCCCATCCCCCGAAGCCTTGTAATAGCTAGGTTTATTTTTTTGCATTTTAAATTCCTGCAAATATTTAACTGTCTAGATGTATGCTAATAGGATTGTATGGCAAGATTACTTGAAATTTAAATGGTAGATCACCTAATATGCAAAGATTAAATAATTGAAACAATTCATATGCACATATTCACTCCTAGGGTTTACCTCACTTCGGTTTCCTTCAATAAATAATCATTAAGCATAGGAGATTTTAGTGGTTGCCCTCCAGTCTAAAAAGATCAAATTGTCCCACTCGAAAGTTGCCTCGGAAATGTTGACTCGGAAAGATCTTAAGACTCTAGGGTTACTACTAAAGTTTTCTAACTATTGCTTTAGTGATTGTACTTGTCCCTTTCGAATTTCCCTTACAACTCCAAAGATGGTGCTACCTACTCCTTAATAGTAGGATAACGTTGTCTAAAGGAAACGAGAACAAACAATCTTTTTTTGAGTAGGTAGAATCTTAAGTACTTGCTCAATAAAAACTTTTCACACAAACACCTTTCAAAACAAATTTTCAAAACAAACTTCGTCACATCCTTGAGGACTGATACAAGGGTTATCACGAAGTAAACCCTTTTCAAGACAAACACACACAAGCAATTTGAAAAATGAGCAAGTACCTAAGAGCCCGTAGATAACTACAGATAGAAAGGGTGCTAACACCTTCCCTTTCTATAATCTACCCCCGTACTCAGAATATCTCGAAAAAAGGTTTTTTCTGTTCTTTTTCCTTTTCCATGATTGGATGAAATAAAAGTCGGTGGCGACTGTTGCTTTCCGCGATATTTTGCGAACAAAAAATGCAAAACGCAAACCAGTAAAAACAGTCGGTTCTGCCACCGTATCACAACTTGGACCATCACTGACAAAAACCTCTGAAAGCGGGGGAATCTGCTTCCTTTTTAGCATTGTTGGACCAGAACCAACATGATTTGAATAAAGGGACCCGAACCCAAGACCAGACTTATTATGCTTTTCACGCACTTCGACCACTTTACCCCAATCTTCAATGGGAATTCGTGACTCCACAATGGCTTTGGCATCCCTCAAAGAAGTCATTAGAACTCCGGATTTCTTTTTAGTTTCCAACACAGCGGGGACTCTGTCAAGAGAAATGATTTCCAAGGCTTGGAAAGGGGTTTCATGCACTTCTCAGCCCACTTCAACATAGAGGATGAAAGTAATATTGTTGATCACGACATCCTCTTCTCCACCAATGATGATGACCTTGTCTTGAATGATGAATTTCAAACGTTGGTGCAAAGTTGAGGTTACAACCCCTGCCATATGGATCCTCGGGCGTCCCAGAAGGCAAGTATAAGATGGATGAATATCCATGATATAAAATGACAAGTAGAACACGTGGGGACCGATCTTGATGCGTAGGTCAACTTCTCCTTCCATAGATCTTCTTGACCCATCAAAAGCTTTGACTGTTAGCATGCTAGGTTTCATCATAACCCCGTCCATGTTCAGCTTGAACAGAGTATGTCTAGGCATCACATTTAAAGAAGACTCGATGTCTACCTGGACTTAAGACATCACAAAGTCTAAACATCTGATGGATATATGCAGCGCTTTATTATGAGTTTGCCCCCCAGGAGGAAGCTCATCATCACTGAAATCCAGACAGTTCCCTGCGGAAATATTTGTAACAACCCCTTCAAATTAGGCCACAGAAATTTCAAGATTCACATGGGAACCATGCAAAGTTCTCATCAAGGTTGTTCAATGTGCTTCAGAGTACAAGAGGAGGGATAAGATTGATATCTTTCTGAGCGTCTAATTCAACTGGTCAACCACCTTGAAATCACTCTTCTTGATTACCCTGATTAGTTGTTCCACTTGTTGTTCAAAAGACGCACTGGGAGAATCATTGACTACTTGTTTCCCCTTATCTTTCATAGGAATCTCTTCAATAACTTCTTCAGGAGGAGGCAGAGTAGGAGAAAAGACTATTCCACTTCGGGTTATTCTGCTAGTTCCTGCAATGTTAGCAATACCCTTATTCTCAATCGGGGGCATACAACTTTCTTTCCACAGATGTAAACAACATTGTACTCCCACGGCACTGCGCTATTATCAGCCATCGAAATAAGAATTGGATTTGGAGGTTTCGGTGCTTGGGTTAGAAGAGGAGCAACCGAACTCTGATCTGGTGTAGGAAGCGCTATAAATTGTATAACCAATGGGACTTTCGCATTATCCCTCTGAACATTGGCCGGATAGTACAAAATCTCTAGGATAGAAACTCAGGGACGACCTTCTCAACTCTAACAACCCCTCCGTCCATCAATTTCTGAATGGAATTTTTTAATTCATCACAATCGTCTGTATTGGATGAGCATTTCAAATAGAAGTCATGAAGCTCTTGTAGAACTTCTTGATGCAAAATATGTTCTCTTAAAACCGCCTTGACATCTAAACCTCATCAACTTGAGTCACTAAGTCATGACCATAATCAAGCCCGGTTGCATTGGCAACAACCCCATGATGGGGAGGCATAGGATTATTTTGAAAATTAGGGCCTATAGGAGCAAAGCTTAACTCCTTGGCATCTAAAAGTTCTTGCACCTTATACTTTAAAGCTTTGCAGTTTTCGATCGAATGACCTGGAGCACCCGAATGAAACTCACAACGTGCATTAATGTCATAACCCCTTGGAAGTTCATCCGATGGAGGACCTAACTCTCGGAGCTGTACCATTTTTCCAGCTAGCAATTATGGAAGCAATTAGGCATATAGCATTGGGATCGGGTCCAACCTCCTCTCGGGATACCTTTGCGGTCTTTGTTAACCCCTTTTTCCTTGGGGCCTTCTATTTTGTTGATAGTTTTGTGGTGGTACGTACTGTTGTTACGAAGCAGCAACATGAGTTTGATAGTATGGGATATGTATAATAACTTTCCCCTTATTAGTAGAGGCATTTCTCACCTCTCCTTTCTTCTTCTTGATAAAACCGCTAGAATACGGGTTCTTTCCACTACCTGAGCCGTTATTACCACTTGTGCCAGATGCACCTGCAATAGTCCCTGCCTTAACAGACATTTTAACCCGCTCCCCAATGATAACCATATCCAAAAAGGAATCAGAGGTGCTGCCAAGCATGTGTTGAAAATACGTACCTCGGAGGGTATTCATAAACAAATCTACCAGTTCACAGTCCAGGAGAGGAGGCTGAACCCTTGCATCTAAACTGCGCCACCTCTAGGCATACTCTTTGAAAGATTCATTAGCTTTCTGAGACATACTCTGCAACTGTGCACAGCTAGGCGCCATGGCGGTGTTGTAATGATAATGTTTCAGGAAAGCATCAACAAGCTCGCCTAAAGTACTAACATGAGTTTGCTTTAACTGCATGTACCACTCCAATGGAGCTTCATCCAGGCTGTCTTGAAAGAAATGCATGAACAATGGATCGTTGCTAGCGTATGCGACCATCTTTCTGTAGTAGGACCAAATATGAGTCTCTGGACATGTAACCCCTTTATACTTGTCAAATTCCGGTACTTTAAATTTCGGTGGAATTATGACCCCCAGAACCAAAAACATAGCGGCAACATTGAATCCTGGCCTTTTGGAAGTCTCCATAGCCTTCAGACGTTCTTCCAAAGCCTTATACATTTTGGCAGTTTCAGACAAATCAGCTATAGAATCCTTTGGAGGGCCATCGAGATCAATGACGTCATGGTGATCATCCACAATCATCTGAGGGTTTTCTTTAGGAATTCCCCCATTGCTAGTCTTGGGTCCACCATTCTCGGACATAAAGGCACCATCAACCAACTTGGTAACACTCAGCCTGAGCTCTTCCTACCCCTGAATGATGACATGAAGAGTTTCCATGAGCTGATTCACTTGATCACCCATAGTGTCAATGTCTTTATGAAGTGTAGCCTGGTTTAGCTCAATCTGCTCCATAATCCTTAACTTGTTGGCTCGAGTGCGATAAGGATGTAAGGAAGTTTTTTTATAGATTCTGATAATAAGAAGCAAAGCCAACAGATAAGAATTTCATCCAGAAAAACCTGCAGTTCAAGAAATGCATGATATGTATGATGCATGAAATGATTACATTCCGGGTTTTCACAACTCAATCAACGTTAGTAATAATCAAGCAACGTGATAATAAGAACGACCATATAAGAAAATGTCCCACATAGTAACGCAAATGGGAGGAATCCCAATGGAGTCCAATACAAGAAAGTTTCCAAAGTACAAGATAAGCGATTCCGCCCAACAAGCCTGGTGGTAATCGGAACAATAAAGATGGGAAATACAATAATTAATCTACTAGCTCTAAAGAATGCAACAAATTGTGCCCCAAGTGTTCAAAACTCCAGGCAATAGTCCCTTTCACAAACTGATTTATCTCTTCCACACCGGGCTTCAAAACCAAACTTTGAATCACCTCATCCCTCTTGACTATCATGATCTCCAAACTATGGAACCGAGTCAACAAATTAGCATACTCTTCGTGTCATAGACTACAGCAGCTAACAATACATTGAACGTGCCCAAATAAAGTCCAAGGGTAGACTATTATTCTTTCTCCATCTCTATTTCACATCACTAAGGCCCAAATGAAGTTCCTTAGCAACAACTTCAAGATTGGAGTTGTTTGGAACAACAACAAACAACATGTGTTCGGTGATCTTGAGCAAATGAGAGTACATCTTCCAAAGTCAGAGCGATCTGATAGTCCTGGAAGGTGAAAAAGCGAAACTCATAGTCTTAAAACTGAATTAGAGTCCGAGGAGCTCCATTATCAACCCGAAAATCTATCGGAGTCAAAATGCCACCATATCTTTCATGGAAAGCCTCTCCATTGGGATGGACTGAACGGTATTTTAAACTCTTCAAAGAAGGCCAAGAACTTAGAAGGAACTGGTTAGTAAAATTGTCTCTTTAGGTCCTCTTGGGAACATAACTGTTGCTAGACATTACTGACGAAAACTATAACTTCGTGAGATACCCCGGAATGGACATGCACATGCAAGGTTAATATATAGTTTCATTTTTCTGACATTTCTTTTAAAAAGTAAACATGCTATGATGCAAGTGCAAGTGATCATGGGATTACTACTTCCATGATACTGATTTCTGTTGTACTGTCTCTACATAGTCTGCTAGTACCGAGATCACAGGTTCGGAACATAACCCAAAAGAACCTTATGAACATTAGATCATAAACTCAGAAAGTAACTTTGAGAACCTCATAGTCATCAACAGAACAAAATGATCACCATCAGAGCGTAGTCACCATCTATACCTGTAAAGATTATCCCCTCCCCACTCACGGGTAAAGACTAGGTCTGAGTAAGGTCAAAGGTAACCCAGAATTGAGGGTACTTCTGAAAAACTATCGTCGTATCACCTACATGAAAATGATAGCCCCTCATTTATACCTCATATGAGCATGGACGACATGACGGCAATAGTGAAACCTAAGTCAACTAACCGTTCATGTTCCACCCTATTCCTTGGGTTCCTATGGTTGTCACTTGGCCTGGGTATTGGGCCTTTTACCTCATAGTAACACCCATCCATCATGAAACAGAGACAACGCAGCAGCAGTATATGGAAAATACTAAAATGCAAACATGATGCTCAAGTAACAGGTATCAATGAACATAAACTGAAAGCATAAAAATAAACACCCAAAGAGAAGAAAATAAGATCTAGGAGCGACTCTAGAATAGACCAACAATTGGTCGATCAATCCCCAGTGAAGTCGCCAACTGAAACAACCGACTGAAAATCACCAGACAATGAAGTCTCCATCGAATGTATTTTATCCCACATGAAGGGAAAGGTAAACATCGAGAAAACCTGAGAAGGGAGAAGTCACGGTCTTGCGACCAAGAGATCGTGTAAGGGAGTCTGTTACGCGAGGGGAAGGTATTAGCACCTCACAAGCCCATAATATTCTACGGTATCCACTCTTGTGATCTACCTTATCGGTGTGTCTAATATATGCTTACTGTTTACTACTAAGGAAGAATGCATGCAAAAGAAATGAGAAAATAATTTAGGGAAAATAAAGTTATGCTCACTTGGGCGCTACCCCAATGCTTATGTATCCTTTTTGAGGAATTAGAGTTATTGTAGTTCGGCTCACATGTTTTATTTGTTTTCTGTTTTTTATGAACAATGTTAATTTCTCCTTCTGCCGCAGCTCGGCCTTTGGAGACTTATGCATTGGCACAAAAGTAAATTAACATATCCTTACCTAAAAATGGTTTTGAGTTACGTCCTCAAGGAAAGATGCCATATTTGATTGGTTTGTGTTTTGTTACATTGAAAAAGGGTTTAAGTGTGAATAAGATGTTTTATGATTTTGCTAAGAAAAACAAAGTTTTAGTTTTAATGCAAGAATGCAAAAATAAAGAGAAACATCTAACGGAAACTACCTTAAATCTATTTTTAATGTTATCATACAATGATTGATCCTAAGGTCGAGTTTCGAAAGGGAACGCCTACCTAATGTTATCAGGCATGGTTTGCAACCTAAGGTCTAACTTGCATCCGAAAGGAACATGCACATCCTAAGGGAACATGGTATGTACAAGGATAAAAAACAGGCAAGCTCGAAGACACACAAATGAAATGGTGAAGAAAAGAATCAAAATGATTTAGCTAAGGGGAGTGGATCACCCGAAGCAAACAAGCAGGAGTGAAATGTAAAATAAGAGAAATGCTTTAGCTAATGGGAACGGATCACCCGAAGCAAACAAGCGGGAATGGGATGTAAAACAAAAATGTGATATCCAAAGCGACTGACAACCTAACCAAGATATAGAAGATCGAGGTAGGCGACAGAAGGCAATATGAACAATCACGGAGTGTCAGCATCGACCAATACGAACTCCTGACAAAGTGTGGGGGTTTGATTAAGAAACCATTTTCCACTTGACGACTCGATAACAAGAGTAGACACAACTCCAAAGCATCGTGGTATGTTACGAGTTAAGGATAACACGAACGAAATGCGGGGGTTGATTGCAAACCCTTTCTGCTCGCCTCCTTTTGAGGACTTATTATTTGTAACATATGTAAGCACAAATGTAAACACACCTGTAAAATACCTACGCAAAGGTAGGGTTTTAAACAAATCACACACAAGTAGCACACAATGCCAAACAATGCAGAATATCTTTATACTGGTCTTTAAAATATACCAGAGGGGTTCCTGACATGATCAGCAACAGAGATCCCCTTCACAAATCTCTACCGTAATTCTCATGGCATCAGAAAGCAATAAAGCCCTACTTCTCATGATCTCTAGAAAAGCGGTAAAGAAATGTGATAAAGTGTGGAGAAATATAAAAGTAGTAGCGGCGACTACCAAAAGCAAGTGTATCATCGAAAACGGACGAAAGCAATGGAGAAGCAGGGAGTACACGTCGAGCAAGCTTCACCAAGAAACAAACAAAGTCAAAAATGATATCCAACTAAGACAAAAGCAAACGCGTATTGCGAGTGCAACGCGTAATCAGAAGTTCCTGCATAAAGCATCATAAAATATCACATGCATATGGATAACATATAATGTGATATGAATTTCTCAGGACGATGAGAAATAAGGCGTGTCGCATCAGAAGCCAGCATAAGCCATATGCTTCGATCACATAACAAGTTGTTATGTTACATGACCAAAAGCATAAAAAATGTACCTTTCACAATGAACAAACGCGTCAAAAATAACGAGTCACGATGATATGAAAATATGAATAAAAATTAAAATAAAAAGCATTTTTATTAGTTTTTTATGTGAGGAAAATTCTATCGAAAACTAAAGAATTCATTCCTAAAATCGATTAAGAAATTCTAACTAGTTTTATTGATTTTATAATTTTTTTCTCATCTCCTAAAACTCACTAATTCTTGTTAAGAAAGTTTAAAAGAAGATTTAAACTAAAAGAAGAAAAAACTAAAACAATTAGAAAGTGTCAGGAGTGAAAATTGGATTTTAGGGGGTGCAGAAGCAGGGCGCTAGGCCCAAACATGAGGGTCCAGAAGGCTGTTTTTGCTACTAGCTTCAGACTCCAAAAAATTCATGTTAATGGACCTAAGGGATGCAATTTGGTCCATTAAACACTCTTATGTGTTCCACAACAAATTGATGCGGGCCTAATGCATAAGGGTGGTTCAGTCTTCTTCCCTCACACCCACACTTGATTCAGTTTCAGTTCATTATTAATTGTAAAAAACAAATCAGTGAATTAACAATAAAAAACAATCCATTAAAAAGAGGAATTTAGGGTTGTGATATGTGACTATTCAGCTTCTTCACAAAACACAATCCTCTTCTTCCTTCTTTCATCAACAACACCACGGCTGCTTATTCTTCAATCAAGATCTCAGTCCAACTCTCAACCTTGCCTCACGTTGCTCCGTCTCATTCTCTTCGCATATGCGACTATCATCACATTCGTCGCAGCACCGCGCCGCCACAAACACACACCTTACATCATTATCTCACTGATTCCAACCGAGTCCTCCCCAACCTTCAATTTCGTTCACACTCGCACAAAACGCTAAAGATGGATTTTTTAAATTCAAGCAAGGTGATGTACGTGAATTAGACAGAAAAGTAGAAGAAATTGGAACCTATGCTCGTGACTTGGAAGGAGATAATAGAAAACCAGAGGTAAGGTAATATAATTGCTCTTCTTTTCTTCTTTTTCAATTTCTTCCTCTTGGTTCTTCTATGCAAGTTATTGATTCGTGTGAGGCTTTTGAGCAGTGTAGAAGCTTTATTTGTTGAAGACAGAAGATTGTTGATGGTGGTTGAAGATTGAAATGCAACGCGAAGATGATGAATCATTGCGTTCTTGATGATGCAGAGAGGAGGGTCAAGAATGAAGATCAAGATTGAAGAAGTAGTTGCTATGATGTGTAAAACAGAGATGAAGATTCGTGATGTTGAGGATTCAGTTATGATGTAGGTGAAGATCGGGTGGTTATGGTGAAGGTGCGTAAGAGACAGTAGGCAGACAAAGGATGAAGAAGGACCTTCAGAGGTGAAGGTCGAGAATGAAGAGAGTAAAGAGAAGCCTTATTTTCTGGTTTTGGTGATTCTTCTCAGACTGTTATATTCTGTTATGGATCTCTGCTAGAAGTTTGTTAGAAGCAGTTAGGAGGTTAAAATCTGTTAGAAACGGGTTATATACTTTTGTTAGTTGTCTAGTAAAGCTTTGTGAAATTAGTTAGAAATTAGGTTAGATAAAAAAAGTTAGTTATTGCTCGATTGGAAGTTAGTTATATGGTTAGGGTTCTATTTTCACAATTAGCTAGGAAGGTTGAGAATCTGTTAGAAAATTCTGTCACAGATTGGAGTTAGATAATGTTTTTTTTCTCTTTCTCCTGATTTCCTTCTTCTCAACCAATACAGTTGAACTTAACATTTTTTCTATTTTTCTATTACAATTTCTACCCTTTCTTTGTTTTGCTGTTTTACTAATTTTTTCTTCGTGAATTGCTTTTGGCTGCAAGAATCAATATGTAGGGCTGTATTGGTTTTGAACATGGCTTGAAGTTGCAATGCGCGGATTTTGAACTGGTTTATGTTGCGAAACACAGGGAATTGGATCAGAAATAAGGTGTTGCTGGAAAATAGTTTACGGACTGGTATGACAATGAGGATGGTTTAATGCAGGGCATGTTGTTTGGAACCATGTTGAGCTGATTGGCCATGAATTTAGATGAAGCATGAATATTGATTATGAAGAACACGTGCATGGTTATGAAGCAAAGCCAAAAGAAGAAGTCAAAGTGGTGGAAAGATTATAAAGATTAGCTAATGCTTAGGAACTTAGAAACTTTTAGGAATTTTAGGAGCATGCTTTTTAATTCTTCTCCTTTTGTAAACTTTCCGAATGTAACAGCATGCTAGTTTATGATTTACTTGATGTAAAACTCCATGAATAATCCACAGGAATCTTGCAAATTCCATTGAATCATGCAGAAGAATGTTGTCTTATTCAAATGGCTTCCTTTTTCATTTATTTATTTTGCCATGAAATCTTTGAATGATTCTTTCAATGTCCTTGGGTGATGCCTAACCTATTGATATCATAAATGATCCATGTGCTCTTAAGCTTTGAATCATGCTATCTAATTACCTTAGGCAATTTTGAACCCATGGCATATTAGATGAATATTAGGTTCATCTTTGGTAAAAATTCAAATTTCCAAAGTTGACTTTGACTGAAGACAAGAATCTTGCTCATGTGATGCCTTGAATCAACATTAGTATATCATATCATGATTCCATAAGAAATTAGATCAAAATCCACTTGGATGCCACACTTGTATCTAATGAGAAACTCGACTTCCATATTCATAATAACTTTCATTTGAAGCAACAATTGATTGAAGAAAATATCCTAGTTGATGAATGATGGATATTGAAACCTTAAGCTCAACCAATAGGATACCTCTTGACCTGATGAGAACTCAATGCAACAACACCCTTAACCCATTGTCAAACAAAAAGGTATAACCTTGATTTACAAGCCTCAAAATAATCTTCATGCCTAAGTTCAAACCTCTTGATTTTTGAAGAGAAAGCCATTTGGCCTTGACTTGTAAAGCAAATGATTAGGAGAAGTCTTTAGAAGAAGGTCATGCTTGGAGTTCCTAGAAAATGATGCTCAAGATAGCCATTAAGACAAACCCTAATTCATATGATCTTCAGTTAAAACATCATCAAGATTGGGCACGAGAGGTTGGAAACCCTAATTCTTTGATCTTGAAGCTCATTGATAAAGAAAACCTTGCAACCCCAAAAACCCTAATTCCACACCAATGCACAAAGAAAAACCAGAAGAAGTGAGACTTGGTAAGGCAGACTGCACGTGCGTGCATGGCCTGCATGGGGGATGCAAATCAGTTTTGAGGTCATGACTTTCAATGATCACATCTTGATCAATCTTGGGCCAAATTGAATGATTCCACGCTCATTGGAAAGCTTTCATGGCAAACTACAAAATGTTCCAATTAGATTTTCAAATTGATGCTTGAATAAAAAGAAATCAAGCCATGAAAATGGAACACCAACTGTTTGTCAAAATTACGCGCATGACATGCCAATGAGAAGGCAGCTTGACATCTCCTGTGGCCAGAACTTCCAACTTGATTTTCTCTTAAATGGTTCACTTTTGAGCTTTCCACACACATTGACAATCTATTAGTATTTTTCAAGAGCTTTCTGAATATATATGGTTTGTCTCCATTTGATAAAAAATGAGAAAATTACAGATGTCCAAAGTTTAGTACTATAGGGACTTAAGAACTTAGAAAAATTTCTAAGTATCCAAGTGACTTCTTGAGCAAGTTATCTCCAATTTGACCTCTTATCTTAATCTTATGACACCAGTGATCATAGAATATGAAAATAGGATATTTGAATTGATGGTTGACCAAAAGTCCACTTGGTCAACTTTGACATTGGTTGACTTTTGATCAAAATGATTGTTTTGCCCCTTTTGATCAATTGAACCTCTTCCAATTCAAATTGATGGACAATATTCAAATTATATATGCTCAATATCATATATAAACACATGGAATCAAATTTGAATCAAAAAGTTGAAGAATTCCTGATTAAATCCAAAACCCTAATTTGGTCATCTGTATAGGAGGATGATAATCAAGCTTCAAAAAACCTAGTTCATCTGGACCTCTTGAGAAAATATTTGAAGAAAGATGCCTCAAATGATAATAAGAAGAAGATGCTTCAAGAAAATGGCTTAGACAAGCTTTAAATCACATGATAGGTCAAAAACCTTAATTTCATCAGATGAAGGCGATAGATGAATTTCTCTTCAAATCTTTGCAAACATTCAACTCTTGATAAACCAATAAAACAAGTGAGATGTCTTGAGACATGAGAGATCTTTTGGGCTTGAAAGATCCAAAGATTAAGATAATGAGGATATCCTTGAGCAACTTGTCAACACAATTAACTTCCAAAGTTTGAGGAAGATTTGTCAACCAAAGTACTTTGATCCCATCACACTTAATGAATGCAATGCAACATGATGATTATGGTGAAACATAAGCCTAAATCAAGAGGGTAAATTTTGGGGTGCAACAACTTTACCCCATGTCAGATTTTATTTTCAATTATCTCTCTCTTTGTTTGGCTTAAATATTAATTGTTTTGTGTGTCTCAAGTATGATTGTCCTCTGAACCAAATCATTTCTCCTATTAGTCAAGCTTCCTTTATCCTATTTATACCGCTTCAGCCTGCTCACCCTCTTCATTACCTACTACTTCATCTTTTCTATTTCTCTTCTCCATCCTTCTCATTTTTTAGTCAATGTGTTTTCAAAAACTTTATGTTGAAATGAGGAAATCCTGGAGGTCATTGTTGAGAGACGACATAACCTTCCTCAAATGAGGGCTGCATGTCTCAACATATCCTTGAGCATATAAATACAAGGTTGGTCTAGATACTTTGCAATGCTGCATGACCCATTTATCCAAACCTTGTAAAGAATTTTTGAAGTATGCTTCTGTGAGTGATGATGGTTGCTCAATCTACTCCTGTATTCATGGTGTTCCATTTATGATCACCCCTACCTCTATTGTTGAGGCTATCAGTGTGTTGAAACTGGTATCACGGTGGATCAGTTTAGTCTCAAGTATGCCTTGTGGCGGGACTCTTGTGGCAGGACTTAAGGTTCTGAATAAAGGTTACTTAATAGCAAATTATGTTAAGAAGATTATCAGAATTCTTCCTGTCAAATGGAGACCCATGGTAACTGCTTCGAAACTTTCAAAGGATCTGGACAACACCACTCTTGAGGAGCTTATTAGCTCTTTAAGAAGTCATGAAATAGATCTTGATCAAGATGAACCTCAGAAGAGGGTAAAATCCGTTGCTCTAAAGTCTACTTCTGGAAAGATCAAGGCTTATCAATCTAAGGAAGAATCATAAGAATCTCAAGGAGATTTAGATGATGAGGAACTTTCATTGATATCCAGAAGAATCTGTCAAATATGGAAGCATAGACAAAGAAAATTTAGAAGTCAATGAAGGACATATGGAAGAAATGAATTCACTTCTGGTCAGAAGAAAGCTTCTGAAAAGGAAGTCACATGCTTTGAATGCAAGGAGCCTGGACATTAAATAAATGAATGCCCTAAGCTAAAAAGGGATAAGAAACCTAAGAAGGCATGCAAAGCTAAGAAAGGTCTCATGGAAACATGGGATGATTCAGAATCAAAAGATGAAGATTATGATAAAGAGCATGCCAACGTAGAATTCATGATAAAGACTAGTACGAATGAAGTAGCATCAGAAGACGAACTTACACTTGATGATGAGTCAGAATCTGATGACGACCAAGAGGTACTTTCTTCCTTATCTTATTCTGAACTTGAAATTGGCTTATCTGAATTAACGAAAAGATATCAAATTCTTCTAAGTGAACACAAAATCTTGAAAAGAGTTTTGTAGCTATTTCTGAGAACACTACAATAAATGAGCAAAATATTTCTAACTTAAATGAAAAAATATTTGTTTTTAGAAAAATCAAACATTGCTCTGAAAAGTAAAGTGTTTAGATTCGAAGAAGTGATTTTCTCTAACACATATGTTACTGACGAAGTAATCATAAATGATAGAGCTTTTCAACATTTCATAGCTAAGAGCATAAATAGAAGCAAAATGGCTTCAATGATCTATGGTGTAAGTAGAAATGGAAGCAGAGGCTTGGGATACTCAGGACCATCAAAGAAAATTGATAAGACTCTCATTATCATACCAAAACCTCTTTCTAAACATTTCGTGCTTGCTGACACAAAATTGAAATATCCAGAACAAGAAGGTTTTGATACTACTGTAGCACAAACACATACACAGAAGGAAACTTCTAAACCAAAGTATCATTCACAAATTTCACATGATTATCGTGTTGCACCAAATTCCAAAGGTGTTAGAATATTTGGAACTGATAACAAGAAAGGACCCAAAAAATGGGTACCTAAGGATCAGATAATCTATGTTGCATATGTCCTTGATGGCACCACTGAAACACCAGTCATGGTACTTGGAAAATGGATGCTTGTAACACATGATGGGAGAAAGGAATATGTTTAAATATTTGGAACTTAAGTTAGGAGGCCTTGATAGTTTCAGAAGGAAATCAGAAAAGGAAGATCATTGGCTCTAGAACTATTGATGTGAAGATAACGTTCAATGAACCAAAGTACAAAACTCAAGAAAATAAAGAATTAGAATCCCCTACTTTTGATATTATTGTTTTTCCTTCTGATCAACCACAACAAAAGAAAAGCAGAATCTCATCATCTCTTTCTGAAGATTTAACTCTAGAAAACAAAGATGTTCTAATCAGAACAAGATCAATATTCAAACCTTCTGAAGAATATTAGACTCTAAGTTTAACAAAGGTATTGTATTTCTTTCAGAACCTCAATAATCAGAAGATGTTTTGGTAAAAAATGTCTTTGATTAGATGGAGACCTTTTTTGTTTTCCAGATTCTGAGGATATCAAAGGTGTAACTTAGTTAGATGTATTGATTAACGTGTGTAACCCTTGGTTATGCTTAATCATCACACGTTATCTAAGCTATTCAATGAGCAGTGTGAGTATTTTTTGGAATTGATTGAAATTGTAATTATTACTTTCATTTAATGCTCATAATTATTGTGTTTATTTGTATTTTCATTATTTTATTTTCTCTCACTTATCAAACATTATAAATCACACACGTTCACTTCACTCCCACACTTTAGAAACCCTAAACCCTCTTTTCTGTCAATGGTTCAACAAGTTTTCTGCACTCTTCAACAAACCTTCATCATCTTCATCTCTCTTCAACAATGATGACTCATAATCAACAAGTATCTGTTGAGTTTGCAAAATAAGTGGAACAAAGTATGAACTCAACAGCTCTGTCTTCATCAACCATCGCTCCGTCTTTATCAACTGCGGTTCCTTCATCTTCAACAGTTCCTCCATCAACTTCACCTGCCCCTTCATCTTCTGTAAACCTTGTTGATGTTAATCACATTATGCAGAGAGGTTCTCAAGTTCATTGCAACTTAAAACCAACAAAGTTGATTGTTCTTAAGGAATTAATGGTTGATTTTGACAATCTTGCTGCAAATGGATGTGACTTAAAAGAGGAATTAAAATCTCAAGGCTGGGAAATCTATTTTCAAAGGCTTCATGGTCCAGTCTATGAGGCACTAGTGATAGATTTCTGGAAAAATGTTGATTATGACGATTTTCACATTATTTTGGAGGTTATTGGCTAGAAAATCATTATTACTGAAGAGGCCGTTGCGAAATTGTTGTGATTGACATTTTTAAAAGGAAAACATGTGTATGGATTGGATGATAAATCAAAGGCTACAAATAAATCTCTATATCAACTACTGTTTACGAATTTCTCTGCTGAGAAATCTAAGTACAAAATCAAGGTTCTTCAAGATAATCTCAGAGTGGGGCACAAGATTATTCTGGGCTGCATAAACCCTAGACCTTCTTCAAGCTCCTATGATTATTTCAACATCAATCAGAAGCTCATACTGTACTTTCGGCTGTCCAAACAAAAGATTAATTTTCCCTTTATTCTGTTTAATTATCTGAGGGATTCTATTAGAAAGTCCATAACCACCGCCCTTCCCAACAAAAAGGTATCTCCTAATATTCCTTGTGGATGTCTTCTAACAGATATTTTTGTTGAAAGTGGCTTGGTAAGGTTTTTGGTTGAAGAAGCCAACTATAAAGAGGACCTGACTCCAAGCATTGGAGATTCCTTCAATGGGAAAACTTTGAAGAACATGAGGATGATTGAAAAACTCAAGGTCAAGCCTCTGATTGAACCGTCTGAGAGTTATCATCACAAAAGAATTCACGTGAATGAATATCCTCTGTTCTCCAAGCAAGATCTTGTATACAGCGTGGCTGCATATGTTCTAACGATGCAACAAGAAGGACATGATATGTCAAGCTTCAATTACTCAGACTTTCATGCTGAGGAAGTTGAATGTTCCGTTGGTAAAAGAAAGAAAAGATCAGACGCTTCTAAACCAGAGAAGAAGAAGAAGAAGAAGATGTCTGGTTTTTGGAAAGATGCCATTATGGGAGCTGAAACTTTTGTAACATATAAAAAGTCTGATACTTCTATACCTATTTCATTGTTTATTTCTAATATAGTTATTGTATGTTCATCCACAACCTCCGCTGCACAAGTTAATCCTCTTCCACCATCAACCAGAACTACACTTGTTTCTGATTCTGTTACCACTTATATCCCCTTTCCATATATTCCCTTTACACCATCATCTTTTTAACAATTCCTGTATCTGAACAAACACCCAAAACCATACATGTTTCTGTTTCAACTACAACTCCAATAACCACAAATATCTCACCAACAATCACCATATCTCCATCTGATGATTTTAACTCTTTTTCTATTCCACCATCCACCACAACTATTCCTGCTTCTGATCCTGTTTCCTCAACCATTCCCTTAACTATAGAAACTTTTGTTTCTGAAACTGACTCTACAACTTACCTACAGTAACAACTGCTTCTACCCTAAACACCATAACCACTTCCGACCTTGCGACCTCACCAATCCACACTTCTACATCTCCATTAACCTTATATCAATAACTTCCACAAACTTTTCATTTTTCAACTTTTGATACCAATCTTCATTTTGCCTTCTTTAACAAAGAAACCACTCTCCATGACTCACCCATCATCCATCCTGGTCCAATTTCTCCCTCTGATCACGAAATGTCTGAAAGGATGATCACGTTACTTTAAGAGTTTATCGGGTGTATTAATTGCAAGTACACAATTTAATCGCATAGTTTTAAAAGATATTGAACCCACATGGACTAGTAATCGAAATGTTGTTATCTAAGCTACTGTGTAAAGCTAAGGCTTAAAAATATTTGGTTTTTGGGTAAGAGAAAAATAATGTTAGACTTAATTGAAATATTTAATAACGGGACACCAATACGTAATAGTCTGACTTCGAATTCAGTAATTTATTGGCATGGTTTTGAGTATTTAAAACACTTGTTCAGTTGAAACTATCAGTTTAAAAACCTTTATCTCACACTCTCGTGATTGTTGATTTGGATTATATAATTAAACTTAAATGCTTTCTCTCGCTATCTTATTTAAAATTCAAAGGTGATTTTTGAAAACAAATAGAGTCTAATTAATTTTAAACCGCTTTCGTTGTATTTAAAACCAATGTTTGATTACCACTATCCGGTTAAAACTCACACTCTCGTGATTATTGATTTTAGCCTTTGATTTTTCCTCTTACTCTCGCAACAAAACAATTTGTATTAAAATTCGAAACTAGACCAGCAAAGTATTTTTATAAAATGTTTATGCCAATTTATTATCGAACTCCTTCGGTTTGTGACCTTACATAACGGTATCAAGGGAAATTAGTCGGACATATTATTAATTATGAACACAAAACAATTTCAAACATTTGATAATTCAGACATGAATGATAGATAAAGAATAGTAATAAAACTAAACTAAAAGAAACCTGGAATTAAATAATGAGTACAGAATTATGCAATTCTTTAAGTACTTGTCAATCCTCCGCAATATGCCGACAGAATTTGCTTGCGAAAAACTAACTTGAATGCATAACATAATATTAAACTAAACAAAGTTCAGGAGGCTATGAAGAAAATCTAATGTTGCAATAGTTTCCAGGTGTAGAAAACTATTGCTTTTTAGGTGAAGGTTTTATCTGCTTAAGTTCTAATCAAAGCTCTGAACTGCTAAAGAGAATAATGGCGTGAAAAGAAAAACGAGAAATGCAAAATAATGTAACAAAAACAAAAGAGATGAGACGAGCGAATTCCAAAAGTATGTTGAGCGAAAAGGGAAAAGAGGGAGAGGCTTTGTGTAACTGTCCTTCTTTTTATATCTCCGCTGTAACAAAATTGCTTGAGAGAATATATGAAGGTGACTTTGTGCTTCCAAAAAATCAGTGCGTGGAGAAAAACCAGGAGGAAATTATGCAAGTCGTTGGTCACTGGAAACATGGACTGTTCGTGAGGAAATCTTTGCGTCAAACAAAATAGAAAACATGTTGTGCCGAGTGGAATGCAACGTGTGTTGTAACACCCATAATTTAATTAATTATTTAATTAAATTATTTTTGGAATAATTGATGTGTTGTGATTAGTTGAATTTATTTATTTTATTAAGTGGTGGAATAATATTAGAAGAATGATAATATTATTTGATGTGGGCTTGTTTTAAAGGATAGAAGTAGAAATAAGGGGGTGTAGTAGTCTTAAGCCCATTAAGGAATAAAGGGAATAATAGGGTTATTTTATTATTGTAGAAATAATAAGAAAGAAGAAGCAGTAAGGAGAATAAGGGTTAGAAGAAGAGAACGTGAAAGTTGTTGGAAAGGAGGAAAAGAGACAGAACGAAAATTCAACCGAAAAAGTTATAGAGAAACCTTCAATCCAAGGTAAGGGTGGAGTTCTGACTCTATAATAGGATTTATGATGATTGGTTTATAGGATTAGATGTGAAAATGTTGTCTTGTTCATGATTGAATTATATGTTGTTGTATGATGAGAATCAACGATTGAAAGATGAATGACGATGTCCCAATGCAGTATATTTGATGTAGAATTATAGGATAATTATAATTGATGATTATCTATGATTAGGTGATATTTTTAGGGCCTAAGGTATGGAAACCGTAGTGAAAACACAGTGAAATCACAGAAAATATTCATGACGAAGCAGTATGTGTCGAACCCAAACGTTATGTGTCGATACAACAAGGCCTTTAGACTCAAGATGAGTCGACACGAAGGAGTCCTGCATCGATACATGAGGGCTTTTAGACTCAGGATGAGTCGATACGTAGGAGCATGTATCGATACATGCAGTGTTGCAGACTCAGTATGAGTCGATACAAGAGAGTATGAATCGACTCGTGTTGCGTGTTCAGTTCAGTACGCGTCGACCCAAGGCATTACGCGTCGATCCATGTTGCCTGGTTTTTGACAGATTCGTTTTCCCAAGGCTGTAACTTGAGTTTTTGGACTCCGTTTGAGGTGTCATTCGAAGCGTTGTATAGATAACGCGATGAACTTCATTCTTAAGGATTAAAATGAAGAATAGGAAGGATAATCCTAGTATCCAAATTAGGATTAGAGTTAGTTTCCGCGTTAATCGTTATGTTGATTTTGTGAAGAATGATGAGGATGAAATGATTATAGATTACTGTTTGATTTGTAACAGTAGGATTAATGATGATGATGATGTAGTATTATAGAGTAGTAATATGTGGAGGTTTGGTGATTTTTAAGTAAGCCTTAGTTTATTAACTAGTTATAGGCAATATCATGTTGTAGGCCTATGGTCATCGTTGCGAGATTGACGATCTATTGTTGTATCGTTGTATGGCTGAGTTGTTAATGATAAATGATGTTTGATGAATTATGATGTTTGATGAACTATGATGTATAAATGACGTTTGATGAGTTATGATGTATAAATGATGTTTGATGATTTATGATGATAAATGATGTTGATGAAAGATGTTGAGATGCCTCTAATAATTGGCAGCTATTAAGATGTAGGCTTATGGCCAACGATGATGTTTGTGTTGAGATGTTGTTAATTATGGTGTTGCCATTACATTCATGATTGTGTCGCATACATTGCATTTCAAGATGGAGCTTATGCTCGTTAAGATGGCCTGTATTGGCAAATATTAAGATGAAGGCTTATACCTTGTTGATGCCTCTATTTTTTGGCAGATTTTTAAGATGGGAGTTCTGCTCCAATGGTACCACATGCATTTGCATAGTATTGAGTCGCATTATATGATTGCATAAAGAAGTTGTGAATTAATGTGATGAAGGTGTATTATAGTTGGTATTTCTATTGCGATTCTTGTTGATTATGAGATAAGAAGTGGTGATGTTATGTGATCTAATTTAATATATTAATTATCATACATTGTATTATATTGTTAGATATCTCACCCCTTCTGTTTTAATTTTACCCTTACGTTGGTAACATGCAGGTAATCGAGAGTGAAGGTTGTATACCTTCAGTAGTTCGAGTCGGTGTCATTGCTCTGATACGTAACACTCGGGGGGATGAACGCTTGTTGCTTTTAATTGTTGATTCTTTCAGTCGTTGAACTTTAATTTGATTGTTATTAAGTATGTGTTGTTTTGAAGTTGCTGTATCAATGGATAAAGATGTTACTAAGAATTTCGCTGCGTAGATGTTAAATTGTTGATTTAAGAGATTAAATTACTATGCTGATGGTTCATCCGAAGTTTTAAAGTGTTATGTATCCATGATGAATGCAATGAGTTTTTAATGATGAATTTGTGGCATCCTGATTCGTTTGCATGAATGATTATAACTCTGATTTATTTATATAATTGTCGGGTAGAATTGGGGTGTTACATGTGTCGTGGGGCACACATATTTATTATGTGCCGATCAGAATGGCTTGTGTGCTAAGGGGTACACAAATTGGACTTATGTCGGGCGGGATGGAAGGTTTGGCGAGGGGCACAGATTTATGATATGAAATCTTTTGTTTTTCTGTTGTTTTTCTGATTTTGAGCTTATTTATTTTCCATTTCTTCTCCTCTTTTCATGTAGGCCTTGGATGGAATAATTACCTGAAACACACTTGAAAAGCCAACATAATGCAACATAATTGAGATAAAATGGTAACTTTATTTATGCAAATCAGGTCGAATAAGCTATGTATTTTCGCGTTATCAAACTCCCCTATACTTGAACTTTTGCTTGTCGTCAAGCAAATAATCAGTAAGGTAATCTTTTAAGCACATGTTAAATGCAATTACACGACACAAATCAATTTATATGTGGTTGTGCGATGTTTCTATTAGAACAATGTAAGCTCAATATGAACAACAAAGATACAATAATAACACTAGACAACCCCTCCTTATGCAGACCAGTTCCAGTCATGCTATTATAGCTCAACTCATCTGCTTTGTTTCACTCGTTTTGTTCGAGCGCAATCACATTAAGCCCTTTATCTTACTTCACGCACATAGTAGAGTAGCCGGTTAGTGATGGTCATTTTAAGCATGGGGTTCTGGTACATAAATTTGGTAACCCCTTAATTAATCTGATTGCAAGATGCGGGAGATCGAACTGTAGTCCTCCCTACCAAGTTTAGCACCAGAAACCACTGAACCAACTTACATTGGGATTTTATAATATAATATGTAGGTTCTGCACTGTTGGATTAAGTAACTGGGTGAGGGTCACCTAACTTAATTAGCGCATTCCCTGATTTCAATTCATCATTACAAGATGTTTTTGGAAAACGATTTAAGACCATTCACTTATATTCATCGGCCCTCTACGTAGTTTGTTTTTAAGACAGTGTTGACTGCTTATATAAACTACTCGGGGTTACTTCCAATATTGAGGTTTCTGTATAATAGGTGCTTAAACAGGTCTCGCGTAAGCGAGGGTTTTAGAGTGTTGGGACAGTATCGATTTTGTTTAAATCTCACTCAAAAATTCTAACATATCTTTAAGAGTGAGCAACCTATATACTCTTCGAATGTGCCAAGTAAATTTTTTTGTTATGGCTCAAGAAAGTGACAGAGTCAAATAATGAACGAAAAATCTGCATATAACGACTTGATATTACATAAATTGTTTTATTGAAGGGAAATTTGCGGGAATGAAAATCTACTTAGAAAATGATAAATGAAAACTAAATAAAGCGGTAAAGCTTCCTCCCCCAAACTTAAATGGAGCATTGTCCCTAATGCAACAAAGTAAGGTGAGAAAGGAAAGAAGGAAATGCGATGAATGACTATTCTTCGCCTCGACCACACACTCCACGATGTGTCCGTTCTCGTGCTTGTCCACGTGCATCATCTATGCCTTGGAAAGGATCTACACCATATCCCTATAGTCCGACATGAGTAATAAAATCATGCAATCCGCCAACTTGATAGGTTAATGCTTGCATCTCTTTGGTAAGCTCCGACATACTACGCTCATGCCAGTAGGCGTAGTCGTGCTGATCTCTCTGAAGTTGTCATATTTCTTGCATCATATCGTTATTTTGTGCTTCCATCCTTTGATAGCGTCGTGCTGCCCCTGATTTCTTCTTCTCCAGGGCTGGTTCCCGTATGATGAACCTGCAAGATTTTTGGCAGGAACTTGTGTAGCATGTTGGTCGGTGTCAGGCTGGGGAGCATCTTATTCTAGCACTTGCTCCATTTCATCTAGCTCAACATTGCTTGGACCACCTTGATCATTTTGTACATTCACACCAGGAGCAGGAGCATTAAGATCATAACACCACTTATCCATGTCTGTAACATTGGTAAACTGATGATTTGGCAAAATAATACTTGGAACAAATTTGTTCCGCACCATAATATTGTGCTTACCATCTTCTCTAGCCTTTATAAGATGCCCAGCACGACAGTTATCGATATCAATGAATAAAGCTGGTAGTGAAGGCAGATTTGCTAGTTTATCCCCCAAGTTCAAAGCTAGTGCTATAGAGGTGACTAAACCTCCGATACAGAAAGGGGTAGTGCCACATGCACAAATAAATTGGATGTGTTCCAAGAGGAACACACTGGCATTAATCTTCCAACTAGGCATGAAGGTGCAGTGCATGAGAAACAATTATTTGGAATTAACTTTGTTGTTGTTTGCCCATCCGAAAATGGTGTTGGAAATGATGCGATGAAAGTAATGGATGGAAAGATTATCGATATATGAAGCAAAAAGACTCTCCCAACTAGAAGGTCGCTCACCGGTTAAAACTTTCTATAGACCGAATGCTATCGATGCCCAATCTGCTTCTGGTGGGATGCGGTAGTACACGTCTCCTCCGCGAGGAAAACATAACAAATCGCTCAGAGCTTCTTGATTTATAGAATGTTCGTTGTTAAACAGTCGAAAGTTAGTCGTGCCCGTGAGGTACATGTTGTCATTTGCTAGAGTGTTGTAAGAGAAAGCGCTCAAAAATTCCAAGGTCAAAGATTCATAAGTTTGGTGGTTCAGGGTGCAGACATAAGATAAATCAGAATTATGAAGTAGCCATTGCACACTCTCTAACAATCCCAACTTACGTAGACAGTTAACGTCAATATATCGTGTAACGGTAACCAAACATTGATAAAACTTCCGGTATTGAGCTTCTTGATGTATCTCGGCTTCTCCGTTTTTGAACACGATTCCGGAAAGGCCGGGCTCTCCTCTTGTGTGTTGAACTCTTTGAGACATGATTAGTTGCAAGGAAGGTGGAATGGTTCAGTTTCGGGAAGATGACAGAAAGTTGTGGGTTTGGATAATTTGCTCCTCAAGTGCTTAAATAGCAAAACAATAAATAATGCAGGGACTAGGAATTCAATGGTGTTTAATGATACTTATGGAAATAGGATGTATAACGGTAGGGGTGAGGAATGGGGAAAAGGGTTTTAAATGGGGTTTAACATTTGGAAGAAGATGAAAATAAAGGAATGAATCTTGTATCTTTTTGAAACAGATACGCGGCGCAGGTTTTAAATCTATCCCGAGGGGCACAGAATGTGTGCCGAGCGGCACAATTCGCAAATGTCTGGTGGTCTTCACAGAAAGTGTGACGGACGACACAACATAGTAATTCATAAATTCCAGTGTAATTAACAATTAAACCATATAGATTCATATGTTGAGGCACACATAGATGTTTTATAGCAGTAAGAAACAAATTAAATAGTATAACATTAAAGCATATCAGAAATGTAAATATCTCATGCCAAACATTTTAATATAATCTATAAACTTTAAATTCTTCCAAACATTAGTCTAAGAAATAAAAGACAAAAACAAAAGGTAATCATAATGTAAGACAGAAAAATAATTAAATCTAGAAATTGCAGAATGTCAAGCTATGTCAGCCACTATTATTAGTATTGAGCGCTGAGGAGTAGATATGCTGGAAAATATGGTCCACTTGCTCTGTTACTAAGTCCATAAAACTATGAAACTCGATGCGCAGTTTGGTGAATTCTTCGCTTAAGCAGTTTAACTCAGTTTCCACAGCAAGTAAGGCAGTATCATGATCAATAGAGAGAGGTGTCGAGGAAACTGGAGCAAAGGAAGCACACAAAAGGGAAGGTAGTTCTATAGGTGGAAAATGGTGATATAAAGGTGGCGTTTCGGGATCAGTTTCGGTATTAGAAAGGAAAGCATCATTGTGGTCGTAAATTTGAGGTGTTTCGGGAGAAACGGGAGGTGAAGTTGGTTATGATTCCAGATCAAAAAGCCAATTGTTTCGGTTATTAATACATGTTATTGGATTAAGTAGGGTGAAAGATTGCATAATCTGGTTGTTGATTAGTGTTGTACCCCAATTTTTGTCCCTAAGATCCCTTTATCATCTCATATCAACTCAATCACCACAAGATCACACTGGGGTGTGGTTCTTCTCCCTATCTTTAGGTTTGCTCATGGGGAGTCACCAAGCACCTTGATTTGTATTTTTGTAATAATATATGATTTGTATTGATTGACTTTTAACTAACAAATACAATGAATGTTTGCTCTAATTAATGATGCTATAGGTGAAAGCACAACACATTTCATCAGGTTGATCTATAGGTTCATGAGTTTATTTCCATGCCTTCTTTAACAAAGTTTCATTGAAAATCAAGCTTCATCATTGAAGATTATTTGAAGTAACATCATGACAAGGTCTACTTTGATTCATCATGGCTCAAGTTGTCAAAGAAAGTCTAAAGATGCAAAGGTTGATTGAAGAAGTTTGACCTAATTGGAAAAATTATTGATTTCTTGACCACAAGTGAATACTTTCCTCATTTATTAATATTTGGAAGTGGTTATGGTTGCTATGGTTTCTCATTATCATCCTTAATAAATTCTATTTACATGACAAAAGTATTTGTGCAAGAAAGTTGGTCAAAATTGAAAAGGGTTTTTAAAGCATTTTGTTGCTCTAGGAGCTAGGGTTTTAAACTTATAAGGGATATATCTTACTCATATTTTGGTATTTTTGAGTGATTCCAAAGACATGCTTCTCTTTAAAGGGTTATCAACGAATCACTTCAAAAAATTTAAGAAGAGTTTGTGTGGAAGATATCTAATGATGAGGAAAAATTACAAGTCCTCTAGATATGCCATCAAATTCTCTTATGTGACTTCAAGAGATCATAAAGATGTGAACTTCAACCCTTCTTTTAGGTGCAAAGTGTAAAAATGGATGGAAGATGCCCTAAGGATGCAAAAGATTATAGGTTATTTTATTATTTTTTGCTAACTTCACCAAGTCATAACTTTCTCAATTTTTGGAGATTTTGAATTATTCAAATCTCAAAATTCCATTCAAGAGATCTACTTTATGCCATCTTTTTTGGTCAATAGCAAATTTCAAGTGGAAGGCCGTGTTTGGATGCAAGACATTATAAGTCATTTTTGATGAAAAAACTTAGAATTTTTCTAAGTTTAGAAAGTCAACCTCTTTTTCTCAACTGTGACTCAACACAATTTTCAGCCCAAGCATCCATTTGATTCCATTCTTTTCACATTGAAAAGTTTGTAATCTCATCTTTCCAATGCATCAAGAATCAAGTCTTGAGATGACCTGCATCATGCACACCATTAATTTGAACATGGTACCTTGAAACTGAAGTTTCACTTCAAGTCAGAATTTAAAATTCACGTTGTGGCTTCTAAACATCAAATTAGCATGCGTCTTTGGTCTAAACATGTTTAAACAACTTACCAAAGTGGGTTAGAGCCTTGAAATGCAAGGATTGGGTGAGTTTTGATGTTAAAAAGATCACACGTTACTCGTTTATCAGGTTCACCCGAATTCCCTCCAAATCTCATCATTTCACACGCTTGAGCATTTAATCAGCTTCCCTATAAATAGAGGATCATATTTCACTTATTTTTTCAAGCTTGAAGAGCCACAATCTCCCTTCCAAACTCTCTCCTCAACCCACTTTTCTGCAATTTCGAATTCAGTTCTACATCCTTCCTCAATCCATTTTCTTTGTCAATTCTTCATCCCTGAACTTCACTGAAGCTAACAGAAGAAGAATTAAGCTCTAAGCCTCCCTAAATCGTGCTAGCCAAGTCAAGTTTCAGAGCTCTACAATTGAACTTCAATAGGTAGATTCCTCCATCAATTCTCTTCAACTTTGATACTGTTATGAAGCTCTCATCATCCGGATTCTAGTCACAACACTTATTTTCAACTGGAAGTATGTTTTGGCCGTGAAATTTCAAATTCCTTTTCAAAACTTCTCTTCCAAAATGATTGAGCTACAACTTACATAAATTTTTCATGAAGGTCCCATTGGAATCATCTTGAAGAGACAAAGTGAATGGTACCGGTCTCGAGCTCTAATTTTTTCATTTCAAAGACCTGCAATTCGCGTGGCCGGAGGTTAAAGATGACCAACGTGTCATCTCTCAACCAATAATATCGTGCCATTTGTTTTTTTTTGAAATTCTGATTTTAATAATTGATTCAGTGTTTTATTCACTAATGTCCATGATATGCACAGCGCGCCAAATCCCTTGGATCTGATTACTAATGCGTTTTGATATTGATCTAATGGCCTACATCTTTTTGGTTTTTATTTTTATTTTCTAATTTTATATTTTATTTGTTTTAAACTTTAAAAACTCATAAAAAATTCATTTTAACTTCAAAAAGTCTAAAAAAAATTCTTAAATATACTTTTGATTTTTCTCTTTCTGATTATTATTTTTTCACAATTAATTTTGTGTTTTGATATTTTTTACATTTTTTCACTTTATTTGAGTTGTTTTAAATGTTTAAAAAAAAATACTTTTCTTAATTTTTAAATTCTGAAAAAAAATTGTATATATTATTTCTCTTATTTCTGACCTTCTGAAATTTTTCTAGAATTTTATTCTAACTTCTACTATTTTTAATCTTTTTTCTATTTATTTGAGTAGTTTTAATTAGTTTAAAAATAGTTTTCGACTTTAAAAAAATACCAAAAATATTATAAAAATATTTGAGTTCATTTCTGATTTTTCTATGGTCTCATTTAATTTTTCTTGAGTGTTTTGAATATAGTTGCTATTTTCCCTTATTTCCATAAAGAAAAAATCATTTAAAAAACCTCTTTCATTTTAATTTTAAATGCTATTTTGTTTTTGTATATATTCTAACTATTTGATATTTGATCATGAGCTTCATTAACATCATTGGATCTTGGGTGTTGAGTTTAACTCCACCAAAATGGATGAATGATTTTAATGATAGTTTGATTAAATTCTTATTTTAAACATTATCCTTTCCCTCTTCATCTTATTCCCTTCTTACTTGTACCAAATGTTATTGGAGAATGATCTATATATCATTTCTCTAAACATATGGTACATAGATTGCTATTGACAGACCTTAAAATAGGTGCGACTTCTATATAAGTCCATTTACGATTGCTTAACATAACACTAAATTTAGTCCCGATTCAAGAAATGATCATTCGTGGCCCAAACCCATGTTTGCAAGCCCAAGGATGTTTAATTTGAAACCTTTGATCCAATAACCTTGAGATTCATTTTTAGGAGGCTTTGATCTTATCAATCCTCTAATGAATTTTCAGAAACTTTGGGGATGAGTGGATCACTTAAATATTATTGATCATTTATTGTTGCCTTGAGAATTTTCAATGGATGATATACTTGACAAAAAACAAATGAAAATTGTTGTTGAGAGGCTTTGATTTTATCAATCCTCTAATGAGTTTCAAATGAAAGTTTCAAGATGTTCATTCAACTAACCTCTAATTACTAATTCATTAACATTTGACCTTTATTTTATGCTTTTATGCTTTTACTTTATGTACCAATTTATTTTAGAATTTACATTTCATGCTATTTTCATCTTTGCTCATTTGAGCTTTTACTTTATGTCATTTTCATTTTGCTCATTTGAGCTTTTCATTTCTTTTTAAATATACTTAATAACCAACTTGAACCATAAAAAACTTTAATGTTACTTGGACTATTTGGTTACTATCATTGGCATTATGGTGTGATGTACTTCTTGGACTTAGGGTTAGAGACCTTGACCTACATTAAGACCTTGTGACTTCTAGTGTTATTTTGTTTGGAGTCCTTGGGGTTTACCCCAAGACATTGGGTTGTTTCTTTTCTTTGTGTGCAGGTTATTCTGATTATATGCTTTGTCTATGATTAGGAATTCATCTGTATACAACTGTTACTCTGCCCAATTTTTGTGAAGACTTAATACAATTGAAGCTTGGTTTTCTTAAGAGATTTATTATATTTGCTTGTTTGGTTCCAATCCAAAGGATGAGAATTCTACATTGGCTCATAATGCCATGTGTTGGCTTCTTGTTGATTAGACGGTTCTTTTCCCTAGCTTTTACCTTATGCTTTAGGATAGTCCCTTCTTCTCCTTCCATCTTCTTTAATTTCAAAAATATTCTTCCTCATTTTGAAAACTCTTATTGTTTTTATACTTGAACCACTTTCACAATAAACATGAACTTAGGTCCGTGCATTTTAAAAAAAAACATTTTCTTAAACAAAATTTAAACAACTTAATAATACTTGGACTTTTTTTTTGTGAGAAGACTAAAAGTTAATCAATCTCATTCAAACCATTTTTTCCATTTTGGCTTTTATCCTTAAAACTTTTCTCAAAATATTAGACTCTTGTTAATCTTTGTAGTGATGCGGTCTACTATACTTCCACAATATGTAGTGAAGTGAGATATTTTCCACTTGGGTGTTGAGTGAGGCTTTGTTGATTTTAAAATCCAAGCTATATCCTCCACTTTGAGATGATGCAAATTCTCCTTTCTCATAATTGTGGGTAGTAAGTATGTTCTTCCACTTGGATAAGACAATGATGTCTCATCTATTAAAATTAACCAACACACTTGTGTTTTAAATTTTTAAAGGTGAACTACGTGTACCCTGATCCCCTATTGCACATAAGGTGGTACGTAGGCACTAAAGGTTCGTAACCATGGAGGATACAAAAATTATAAAAAAACACTTCTTTTTTCTCATCCCCACAATCCATTTTTTGTATACAACACTTATAGCCAAAATACACAAATTTTCAAAAAGGTTCCTACAGAGTACCATATATGTTTAGGGTACTAATACCTTCCATTTGCATAACCAACCCCCGAACATATATTCTCTCCCCCTTCTTTTTTGGGTTATTCGCTCCTTTACCATTCCTCTGGAAACAATAAAGCACGGTGATAATTTTTTATTTGATTTGTGCGAGTTAAGTCAATCCAATGGCTTAGTCTCAATATTTCAGCCGCTACATAAAAAAATGGTGACTTCACTGAGGAAAGATTGACCTATTGCTGGTCCATCTCTAAGTGGGTTGAGCCTATCTTTGTTTATTTGTGTATGTGCTATTATTTATTGTATATTATATGTTGTATATGTTTGTCTAGATTTTCCTGGTTTTCAGGATGCTTGGTGATTTCTCATAAGTCCTATACCCGGATTTGGGAAAACTTAAGATAGGAAGGGAGGTATAGTCATGTTAACTTTGAGGGAGTAATCCCAAAAACGGAGGCATGAGATCCCCCACTCAGTGGAGGCCCATTTGACTGTGGTGTCGTTTATCGAGTAATCGGGAAGACGTGTTGCTTTCGACCTGGGAGCCTGCTGAAACTGAGGACCGTAGAATCTTTAACCCATCTTGGCCTTTTAGGAGTAGTGCAGAAACTATGACAGAGTAATCTAGAAGTGGTTGTCATGCGATACTACACTCAGACGAGTTTTTCTTGAGAATATTACTAATTATCGAGTCAATCGGGACGTTGGTAATATCCAAAGGAAGGATGTAGACTCTGAGAACCTCTTAGAACCTTGTTCATAAGGTGATAAACTATTAGACCGTACCTTATGGGTAGTACCTTTGACTTCATGCTCGTGACGTTGAAACTATAAACTCCCATGTTTGTGATCTTGTGTGTGATTATTGCATCATGCATTCATGCACCCATGAGCATCTTTTAAGACATTATGGTTCAAGGGACTTAAAGTTGACTCTTTGTGAATATCTCAGGTACTTTTTGACCATGGATTATGGAAAAATAAAGACTCGGAAGTACAGTTTCAAGAATCCCAAGATAGATGATGTGATGAGTCTAATTCCCGAGATTGAGAGTTCTACAGATTTTCGAAAGAAGTATGGATCCATCATTTCTCTTATGAAGCTCAGGATAAAGGAAGGAATTCTCTCGACTTTGGCCCAGTTCTATGATCCGATGTATAGATGTTTCACTTTCCTTGATTATTAGTTATTGCCTACATTAGAGGAGTATTCTTATCTATTGGGTTTACCTATTACTGATCGTGTTCCTTTTACCGGTTTGGAGGGGGAGCCAAAATCTCATGAGATCGCTGCTCTGGTTCATTTGGGAAAGTATGAGGTTGAATCCCACATGACTACCAAAGGAGGAATCAGAGGTTTACCCGCTCAGTTCTTATTGGATAAAGCTCGCTACTTTTCTAGGATGAAGAGTATAGTTGCTTTTGAGGCCATCTTTGCTCTACTTGCTTATGGGTTGTTCATATTTCCGAATGTCGACAACTTTGTGGATATCAATGCCATCAGGATCTTTTTGATTAGGAATTAAGTCCCTACATTATTAGGAGATGCTTAATAATCTATTCATCTTTGGGATTCTTGTCATAGAGGGATGACCATATGATGTGTGCCTTTGTTGTATCAGTGGCTTATTTCTCACTTGCCTCGGTCTGATGCTTTCTGGGATGTCAGGAAGGAACCTCGTTGGGCACCTAAGATTATGGATCTCACTCATTTAGATATTGTTTGGTATCATCATGCTTACTATGATGTGTAGATTATTGATAGTTGTGGTAGTTTCCCCAATGTACCTCTTCTTGGTACAAAGGGAGGAATTAACTACAATCATGTTCTTGCACGACGACAACTTGGATATCTAATGAGGGATAAGCCAAATAGTATTCATCTAAGTGGTTTCTTTCTTAAAGAGGTTGAATATCATAAGGAAGCTAAGGAACATATTGCGAAAGCTTGGCGCCATATTCACAGGAAGAGAAGAAAGGACTTGGGGCCTAGAGGAGCTGTTTCTTTGGGGCCTTATCTTCAATGGGTGTAGACGAGGGTCATTCAGTTGAAGATGTTGTATTCCCATGAAGCACCTATGCCCGATATGTTTGTGAGATCACACCTCCCCTTTTGGATGATGTGGAAAAGCTTCAGCTTGCCCTAGTCAGGATGCAGCAAGAGAAAGAGGCTTAGAAGAATAAGTGTCAGACTTCAGAGATATCCTACCGAGTAGACTTGAAGGAGAAAGATGACTTGATTGAGATTCTCGAGATTCGTGTTGGGGAGATGATGGAGAAGAAAGAGGGTTTATTTTCCTCTAGGGCTCAGTCAGGACTTATTCATTCACTCCCTGATTTTGCTGATTGGAAAGTGATTGCCAACAGGTATGCAGAGGAGAACAAACTGCTGAAGGCTCAGATTGCTAGGCTCATAGGAAAGCGTCAGTGTGTGGAGTGATCTTCATCAACTTTGTTTTCTTAGGATTTTAGATTTTATCTTATTTTGTACTTGGGGTTGTTGAAACTTGTACTAAAAAGTTGTAATCCATTTTGAAGTTATTATAATGAATTTTTCAGTATTTCAAATGAGTTAGTACTTTAATATTTGCAAATTGTCTATAAACCTTTGAGTACCTTGAATTATTAATAGTAAAATAAATCATGTGAATTGCATATCATGCATCATTTTGTACATATATCTTACATTTCTTTCCATACCCAGGTGTCTTACTGAATTTCTCTACTTCGCTCAGCAATCTATCTCACCAATATAATACTCGAGCTAATTCCAAGAAGAAAATGGAGAATCTTGAACAGGAAAATCGCAAGCTACGTGACGAGGTTACTAAAATGAAGTCCGGCATGGCTAATTTGATTGCTTTGATGGAATCATTGGTGGCTGCTCAAAATCAACCACCACTTGCTCAGCCTCAACAAACAACATTTGCTTCTGAAGGACCATCAGTTCCTATGGTGCATGCTACTCCTACTGCTAAGAATGAGATTCACTATGATGCACCTCCTTCAGTGAATGATGTGCCATTTGTTAATGATGAGGTTTATCATCCTATTCCTCCACCAAGTGAAGGCTTGGGTTTTCTTTGATCGAATGGATGATTTTCAGGATCAGTTTGATAAGATACAAAAAGAGATGAAGGCCCTTAGAGGAAAAGAACTATTTGGGCAGAATGTGAATGATCTGTATTTGGTTCCAAATTTGAAAATACCTGCGAAGTTCAAAGTACCGAAATTCGAGAAATACAAGGGCAATACTTGTCCTCGTGCTCATCTTGTGATGTATGTGAGAAGGATGTCTACTCACATCGATGATCAGCTCCTGCTAATTCACTTTTCCAAGACAGTTTGACTGGTGTTGCGTTGAAGTGGTACATGAGTCTGGATAGTGCAAACATTCATACTTTTAACGACTTCGGTGAAACATTTATTAGACAATACAAATATAATATGGACATGGCACCTGATTGTGATCAACTCAGGGCAATGGTCCAAAAAGACAAGGAGTCTTTTAAGGAGTATGCATAGAGATGGCGTGAAGTAGCCGCCCAAGTGGTCCCTCCCATGGAAGAGAAAGAAATGACGAAAATTTTCCTGAACACTTTAGGTGTATTCTATTATGAAAGAATGGTGGCGAGTGCACCAAGTGATTTTACCGAAATGGTGAGCATGGGTGTACATTTGGAAGAAGCTAAGAGAGACAGTCGTTTAACAAAAAGTGAAAATTCCAGTAGTGCGAAGAAATCATCATATGGGTTTGTTAAGAAGAAAGAAGGAGATACAAATGTTGTCACTCGAGAGAAAGGTTAATCCTCCTAAAAGAAGTCATCAGCGCCACCAACAGGTTACTTCGGTAACTCCAGTAGTCAATGTGGCTCCAACCACAATTGCTTATCAGAGACCATCCCCTCAAGGAAATCAAGGGCATAATCAAAAGAGAGATGCTTTTGACTTCATTCCCATGAGCTATGTGGATTTACTCCCAGCATTGATTCAGAAAAAGTTGGTTCAGACCAGGCCACCCCCTGCTATACCATCACCTTTGCCTTGGTATTATAAGGCTGACTAGATGTGCGCTTTTCATCAGGGAGTGCCAGGGCACAATGTTGAAAATTGTTATCCTTTGAAATATGAAGTACAAAAGATGTTAAGGTCTGGCCTTTTATCCTTTAAAGATGTTGGCCCGAATGTGAAAGATAATCCTTTGCCAAAGCATGGAGGAGAAAATGTTGTGAACATGGTTGCTGGTTGTCTAGGGGACTTCCGAATTTTTGACATTAATCTGGTAAGAGGATATTTGGTAAAAATGCATGCTGACATCTGCAAGTTTAGTTACTATACGCATGACCATGCTGGTTGTGGTATTTGCAGTACAGATATACAAGGATGCGATAAAATAAAAGTTGATCTTCAGGAGATGATGGGCGAATGCCTCATTCATATAATCAGGCCTAGGGAAGAGTACAAAGAAGATGTGAATATAGTCTATGGATGCCCCGAAGAATTCCGAATTTTTGACGTGAATCATATGAATGATGATTTGGTGCAGTTGCACGCTACCTTATGTCACATGGAAGGTCAAGTAGAACACTATTATGGGTCTTGTCGAATCTGTTGCAGAGATTCGCGTGGTTGTTCCATTGTGAGAAGAGGTATTAGGTTGTTGTTGGACAATGGTGTTATCAAAGTTTCAGGCAATATGGATGATTACAATGAGATTAATGTGATTGAAGATGGCTCGGCCGAGATTGTATCAGATGATGAGTATGCCTCTGCAGATGAGTTCTTTTCTTTAGATGAAGATGTATTTTCCAGCAATAATTCTGTGATGTCTAAGTATTCAGAATATGGGGTAAATGTTATTGCGCCATTTTTTTGTGTCCCTGCTCCTATAGAAATTGAGTATCATGGCAAGCCAGTTGTTTCTCTATTGGTGATTTGCTTGCCGGGTCTTGTTCCTTACAAATCGGACAAAGTCGTGCCCTACAAATATAATGCTACAATCTTAGAGGATGGTGTGGAAGTTCTCATCTAGCCTTTGTCTGATGTCAAGAATATTGCTGAAGCCAGTCGAGTGACCCGCAATGGTCGTGTTTTCGCACCTGTCATTCGAGGGAATGTTAGTGCCGATAAGAAGGTTGTTGAAAGTGTTGAACATAAGAAAGAAGTAGGGGAGTCTGGTGGTGCTACTCTGGAAAAAAGAGGTGGACAATATATTGAAGATTATCAAGATGATCGACTACAGGATAATAGATCAGTTGTTACATACTCCTTCAAAGATATCTATTCTGGCCTTGCTAATGAATTCTTCTGCCCATAAAGAATCTTTAATGAGAGTGTTGGACCAGGCCTTCATGGAAAGTGATATGCCTTTGGACCAATTCAGCAGTGTGGTAGGTGTTGTACCCCAAAATTTTCCTTCCCATATTTCTCAAAACATTTCAAGAAAGACCCTCAAGTTGCTCAAGGAAGTCCAAAGGTTGACCAGACAAGCTCTCTCCTAAGGCAGTCTACCTCAAATTAGGGTTTCATGTTGCATCAAGATACTTGAGTCCAAGGGATCCCAAATGATCACCATTGTCCTAATATGTTCTCAAAATTATCCATGTCAAGTTTCAAGCCTGGCAGAGAAAGTTTGCTCAGTCAATTGCTCAAAGGCCTGGAAATCAACTGTGCTAGGGCAAAAGTCAACTATGGCCCACATACAGTCAAACTTCAAGATTTTTGGTCAAAATTCTCATTTTGAAGTATTATTAATCATTTTATCAAGGGTTGATCATGATTCCTCAAGGATTGCTCATATATCATCAAGAACCAAAAGTTGCTAAATTAGGGTTTTGTAGGAAAAGTCAACTCAACTTTGACCAAGCATAACTTTCTCATACTTTATGAGAAATGACCCATCCAAATCTCATTTTGAAAAGGATGCAATTGCCTACTATCCATCTTCATCTCCCAGGTTCAAAAAATTCACTCACAAGAAGTTATGAATTTGGACATTACAGGTCATTTTGAAAAGTCAACAAAAACACCTTTTTTGTCAAAGCTTCATACATGAACATGGAATACCAAATTGAGATGATACCAAAAGGTTTGCTTAGAGGACATCTCAAGCTTTCTAAAAAGTATAATAACACCTTCAAAGAGTCAAAATTGAGGAAGTTATGCATTGGTGAAGTTGGCCTTTTTTGCAAAATTGCCAAAAGTCAAATGTGCTCACAAATGCATTTTTTGCTAAATGGGCCCAACTTTTTAAGTTTGCACCACCTTTCCAACATGGTCCACGACCCAAGACAGCCACCAAATCTTATTTTCTCCATTTATTTATTTTATTATGGTTTTTATTTATTAAAAATCATTTTAAATCAAATAAATAATAAAAAATACCAAGATTTGTTTTGAAGATCTGATTTTGATGAAAATCAAATCCAAATGAGCTGGCTTAATCAATCAAATTCGAATCAAGGAAAAAGGGCATGATTTGCATGGTTATGGAAAGATTTCATATGGCTTAAAGATCAAATATTCCCTTCATGAATTCTCAAGATCATGGCCAAAAATAATTAACCTAATATGATTCACTACTTATGCTGAAGATCAGTAAACCCTAAACAGAAGAATTTTGGTGCAGAGCTGCCTCCAAGAACAAGAGCCAAACTCAAAAAAATCATAGAAAAGTGGGAATTTGTTTTGCTACTTCCAGACGTTTTCAAGGTCCCCTAGCCATCCCATTCGATTCCTGGGATCACAAGCAAGTTGTACCAATCAAGAACAAGGAGTTTCCAACGCTAGAACTCACTGTAAGTCAGCCACGACAATGGCTTCTTCTTGAAATCGAATTGCATGATTCTGGCATCTATAGCATAAAATACTTATATATTCTTGCTCCTTGAGACATTTGCAAACTATCTATAACATTCAATTGCATTTTTTAGACTGTATCAGAATTTGCCATTATTAGGGTTTTATGCTTCGTTTTAGGATCTTTTGGTACAAGTAAAATTGGCCCCCAAGAAGGGCACCATCGTGCTCAGCAGGCCAAGACGAATCAATCCATGGCCTTAGACTTCATTTATCATGCCCATGGAAGATTTTGAAACAAGCCATGGATGTAGTGACGGATGTTGTCCGTAGGTAAAAGTTTTTAACTTTTACCAATGGAGAGAGGACAGAGATGATGGCGTAGCATCTCCCTACTCGTCCATTTGAATTTTCGCGCAAATATTTCTTTATTTTGTTTGTTTTTAATATAATGATTATTGTTTATTTTGTATACAAATAAAACACGCAGCGCAGTTGGTAGCAAGGTGAGTGGGAAAGGCTTCAGGACCTGGGTTCGAATCCCAGGTCCCCCCATTATTTCACATTATTTTTCTTTCCATGATCAGGCGCGTGTATAGGCAGGAAGATCACCATGCATCCTCAAGATTCAACCTTTGGATCTCCAGATGGCCAGATCTAAAGGCCATCATATGAAGGACCACCAACAACCACAGTCAACGCATAGCAATGGAACGTGAAAGTCAACATAGGTCAGATTTGTTTGGGCCCAAAGCTTGCTATCCACACCTCCAAAAATTACTTTCTCAGGCCCATTTTCTTCTTCTTTTCATTTATATTTTCTTTTATTTAATTTATTTAATTATTTTTACTAACACAAATTAATTATTTCTTTTTATCAAAAAATCACAAAAATAATATTTTCATCCAATTAGATTTAGGATATTTATTTTTTATACAAAAATTAATTGAATTAGGTTATTTAATTTTAGGTAACTTTAATTTCTCTTGTGAATAAATTAAAAATAATTAGAAAATTAGGGTTGTAGTTTAATTTAATTCTTATTTCCTTTTTCTTAAAAAATAACAAAAAATACAAAAATAGGCCATGTAAGTTATTTTATTTAATTTAATTTAATTACTAATTAATTTTGTATTTAATTTAAAAACCTTATTCTTTTTTCTTAAAAATTCACAAAAAACAACAAAAATAATTGTTTCTTTCGATTAGGTTAGACGGGGTCAAAACCCTATTTCTCTCCCGTTCTCGATTCATCGCGCTTTATTATTTTTACCATATTAATGTAATTGCTCACAAGTTGTAATAAATTAATTAGGGTTTTTATCCATTTCATTTATCGTTTCGATGGGTTTGTTTTTGGCTATGTAAATACCCGAAGCCTTGTAATAGCGTTAGCTTTACTTTCCGCACTTTAATTTTCGCAAAATATTAAACTGCTAGATGTATGATATTAGGGGTGCATGACAAGAATGTATGATTAACTTTAAAAAGGTTTGCAAACCTTAAATGTGCAAAGATAATAACTTGAAATTGAATCACTCGCACATGCGCACTCCTAGGGTATACTCTCGCTTCGGTTGCCTTCGGTAAACGGTAATTAAGTATAGGATATTTTAGTGGTCGCTCTCTTGTCTAAACAAAGATCAAGGTCCCGTTCGGAAGAGTTGCCTCATAAAGGTTGCCTCGGATATTGTTGCCTCGAATATTGATCTTAATAGATTAGAGTTATCACTAAGACGTCCTAACATTGCTTTAGTGATCGTACGTCCCTTTCGAATTGACCCTTAAAAACTCCAACGACGATGCTACCTGCTCACTAATAGTGGGATAGCACTGTCTAAAGGAAACAAGAACAGAAACATTCTCTTTTTCTAGTGGGTAGATTAGCTCTTAAGTACTTGCTCAAACAAACAAAACCTTTTCACACTTACACTCTTTTCAAACAAAGTTTTTAAAAAAACTTCGTAACACTCTTGAAGACAGAAGCAAGGGTTAAATCGAAGTAAAACAAAAAACTTTTTTTCAAATCAAACACACACAAGCAATTTTGAAAATGATGAGCAAGTTCCTAAGAGCCCGTAGAAAACTACGGATTGAAAGGGTGCTAATACCTTCCCTTTCTATAATCTACCCCTCGTACTCAAAATCTCAAAAAAGGGAATTTTTCTGTGCTTTTTTCCTTTCCAGTTGGATAAAATTAAAGTAGGTGACGACTCTTTCTTACCGCGACATTTTGCAAACACAAACGCAAAATGCAAACTAGCATTCCTAAAACAGTCCGATTCTGGCCACCGTATCACAGAACTGGCAACTCTGCTGGGGAATATAAGTGGGGTATACCTTACGATTAGTTCATCATATTGCTTCTATTGTTTGATTTGATTGATTTATTTTTGTGGCCTTTGTATCGGAGTTACTATAGATCCTAACCCGGGTCTGGGGAACACCTGTTAGGTAAGTAGCAATTAAATCTGAGAGAACTGTACGATGTAGACTGATACGGTTGAAGCAGTAGCTACGTTGATGTGGCACATTTGTTGGTACCGGTATCCCTTGTGGAGAAACAAGGAGAATACGGGGCTGTTATATGGGTCGTTAAGCATCAACTGACCTTAGAACCTATAATTGACCAACTTGGCCATAGGAAGTAGTGAGATAGCCGGCCTCAGTATAGAGCTGAGAACTGGTTGATACTCGATACTACACTCATTGAGACCATACTCTTGAGATAGTTCCGACCGCAAGAAAAGGTTGCGTGAGCTGAAACCATGACCGATGGAGGATGGTCAGTGATATTGGGAACCTCTAGAACTTTGTTACCATTATTAGGACACGTTGAAACCAACTGAACTTCAAGAGGGTAATACCTAGACTCCATGCAAGCCTGAAATTTAAGGGCTCTCGTTTGACTTGTTTTCCTTTACCATGTCTGCTATCTGCTATACTTGTTGTGTGCTTTATCATGACATCATGCATCATAACATATCATGCATATTTCATTAGACTAACCATTTCAAAGACCGAGGGGATTTATCTTTGTTCTGTTTTGCAGATCATGACTTCTATGCGCAGAAACACCATTCGAGTTAACTTCGTGCAAATGTCTGCTCAGCTCAGAGAGTTAGTCTCAAAAGTTCCTGATACTTCTTCCTTCGTTAGAAGACATGGTCATCTCCTTAGTTTGGTCACTTCAAAATTGGATGAGCAAATGATGAGTGTGCTTTTCCAGTTCTTTGATCCGGTGCATCTTTGTTTCACCTTCCTGGATTATCAGCTAGTTCCCAGTTTGGAGGAGTTTTCTGACTTACTGGGAATATCCATCCTCGAGCAGACACCCTTCACAGGTTTGGAAGAGGTTCCTAGACCTGAGGACATTGCTTCAGCCTTACATCTAAAAAGGGCTGATGTAGTATCCAACTAGGAGACACAGAGCGGGGTTAAAGGTTTCTTGGCCAAGTTTCTAATGGATCAAGCTCAACAGTTCTGGGATAACTTGGACTTTCAGGCTTTCGAAGACATTTTGGCTCTCCTCATCTACGGTTTGGTTCTTTTCCTGAATCCAGATTCCTTCATAGATGTGAATGCAGTTAAGATCTTCTTGTCTCGTAATCCAGTGCCTACTCTTCTGGGTGATATTTTACATGCTCTCTATACTTGTACTGTGCGAAGAAGGGGGACCCTCATGTGTTGCATGCTGCTGCTGGCGAGGTGGTTTATTTCGCACCTCCTCAAGTCTGTATTGAAGAATGAGGAAGGTGTAGGTTGGGCTTACAGAATCATGTCCCTTGATCATACGGACATTCTTTGGAGTTCTAAGGATATGGAAAGAGTAGATGTCATTGATCGATATGGGGAATACCCTAATGTCCCGTTGCTTGGAATTCGAGGGGGTATAACCTACATTCCTTGTTTGGCTTTATGACAGTTTGGACGCGCTCGGAGAGACGGTCCCCATGAGCTGATTCTTATAGATATTGTCTTTGACTACAAGGGGGACGTTGATGAGCATCTCCGCAGGTTTATACGAGCTTGGGGTATGGTGAACAGGTCTGACCCTCAAGAGCTAGGACTAAAGACTTCTCTCCCTATGCAACCTTATCTCCAGTGGGTTCGAGCCCGTGCTCAAAATCTGGGGATGCCTTATGAAGCTGTTTTGCTAGTTATTGTGGAGCATACTAATGAAGAAGGGGTTCCTTATACCATGCTTTATCCCTACATGCCTACTGATCTTGGGGCATTAAAGAGATCCTGGATTCAGCTGAAGGAAGAAAGGGATACCTACAGGGAGAAGTATCATGAGCAGGAGAGGAAGATCTTGAAGCTCACAAGGCAGCTTGAGAATGAAAGGACAATCAATGATTATGTCAACACGAAGGGAAAGCGACCATGGGATTTCTGATTTTTGCTTGTTTCTAGTTTAGATTTATTTTCAGTTATTTCTTTTGTAACGCCTTGAAGGCATTGTTAAACATTTTCACAAGTTAATCTAATAAAGTGTGTTTTATTTTGTTTTACAAATTTGAATCTCCCAAAGTCTTTGAAATCATTTCATACGCATTCCATTACCATGCACCTCACCACAGGTACTATTACAGGTTTCTTATCTTCTTCATTGTTTATTTCAACACTAATGTCTTCTGAAACACCTACTGATCAAGCCATCAAAGCTCTTCAAGCGCAGAATGCTCCATTCCAAGAGATGTTCTTGAACTTGGCTAAAGGACAACAGGATTTGAAGACTCTCATCCTAAAGGAGAAGAAAAAGAAGAAGAAGAAGGTGGTTCTGCTGAATATGGGTCACAGATTTGGGAATAGGTTGCGACAGGAAGCTGATCTGTCTCATTCATCTGGAGGAGGAGAGAATCAAGAGGAAGGAAAGGGGCCTAGTCCTGTAGTCTCTGATAATGACAATGATTTTGATGAAGAACAGTATCCTCCTGCTGAGGATAGGTATAAGCAACTTGAAGATCGGCTGAGTGCAATGGAGATTCAGAAGATCCCTGGGTTGGACTTCAGAGATCTGGGACTAGCATCCGGGGTGGTAATCCCTCACAAGTTTAAAGCTCATGTCTTTGCTAAGTACGATGGAGTATCCTATCCAAAGCTTCATCTCTGCTTATACGTCAGAAAAATCCAACCCTACACTGCTGATAGAAACCCGTGGGTTCATTTCTTTCAAGATAGTCTGTCAGGGACTCAACTTGAATGGTTTTATCAATTGGAAGGAGCTAATGTCCACAACTGGGAGGACCTTGCTGCTGCTTTTTTCAAGCAATACCAATATAATGCCGACCTTGCTCCCACGCGTACTCAGCTTCAGGGTATGTCTATGGGTGCAAGCGAAGGCTTTAAGGACTATGCTCAGAAGTGGAGAGATCTGGCTGGAAGGGTCCAACCCCCTCTGTCTGATAGGGAGTTGGTGGATATGTTTCTTGGGACTTTGTGTGGTCCATTTTTCAACCATTTGATCGGTAGTTCATCATCAGGGTTCACTGAATTGATTCTGGCAGGGGAGAGAGTAGAAGTCGGTATCAGAAGTGGCAAGATACAGAAGGGTGTTTCATCAAGTACAGAGAAGAAGCCTTTCAGGAAGGAAGCTAGTGAAGTTTACAGCTTGAGGACTCAAAACCGACCTGAACGCCGCCAAGAAGTAAATGCGGTAGTAATATCAAGACCCACTGTTGCCCCACAATGCAACAATCAGCAAAGAGTAGAGAGACAGCAAATATAGTACACTCGGCTCAGTATGACCTTATCTCAAATTCTGCTGCAATTGTTGAAGACTAACCTGGTAACTCTGAGGGAAGCCCCGAAGAATCCCAGCACCACATCTCTGTTGTATAATCTGAATGCCCGTTGTGCCTATCACTCCGATAGCCTAGGGCATGATACCAACAACTACTGGGCCTTGAGGAATAAGGTGCAAGATTTGATTGAAGCTAAAGAGATTGAGTTTGACGCTCCAGAGAAGCCCAACGTCAGAACTGCTCCCATGCCCAAACATGATCAGGGAGTGAATACAATTGAGGATGATGAAGAAGAGTCAGATATTGACAGCTAGATTTACCCGACTACCAACGGTGGATTGAACAATTGGACGGCGAAGGACTTCGTTCCCGTTTCTTTTATTACACAATAATAGAATTTTGTTTTGAAATTTGTAACAGACAGTTTAAAACTTTACGGTCCGGTGCCTTGCCCGAGGCACCTTGGCTTTGTTTGTGAGGGCTTAATATTTTCCATTTTCATATATCATCAATAAAGCATTGGACGTTTTCTTGCATTACAAATTTTGCGCTCCTTATTTTTCTTTTCTATCTTGCACCTTATCAAAACAGCTATTGTCTTACACACACTCACATATCATAATGCAGATCCACATCCACTCTGGATCCCACTGATAACGACTCTGCTATTGCCAGTTATGACTTTGAAAGTCTGATAAACCAAGCCAAGGATGAAGGTGAGGATGATTGCGAAGTTCCTGGGGAACTTGCTAGAATGTTACTACAGGAAGAGAGGGCCATACAGCCTCCAAAAGTCACCAATTATGATGCCTCCAGTTGATGGAAGACCTTTGATCTTATACTTGACAGTGTTGGATAATTCAATGGGGTGCGTGCTGGGGCAGCATGACGAGTCTGGCCGAAAAGAGCATGCTATTTACTACCTTAGCAAAACGTTTACCGACTGCGAGATCCGATACTCGTTGCTCGAGAAAACTTGCCGCGCTTTGGCATGGGCTGCTCGCCGGCTGAGACAGTATATGCTGACTCACACCACTTTATTGATATCAAAGATGGACCCAATCAAGTATATCTTCGAAAAGCCTGCCTTATCCGGAAGAATAGAAAGATGGCAGATGATCTTAACTGAGTAAGACATCCAATACACAACCCAAAAAGCAATCAAGGGGAGTGTGTTGGCAGATCATTTGGCACATCAGGCCATGGACGATTACCAGTCTATGAATTTTGAGTTTCTGGATGAGAACATCATGTTGGTGACCGACTGCGAAAAACCTGGACCAGATGAAGGACCTAAGGAAGGATCCCGATGGTCTATGTATTTTGATGGAGCTTCAAACGCTTTGGGTAATGACATTGGCGCCGTGATTATATCTCCTGAAGGCTTCCATACTCCGTTCACCGCCCGATTATGTTTTAACTGCACCAACAACATGGCGGAGTATGAAGCATGCATCATGGGTCTTCAAGCAGCTATTGACCTGAGGATTAAGTTCTTGAGTGTGTTTGGAGATTCCGCTCTCGTGATCAGTCAGATCAAAGGTGAGTGGGATACAAAGCACCCAAATCTTATTCCTTACAAAGAGTATGTATTGACGTTGCTTTCACACTTCGAGGAGATAACCTTCGAACATTTCCCCAGAGAGGAGAATCAGTTAGCGGACGCGCTAGCTACCATGTCTTCTATGTTCAAGGTCAGGTGGGACAATGAAGCCCCCCGGATTACTATTAAAAGGTTGGAAGAACCCGCACATTACTATGATATCGAGACTAAAGAGGTAACAGATAAACCCTAGTTTCACGAGGTAAAGAGGTATCTGGAGGTTCAAGAGTACCCCGAGGGTGCATCTGTTAATGACAAGATGTTTCTGAGAAGGTTCGCTGTGAAGTTCTTCATCAGTAATGGTGTCCTTTACAAACGTAACCATGACTCAACCCTATTGCGATGTATGGACAAGAGCGAGGCAGAAAGGATCATGGCAGAGTTACATGAAGGTACTTTCAGAACTCATTCTAGTGGGCATACCATGGCGAAGAAAATCCTACGGGCAGGATATTATTGGTCTACTATGGAAGCCGACTGTTATCAGCATTCTCGGACCTGTCACAAGTGCCAAGTCTATGCTGATAAGGTGCATATACCTCCAGTTCCTCTGAATTTCTTGACAACTCCTTGGCCTTTTGCAATGTGAGGCATCGATATGATTGGTGAGATCAGACCTACTGCGTCCAACGGGCATCGTTTCATCCTGGTAGCGATTGACTACTTTACAAAGTGGGTTAAAGCAGCTTCCTTTGCTACAGTAACCAAGAACGTCGTGGCGCGGTTTATTCGGCACAATTTGATCTGTCAATATGGTGTACCAGAGAGGATCATTACGGACAATGGTACAAATCTCAACAATACGATGATCACCGAGCTCTGCAAACAGTTCAAGATACAGCATCACAACTCTTCTCCCTACCGGCCGGAGATGAATTGGGTTGTTGAAGCGGCTAATAAGAACATCAAGAAGATTGTGCAGAAGATGACAGTGACATACAAAGACTGGCATGAGATGTTACCATTCGCTCTTCATGGGTACCAAACTTCAGGGTGGACTTTAACAGGGGCAATACCCTACTCTTTGGTGTATGGAATGGAGGTAGTCTTACCCATTGAGGTCGAGATACCCTCTCTGCGGATTATGAAGGATGCAGGTTTGAACGAGGACGATTGGATCCAGACCCGGCTTGATCAGCTGAATTTAATCGATGAAAAGAGACTTACTGCTATTTGTCATGGTCAGACGTATCAAAAGTGAATGATCAAGGCATTTAACAAGAAGGTTAGACGACAAGAGTATCAAGTCGGGGATCTGGTGATCAAGCGCATCATACTGCCACAAGGTGATCCCAGGGGCAAATGGACCCCAACGTACGAAGGGCCGTTTGTGGTTAAGAACATTTTCTCAGGAGGAGCTATGATTCTAACCACCATGGATGGTGACGACCTTCCTCACCCCGTCAATGCAGACACAGTGAAAAAATACTAAGCCTAATCAAAGACCCGCTAGGTTGACTGGCCTAGGCAAAAATAAGGGCTTCCCTGCGAACCAAAAGTGTTCGGGAAAAAATAAGGGATGAAAATGAAAAAATCTGTACACCCAGCAAGTCGAAAACCTGAAAAAGCAGTTTGGGCAAAAAAGGGTATCCCAGTGGACTGAAAACCCGAAAGGGCGGTCCAAGCAAAAATTAGGGATTAAAGCGTAACACTATGTCTCATTAGATCATCTTGCAACCAAACTTCGGTATCGACTATCAAGCTCGGACGACACTAATCAATCTGATCTACCTTCAACCAAGTAGCAAAGTGATGAGACTCTCGAAGATATAAAGGCAACAACAGAGTTGGAACCCAATGGGATTGTTCACATAGCTGTTTTTCTTTATTTTACACAAATTGTATAAATTCTGTTTGTTCGACGGCGTTCTCTTACTAGGACGTCAGCCTCTTGTACAAAAATGCCTATTTACAGGCCAACTTCAAAATCAATACAATCCATTTTCATAAAGAAACTTCAAATTATTTTTCTTTTTTATGTTTTGTTTTGCAAGAACGTCCAATGGTTCATTTTTTATATATGCATTTGACAATAATTGATGCTCATAAATATTTACATGCGAAACAAAAGACGATTACTTATAATATCAGGAACAGGGGCAAACAAGAAATGTCCAAACCTTACAGTTGCTCTATCCACCAGGTATGGGGATAGACTTAGCTGGAGAATATGACTAAAGGTACATTCACTCCCCGCAGAGCAAAAGGTATCTAAAAAAAAACAGTGATTCTCCCCAAGCAGAGTTTATCTATCACCAGCACTATAAGATTATCCCCAGTGGAGTTTATTTCTTCCACAAGCAGAAATTTTATCCCCGACAGAGTTTATTATTGCCAGCAACGGTAATTCATCCCCAGCCGAGGTTGTTCCTCCAAATCAGTGGATCTTCAGAAAGAGTATCTCTTCCCCACATAGTCATTTTCTCGTCAGTCTATTCTCCAGCAGGATTATTCTCACAATCATCTTCGGTCGTTATCCCCAACGAGCGAAACTCTTTTTCTCCAGCAGCAATCCGAGATTTATTTTCCCCAGCTAGAGAACATCATAAAAAAATTGCATATTCGTACATCATGACATGTGCATACGCATCATACAACACAATCTCATTTATTTTGAGAACATCATTGCTTGATACATATCATGCATTACATACGACTAATCCTTTACATTTAAGGAAAGTACAATCAAATTCTCACAAAGTTCAAGCTATGAAGCCCGGGTATGACCAGATAGTATCTTGATTACTCCATCGTATTGTGAATCCAAGAGAACGACCGGATAACAGTATCAAGCACCGCGAAGCCTTGATTCGACCAGATAGTGGTTTATCTTTAAGCTATGAAGCCCAAATTCGACCGAATAATAGTTTAATCCCTAGCAAGCTGTGAAGCCCAGATTACGACCGGATAACAGCTCAGCAAGTTATTGTGAAGCCTGGATTACGACCAGATAGCAATGCAAGTTTCTGTGAAGCCTGGATTACGACCAGATAGCAGCCAAGAATAGCGCGAAGCCTGGATTACGACCATATAGTGGTATATCTTTAATACAAGTTATGAAGCCCGGATTCGACCGGATAGTATCTTGATTTCTCCGAACACCATGAAGCCTGGATTCGACCAGATAATGGTATGAGACATCGTGAAGCCTGGATTATGACCAGATAGCGGTAAAAGACACTGAATCCTGGGATTAAGACCAGATAACAGTGAGGGACACTGTGAAGCTTGGATTACGACCAAATAGAAGTTTACCCAGCCAATTGCTATGAAGCCTGGATTCGACCGGATATTAGTAGGCCTAACAGTCAAAGGGAAGCCCGGAGACGACCGGATAACCACTTGATTTCTTCTGAAGCCTGGATTACGACCAGATAAGAAGTAAGGTATTATGAAGCCTGGATTACAACCAGATAGCAGTACATGACACCATGAAGCCTGGATTCGACCAGATAGTGGTATGAAGCATCGTGAAGCCTGGATTACGACCAGATAATGATAAAAAGGCTGAAGCCTGGATTACGACCAGATAACAGTACAAGACACTGTGAAGCTTGGATTTCAACCAAATAGCAGTTTACCTGGACAATTACTAAGAAGCCCGGGGTCGGCTGGATATTAGTGTGCCCTAAATTTAAGTTGAAGCCCGGATGCGACCGGATAACAACTTAGTTCCTTCTAAAGCCTGGATTGCGACCAGATAAGAATCGAGAAATTGTGAAGCTTGGATTACGACCGGATAGCAAGTTTAATCTCATCTCCCCAGTAAGTCACTGTAAATCCTGGAGCACGACCAGATAGCAGTCGATCTTATCACTATAAAGCCTGGATCATGACCAGATAGTAGTACATTTTCACCTCTTCGACCAAGAGACGATTCCCCAGTAGAATAACGGACGACCGAAGCTCCTAAAATTCTATTTCTCCCAAGACAGAGATCAACACTCCCCAGCGTAGTCTTCCTCAACAACAGGTAACAGATTCTCGCTAAGGAATCTATCATGCGATTGAAACTTCTTCTGATGGAATCTTTAAGCCCATCTTCCGTCATCAATTTCCAAATGGCATCTGTAAGCCCATTCTCGACATCACAAGACAAGTACCACATCATGTGAGTGCAAATTTCTGGGCACTCTAGTATTCAATCCTATTCCATCTTCGGATCACGAAAGGCCAACAAGCCAATCTACATCCTCAGGTTTAAGAAGATTGAACAGGGGCAGATGTTGTACCCCAAAATTTTCCCTCCCATATTTCTCAAAACATTTCAAGAAAGACCCTCAAGTTGCTCAAGGAAGTCCAAAGGTTGACCAGACAAGCTCTCTCTTAAGGCAGTCTACCTCAAATTAAGGTTTCATGTTGCATCAAGATACTTGAGTCCAAGGGATCCCAAATGCTCACCATTGTCCTAATATGTTCTCAAAATCATCCATGTCAAGTTTCAAGCCTTGCAGAGAAAGTTTGCTCAGTCAATTGCTCAAAGGCCTAAAAATCAACTGTGCTAGGGCAAAAGTCAACTGTGGCCCACATACAGTCAAACTTCAAGATTTTTGGTCAACATTCTCATTTAGAAGTATTATTCATCATTTGATCAAGGGTTGATCATGATTCCTCGAGGATTTCTCATAATTCATCAAGAACCAAAAGTTGCTAAATTAGGGTTTTGTAGGAAAAGTCAACTCAACTTTGACCAAGCATAACTTTCTCATACTTTATGAGAAATTACCCATCCAAAGCTCATTTTGAAGAGGATGAAATGCCCTACAATCCATCTTCATCTCCAAAGTTCAAAAGATACACTCACAAGAAGTTATGAATTTGGACATTATAGGTCATTTTGAAAAGTCAACAAAAACACTTTTTTTGTCAAAGCTTCATACATGAACATGGAATACCAAATTGAAATGATACATAAATGGTTGCTTATAGGACATCTCAAGATTTCTAAAAAGTCCAAGAACACCTTCATGTAATTCTAAGAGTGCCTAAGAGGGGGGGTGAATTAGGTATATACAAATTTATTCGGTTTTATGAGAATACTTGTAGTAATTTGTGGTTAAGTGTTTGAAGGTTTTTGACTATATCTTATCTTTTCTTGATTATGGTGATGAAAACGATAAAAGCAGAAAAGTAAAGAACACGACGATATATCCTGGTTCCCCTCACAATCCGAGAGTACTCCAGTCCCCTTTCCAACACGAAAGAGATTTCACTATAGTTTAGAATGATTGTACAGCTTATGCTTACTATCTAACCTATAGGGTGACCAAAGGTTCTTAACACCTTTAAGGTCAAACAAACACTAATGTGAATGAAGAACAATCCTCTTCAAATCACAACACTTACTTCCAACAATCCTGGATAGTAAGGGAATACTTTCTTTTTGTAATACAATGATTTATTTGAAAGAGATGGAGAGCACTATCAATCTTTGATTGATCTTCTTCTTCAAGAAAGAAACAATTCTCAAGCAATGATTATAAATGTTCACAATGAATGTATGAAACTTGTAATGATTTCTTAATGAAAATGTATATGGCAAGTTTCACAAAATTTATGATTTGTAAGAATACTTGAAAGTTTGTAAGAATATGCAAATTTGAATGATGAAAATTGTTAATTGAAGAAGGTTATTTGAATTTGAAAATCTGCACAATTTATAATGTCACAAATACCTCTTCATTCATGCCATTTGATATGAAAAGGTGCAATGCAATCATGAAAGTATACCATTTGAATTATGTTCAAAAAACAAAAGAAAATTTGTACTGGTTCACTGGGAACCGGTTCCGACCCAGGCAGAACCCGGTTCCTAGTGAACGTTATAACCCAGAATTCAAAAATAACACGCAGGAACCGGTTCCCCTATAGGTACAACCCGGTTCCTGGTACAAATTCCAGGGAAGTGTTTTTTGAACAAGTTTGGAACCCGGTTCCCTGTTAAGTAGGAACTGGTTCCTGAAAGTTTATTTTCAAAAAAATCCTTTTGAAAAATATTTCAAACAGTTTTTCTTATTGTTAAAAATGTGGGATATGTATATGATTATGAATGCATATTTGTGAACATCTATATTCAAGTTTAAGAATTATTTATACCTTTTGACATTTGTTGTTTCTTTAATAATTCTTCTTCTAATCTTCAAGACTTGTAACAAGGTTTTATATGATATTGATAAACTTTTTGCACATCCTTTGAATGTTGATTTCCATGTTGTCTTCATCAAAACCAATGCTTTAAACATGACTTGAGAAGCTTGCAATTACATTCTCCCCCTTTTTGATGATGACAACCAAGTCTTGAAAACAATTCTTGAAATGTTTATGTTGTTTTGTGTAGCAAAAATGTTAAGCAAATGCAAGGCTCCCCCTAAATTGTATGCTCCCCATAAGTCCATGATTCTTTGAATTTTGGAGTGAGTTTTATGATAGTTATTTTGGCCTGCAATTTCTTTGAAACAAAACAACACATATTCATATTCTTCCCCCCCTTTGTTAACATCAAAAAGGATGGGGAAAAAGAGTGAAACAAATTCATTTAAAAAAAAACACAAACAATATATACACACATATTTTATCAAATAAAAACATATAAAAGAAGGAGTAGAAGCAGAGTGTACTGAAACATAAATTGTTTGAAGAAAAATTAAGACGTGCACCTTATGAGAAACATTTAGAGATCACCTTCATCCAAAATACCAAGTTCTCTTCGGATTTTGAAGAATGGTTCTCGAGCAAGCGATTTTGTGAAGATATCTGCGAGTTGGTTATGAGTATCCACAAAAGTGACTTCGACATCTCCTTGAAGTACATGATCACGGAGAAAATGATGTCGAATATCTATATGTTTGGTTCTTGAATGCATGACCGGATTCTTTGTAATATTGATAGCACTTGTATTGTCGCATCGAAGAGGAATGCATCCGAGATCAAGTCCGTAATCACGGAGTTGTTGCTTGAGCCAAAGAATTTGTGCACAACAACTACCCGCTGCTATGTATTCTGCTTCGGCCGTGCTAAGAGCAACACATGCTTGCTTTTTACAAGCCCATGATACTAATGCATTTCCAATAATGTGACAAGTACCACTTGTTCTTTTACGATCAGTTTTACAACCTGCATAATCCGCGTCAGAATAACCAATTAAAGTGCAAATACTACCTTTAGGATACCATAAGCCGAGATTGGTTGTTCCTTTGAGATACTTCATGATCCTTTTAACTGCCATGAGGTGTGATTCCTTTGGATTTGCTTGAAAGCGAGCACAAAGACAAACACTAAACATTATGTCAGGACGACTTGCCGTCAAATACAATAAGGAACCAATCATACCTCGGTATTTTGTAATATCAATTGGAGTACCGAATTCATCTTGATCAACATATGTACCGGAGCCCATTGGAGTATTCATTGCTTTACAATTGTCCATATCAAACTTTTTCAATAATTCTTTGCAATAATTAGATTGGTTGATGAAGATTCCATCTTTTAGTTTCTTGATTTGTAGTCCAAGAAAGTAGTTCATCTTTCCCATCATAGACATCTCGAATTCTCCTTGCATCATCAATGAGAATTCCTCACACATTTCTTTGTTAGTCGATCCAAAAATGATATCATCAACATAGATTTGAACCAATAAAGTGTTACTTTTGATTTTCTTAATGAACAAAGTTTTATCAACCTTACCCTTTTCGAAACCTTTTTCACACAAAAAATTGCTAAGTCTATCATACCATGCTCTTGCTGCTTGCTTTAAGCCATAAAGAGCCTTTCTCAACTTAAAGACATGTGTAGGATGTTTGAAGTCTTCAAATCCCGGAGGTTGTTTGACATAGACTTCTTCATTGATGTATCCATTCAAGAATGCACTTTTGACGTCCATTTGAAAAAGCTGAAAATTTAATGAACAAGCATAAGCAAGTAAAAGACGTATAGCTTCTAACCTTGCAACCGGAGCAAATGTTTCTTCAAAGTCGATTCCTTCCTCTTGATTGTAGCCTTGGGCAACCAACCTTGCTTTGTTTCGAACAATTAGACCATTCTCATCAAGTTTGTTCTTAAACACCCATCGGGTACCTATGATGTGTTTACCACTTGGTCTAGGAACAAGTTCCCAAACTTGATTTCTCTCGAATTGATTTAATTCTTCTTGCATAGCAATAATCCATTGATCATCTCCTAAGGCTTCATCAACTTTGGTAGGTTCAATTTGAGAAACAAACGCCATGTTTAAGCAAGCATCTTTTAGATTTAATCTTGTTGATACTCCTTAGCTAATGTTACCAATAATTTTGTCAATATGATGGTCTCTATGAGTTCTCCATTCTTTTGGTAGATCATTGATGTTTGAATCTTGTTGTACAATGTCTTCTTGATTTTCCGGTGATTTCACAACTTGATCATTTGAAAGTTCTTCCGGGGGTAAATCTATAGGATCATCATCATCACACATAACTACTTCCTCTTTAGAGGTGTTAGTTTCATCAAAAGATACATGCATAGATTCTTCAATAGTTAAAGTTCTTTTATTATAAATTCTATATGCTTTACTAGAAAGAGAATAACCAAGAAATATACCTTCGTCGGATTTGTCGTCAAACTTACCGAGATTGTCTTTGTCATTGTTAAGAACAAAACACTTGCATCCAAAAATGTGGAAGTGAGCAATATTTGGCTTTCTTCCTTTGAAGAGTTCATATGGAGTCTTCTTTATTATAGGTCTAATGATAACTCGATTTCCAACATAACATGTCGTACTAACCGCATCCGCCCAAAAATATTTAGGAAGATTTGCATCACTAAGCATTGTTCTTGAAAGTTCCACTAGAAACCTATTCTTTCTTTCAACTACTCCATTTTGTTGTGGAGTTCTAGGTGCTGAAAAATTATGAGAGATACCATGTTCTTCACAAAATTCTTCAAATTGTGCATTTTGGAATTCTCCACCATGATCACTTCTTATGGATACAATCTTTAGTGATTTTTCATTTTGGATTTGCTTAGCATACTTCTTAAAAGCTTTAAAGGCATAACTTTTCTGCACAAGAAACAAAGTCCAAGAATATCTAGAAAAATCATCAACAATAACCAAAGCAAATACATTACCTCCGAAGCTTTTTGTTCTTGATGGACCAAAGAGATCCATGTGTAACAATTGTAGTGGCCTTGTAGTAGACACCACATTCTTAGATTTGAAAGATGATTTTGTTTGTTTCCCTTTTTGATAAGCATCACAGAGTCTATCTTTGACAAATTTTCTCTTAGGCAAACCAATGACAAAATCACGCTTGATTAGTTTATTCAAGTGTTCCATATGAATATGAGCAATCCTTTTGTGCCAAAGCCATGAATCATCATTGTTTGCCATGAGACATTTTACCTTCAAGGATGGATCATCAAGGGAAATCATAAATATATTATTAATTCTTTTTCCTTTGAGTTTTACCTCATTGGTTGCCTCATCCATAATAAGGCATTCTTCTTTGTTGAATTTGATCTTGAACCCTCTATCGCAAAGTTGACTTATTCTAAGAAGGTTGTGCTTTAATCCTTCAACATAGAGAACATCCTCAATTTGAATGGATGGAGGTGTGCCAACTATTCCAACGCCAAGTATCTTTCCTTTGGTGTTGTCTCCATAGGTGACATACCCTTTGGCTTTATGTACTAGATATGAAAATTGGTGTACATCTCCTGTCATATGCTTTGAACATCCACTATCAAGATACCAAACATTTGATGTGGATTTCAAGCATACCTACAAAAACAAATTATTTCTTGTTAGGTACCCAAGTTGCCTTGGGTCCTTCATAGTTAGTTCCCTTTTTCACCCATGCATAATGTCCACTAGCCATACTGAAATTTCTAATATAGCATGCATTGGGTGTGTGTCCAATAATACCACAGTAAAAATAGTTTGGAACAAATTTGCTCTTGTATCTAGGAATTTGTTTTCTTTTAGATACATTAGCCTTTTTCTTTTGATGATTATGAACAACTTGCTTCTTTTCTACTTTCTTGGGATTGGAACTATTACTAGCCTTTACAAAAACAGTGGGATTGTTACTTGGTTTCTTAGTATTCACATAACCAAGACCTCTTTTATCATTTGGATAATGTTGTTGGCTTAGTAATCCTTCCAATCCTATTTATCCTTTTTCATATCTTTCAATGACTCTTTTCAATTGAACAATTTGGAAGACATTTGATTCACACTTGGAGCATGCAAAGTTTTCCTTTTCTTTAATAAAATTTTGTTTTTGAAGATCAAAATCTTTAGTCATGGTGTCAATTTTTTCTAGACAAATTAGAAGTTCTTTTTCTTGTTTTGACACCTTTTTGTATAAACTTTTGCATTCTTTCAAGAGTTCATCAATTGCACCTTGAACATCATCATCAAAAAGATTAAATTCATTACTAACCTCTTCTTCATCGTCGGAGTGATGTGAAGCCATCAATGCTAGATTTGCACTTTCGTCACTATCCGAATCGGATGAAGAACTTATCTCATTATCTTCCCATGCAACATAAGCCCTTTTATTCTTGAACTCCTTTTTGCCTTTGAATCCATTTTTCTTGGAGAGTTTTGGACAATCCGGCTTTATGTGACCTTGCTTTCCACATTCATAGCATGTGACATCTTGTGTTGATGTGGAGGCTTCTTTATCTTTATGCTTATAAAATTTCTTTCTTTTTACAAGAAGTAAGAAGTTTTCATCTTCCTCCGATGCATCTTTATCTTGACTTTCTTTTGAATCAACTTTCAAAGCAATGCCTTTGGATTTCTTCTCATGATTCTCATGTTTTTCAAGCCTTCCAAGTTCCGTCTCATATTCTTGAAGCTTTCCGAAAAGTGTTGCGGAAGTCATAGTTGCTAGGCTTTTCTTTTCGGATATTGCCGTCACTTTTGGTTGCCATTCCCTAGTTAAAGACCTAAGCACTTTAAGATTTAATTCATCGTTAGTTAAAGTCTTACCGAGTGCCTTCAAATGGTTTGTCAAGTGAACGAATCTCTTTTGCAAGTCAAGGATGGATTCTCCGGGCAGCATTCTGAATAATTCATATTCTTGACTCAAAGTGTTCAATCTAGACCTTTTGACTTCGGCGGTTCCTTCATGAGTTTCTACAAGAGTATCCCAAATTTCCTTTGCCGTTGTACATGCCGATACTCGGAAAAATTCATCCATACTAAGAGCACTTTGGAGAATATTGATTGCCTTTTTGTCAAAGAGAACTTTTTTCTTGTCATCGTCATCCCATGATGCTTTAGGCTTTGATGACCCAACACCATTGACAACACACACCAGAGTAAATGGACCATTCTCAACAGCATTTCATATATCTTCTCCTTGAGCTTCAAGATGAGCCTTCATGAGAATTTTCCAAAAGTCAAAGTATTCACCACAAAACAATGGAGGCTTGTTGTTACTACCACCATCTTTGAAAACCAGATTTTGATTTGCGGAAGCCATTCTGGATCTTTAGGAACAAGTTACCTATAACTTGCTCTGATGCCAATTGTAAGTCTAAGAGGGGGGGTGAATTAGGTATATAAAAATTTATTCGGTTTTATGAGAATACTTGTAGTAATTTGTGGTTAAGTGTTTGAAGGTTTTTGACTATATCTTATCTTTTCTTGATTATGGTGATGAAAACGATAAAAGCGGAAAAGTAAAGAACACGGAGATATATCCTGGTTCCCCTCACAATCCGAGAGTACTCCAGTCCCCTTTCCAACACGAAAGAGATTTCATTATAGTTTAGAATGATTGTACAGCCTATGCTTACTATCTAACCTATAGGGTGACCAAAGGTTCTTAACACCTTTAAGGTCAAACAAACACTAATGTGAATGAAGAACAACCCTCTTCAAATCACAACACTTACTTCCAACAATCCTGGATAGTAAGGGAATACTTTCTTTTTGTAATACAATGATTTATTTGAAAGAGATGGAGAGCACTATCAATCTTTGATTGATCTTCTTCTTCAAGAAAGAAACAATTCTCAAGCAATGATTATAAATGTTCACAATGAATGTATGAAACTTGTAATGATTTCTTAATGAAAATGTATATGGCAAGTTTCACAAAATTTATGATTTGTAAGAACACTTGAAAGTTTGTAAGAATATGCAAATTTGAATGATGAAAATTGTTAATTGAAGAAGGTTATTTGAATTTGAAAATCTGCACAATTTATAATGTCACAAATACCTCTTCATTCATGCCATTTGATATGAAAAGATGCAATGAAATCATGAAATAATACCATTTGAATTATGTTTAAAAAACAAAAGAAAATCTATACTGGTTCGCTGGGAACCGGTTCCAACTCAGGCAGAACCCGGTTCCTAGTGAACGTTATAACCCAGAATTCAAAAATAACACGCAGGAACCGGTTCCCCTATAGGTATAACCCGGTTCCTGGTACAAATTCCAGGGAAGTGTTTTTTGAACAAGTTTGGAACCCGGTTCCCTGTTAGGTAGGAACCGGTTCTTGAAAGTTTATTTTCAAAAAAATCCTTTTGAAAAAGATTTCAAACAGTTTTTCTTATTGTTAAAAATGTGGGATATGTATATGATTATGAATGCATATTTATGAACATCTATATTCAAGTTTAAGAATTATTTATACCTTTTGACATTTGTTGTTTCTTTAATAATTCTTCTTCTAATCTTTAAGACTTGTAACAAGGTTTTATATGATATTGATAAACTTTTTGCACATCCTTTGAATGTTGATATCCATGTTGTCTTCATCAAAACCAATGCTTTAAACATGACTTGAGAAGCTTGCAATTACACTTCAAAGAGTCAAAATTGAGGAAGTTATGCATTGGTGAAGTTGGCCTTTTTTGCAAAATTGCCAAAAGTCAAATGTGCTCACAAATGCATTTTTTCCTAAATGGGCCCAACTTTTTAAGCTTGCACCACCTTTCCAACATGGTCCACGACCCAAGGCAGCCACCACATCTTATCTGCTCCATTTATTTATTATATTATGGTTTTTATTTATTAAAAATCATTTTAAATCAAATAAATAATAAAAAAATACCAAGATTTGTTTTGAAGATCTGATTTTGATGAAAATTAAATCCAAATGAGCTGGCTTAATCAATCAAATTCGAATCAAGGCAAAAGGGCATGATTTGCATGGTTATGGAAAGATTTCATATGGATTAAAGATCAAATATTCCCTTCATGAATTCTCAAGATCATGGCCAAAAATAATTAACCTAATATGATTCACTACTTATGTTGAAGATCAGTAAACCCTAAACAGAAGAATTTTGGTGCAGAGCTACCTCCAAGAACAAGAGCCAAACTCAAAAAAATCAAAGAAAAGTGGGAATTTGTTTTGCTACTTCCAGGAGTTTTCAAGGTCCCCTAGACATCCCATTCGATTCCTGGGATCACAAGTAAGTTGTACCAATCAAGAACAAGGAGTTTCCAGCGCTAGAACTCACTGTAAGTCAGCCACGACAATGGCTTCTTCTTGAAATCGAATTGCATGATTCTGGCATCTATAGCATAAAATACTTATATATTCTTGCTCCTTGAGACATTTGTAAACTATCTATAACATTCAATTGCATTTTTTTGGACTGTATCAGAATTTGCCATTATTAGGGTTTTATGCTTCGTTTTAGGATCTTTTGGTACATGTAAAATTTGCCCACAAGAAGGGAACCATCGTGCTCAGTAGGCCAAGACGAATCAATCCATGGCCTTAGACTTCATTTATTATGCCCATGGAAGATTTTGAAACAAGCCAGGGATGTAGTGACAGACGTTGTTAGTAGGTAAAAGTTTTTAACTTTTACCAATGGAGAGAGGACAGGGATGATGGCGTGGCATCTCCCTACTCGTCCATTTGAATTTTCGCGCGAATATTTCTTTATTTCGTTTGTTTTTAATATGATTATTATTGTTTATTTTGTATACAAAGAAAACACGCAGCGCAGTTGGTAGCAAGGTGAGTGGGAAACGCTTCAGGACCTGGGTTCGAATCCCAGGTCCCCCCATTATTTGACATTATTTTTCTTTCCATGATCAGGCGCGTGTATAGGTAGGAAGATCACCATGCATCCTCAAGATTCAACCTTTGGATCTCTAGATGGCCAGATCTAAAGGCCATCATATGAAGGACCACAAACAACCACAGTCAACGCATAGCACTGGAACGTGAAAGTCAACATGGGTCAGATTTGTTTGGGCCCAAAGCTTGCTATCCACACCTCCAAAAATTACTTTCTCAGGCCCATTTTCTTCTTCTTTTCATTTATATTTTCTTTTATTTAATTTATTTAATTATTTTTACTAACACAAATTAATTATTTCTTTTTATAAAAAAATCACAAAACTAATATTTTCATCCAATTAGATTTAGGATATTTATTTTTTATACAAAAATTAATTGAATTAGGTTATTTAATTTTAGGTAACTTTAATTTCTCTTGTGAATAAATTAAAAACAATTAGAAAATTAGGGTTGTAGTTTAATTTAATTCTTATTTTCTTTTTCTTAAAAAATAACAAAGAATACAAAAATAGGCCATGTAAGTTATTTTCTTTAATTTAATTTAATTACTAATTAATTTTGTATTTAATTTAAAAACCTTATTCTTTTTTCTTAAAAATTCACAAAAAAACAACAAAAATAATTGTTTCTTTCGATTAGGTTAGACGGGGTCAAAACCCTATTTCTCTCTCGTTCTCGATTCATCGCACTTTATTATTTTTACCATGTTAATATAATTGCTCACAAGTTGTAATAGATTAATTAGGGTTTTTCTCCATTTCATTTATCGTTTCGACGAGTTTGTTTTTGGCTATGTAAACACCTGAAGCCTTGTAATAGCGTTAGCTTTACTTTATGCACTTTAATTTTCACAAAATATTAAACTGCTAGATGTATGATATTAGGGTTGCATGACAAGAATGTATTATTAACTTTAAAACGGTTAGTAAACCTTAAATGTGCAAAGATAATAACTTGAAATTGAATCACTCGCACATGCGCACTCCTAGGGTATACTCTCGCTTCGGTTGCCTTCGATAAACGGTCATTAAGTATAGGATATTTTAGTGGTCGCTCTCTTGTCTAAACAAAGATCAAGGTCCCATTCGGAAAATTTGCCTCGGAAAGGTTGCCTCGGATATTGTTGCCTCGAATATTGATCTTAAGACATTAGAGTTATCACTAAGACGTCCTAACATTGCTTTAGTGATCGTACGTCCCTTTCGAATTGACCCTTAAAAACTCCAATGACGATGCTACCTGCTCACTAATAGTGGGATAGCATTGTATAAAGGAAACAAGAACAAAAACATTCTCTTTTTCGAGTGGGTAGATTAGCTCTTAAGTACTTGCTCAAACAAACAAAACTTTTTCACACTTACACTCTTTTCAAACAAAGTTTTCAAAATGACTTCGTAACACTCTTGAAGACAGAAGCAAGGGTTAAATCGAAGTAAAACAAAAAACTTTTTTTTTAAAATCAAACACACACAAGCAATTTTGAAAATGATGAGCAAGTGCCTAAGAGCCCGTAAAAAACTACGGATAGAAAGGGTGCTAATACCTTCCCTTTCTATAATCTACCCCCCGTACTCAAAATCTCAAAAAAGGGAATTTTTCTGTGCTTTTGTCCTTTCCAGTTGGATAAAATAAAAGTCAGTGGCAACTCTTGCTTACCGCGACATTTTGCAAACACAAACGCAAAATGCAAACCAACATTCCTAAAACAGTCCGGTTCTGGCCATCGTATCACAGTAGGGAATATTACATTCTGTAATAACCCGACTTTCTATGATGACGAGCTGCCCGGCGAAGGAAGGAATCATAATTTGGCTCTCCATATGTCCATGAACGGTAAGAACGATTCACTGTCAAATGTGCTGATTGATAATGGTTCCGCTCTGAATGTTATACCAAGGAGCATGATTATGAAGTTAAAGTATCAAGGAACTCCCATGTGCCCGAGTGGCACAATTGTGAAAGCTTTTGAAGGATCAAGGAATTCTATTATCGGGGAAGTAGATTTTCTTATTCACATAGGTCCGCACCTATTTCAGATTACTTTCCAGGTTATGGATATCATGCCCGCTTACAGCTGTTTACTGGGACGACCGTGGATACACGAGGCAGGAGTTGTCACTTCGACTTTGCACCAGAAGCTAAAGTTTTTGCGTGAGGGAAAGGTGGTCATCATAAATGGAGAAGAGACATTGTTAATATCTCATTTATCCTCTTTCAGTATTGTAGAAGCGGATGAAGCTGCTGTTGGAACTCAGTTCCAAGCTTTATCCATTGATAATACCAGGGGAAATGAGAATTTTATAGCTTCATTCACAGATGCTCAACGGGTTGTGCGCAATGACCCTAGTAAAGTTTGGCGGCAGGTTATTGATCCTCCTGTGAATAAGAATAGAGCTGGTTTGGGATTCTTGGTGAAGAATGATAAAGGTAAGAGCATGAAGCCAAAGTCTTCCTTTGGAAAATATCAGGATGTCTTTCGTAGTGGAGGTTATCTTCATCCAACTGTTCCTGGGATCAATGCTATTACGGAAGATGAAGCAGAACAAGAGATGCCAAACTATGTGACGCATGGAGTTAGGGTCCAAAACTGGATCACCATTGAGTTCCCTCTTGCATTCATGTCTCAAAGTAATTTGTTTTTGTTAATCTTTTCAAAAAGCTTTCACTATGCCCAAGGCGAAAGTTAACATTGTATGGGCTAATCTGCTGCTTTGATCTTTAAAATCATTAATAAAAGTTTTCTTTGATTCCCAAATTGTCTTCATTTTCTGCTTTTCTTGGAAAATGGTATTCAGAAAAAACCTTTCAAAATAAATAATAATAACTGTAATCTGCATAATCACTTGCTATATGTGTCAGTTTCTAAAAGCAATCATAAATCATGTGTGAGGATTAACTAAAAAACCTGTTGAATACAATGACCCTACACCCTCTCCCAACTTTGAATATCCTGTGTATGGGGCCGAAGAAGAAGAATATGATGAAATCCCAGAAGAGGTTTCACAGTTGCTTGAGCGCAAGGAAAGTGTCATTCAGCCATATAAAGAGCTTTTGGGAGTAATTAATTTGGGTTCATAGGAATATCCAAAGGAAGTCAAGATTGGAGCATTGGTGCATCCCGATGTAAAGAGTAGGTTGATTGAATTGTTGAAAGAGTATGTGGATATCTTTTCTTGGTCATACCAAGATATGCCTGAATTGGATACTGATATTGTGGAACATCATTTGCTGCTTGCTGTACCCAAAAATTTTCCCTCCCATTTTACTCAACATATGCTCATCAGGACCCTTAACTTGCTCAAGGATGCCCAAGAGTTGACTAGACAAACTCTCTCCTAAAGCAATGAACCTCCAACTAGGGTTTCCATTTTCATCAAGATGGGTGAGTTCCAAAGGCCTCATATGCTCTCCATAGTCCTAATATGTCCTCAAGACCCTCCATGTCAAATTTCAAGCTTTGCACAAGAAGTTTGCTCAGTCGACTACTCAGATGCTTAAGAATCGACTGTATTAGGTCAAAAGTCAAATGTGGCCCATATACAGTCAAACTTCAAGGTTTTTGGTCAACATAAACATTTTGAAGTGATATTAATCATTTTATCAAGGGTTGATCATGATTCCTCAAGGAATGCTCCTAATTCATCAAAACTCAAAAGTTGGTAAATTAGGGTTTCTTAGGAAAAGTCAACCAAACTTTGACCAAGCATAACTTTCTCATACTTTATCAGAAATTTCTCATCCAAGGCTCATTTTGAAGAGAATCTAATTTCCTACAACTCATATTCATCCCTCAAGTTCAAAAAATTCACCTATAAAAAGATATTAATTTCTACATTATAGGTCCTTTTGAAAAGTTAACAAAAACACATTTTGGGTCAAAGCTTCTTACATGAACATGGAAGACTCAATTGAGATGATACCAAACGGGTTGTTTAGGGGACATACTAAGCTTTATAAAAAGTCAAAGAACACCTCTCTAGGGTTAAAATTGGAAGAGTTATGCATTGTCAAAATTGACAATTTTTGGAAAATTACCAAAAGTCAAATGTGCATTTTTTGCCAAATGGGCCAACTTTTTAGGCTTGCACCTCACTTCCAACATGGATCACGACCTAAATCAGCAGCCATACCTTATTTTCTATATTTATTTATTTTATTTTGATTTTTATTTATTAAAAATCACATTAAATCAAATATATAACAAAAAATATCAAAGATTGTTTTGATGATCTGATTTTGATGAAGATCAAATCTATTTGAGCTGGCCTAATCAAGCCAAATTGAATACATGCAAAAAAGGCATGATTTGGTCAAGTTTAGAATGAAAGAATATGGCTTAAAGATCAAATATTTTATCCATCAATTCTCAAGATTGGATCCAAAATTGTTACCCTAATTCTTCATACTACATATAATGAACAAAAACAAGGCTAGAGGGAAGGGGTTGGCCGCACGAAATTGACACAAGAACTTCAAATTTTTTCACAAAAAGTGGCAATCGGTTTGACCTTTGCAGAGGGATTCAAGAAGTTTTGATACTTGCAATCAATTCCTGGGCACATTTGGAATCTAACTGGATCATTTGCACGCATAAAGACGTCCAGAACAAGCATCTACAGCATCACGGTTTGCTTCTTGTTCTTGAATTCAATTTTTCCAATATATGCATTATAAATGAATTTTGAGTATGCATTCATGTTTATATGATCATTTAGAGCATGTTTGAATGATTAATTGTTTGTTTTGATGCGTGTTTGACCACTTACCATTGTTAGGGTTTCAAGGTCCGTTTTGGGGTTTTTCATTACAGGAAAAATTAGGCCAAAAGAAGGATACCATTGTATTCACGAGATCAAACCCATTTGATCTATGTATTTACATTAAATTTATATTGCATGTGGTGAATTTTGGAAATATGCAGGTTTTTAGCAACAAACATGTCCGTAGGTAAAGGTCTGTTGGCAAAAATGACAACCCATTGGGGAAGACGAAGGCGTGGCATATCATGAGTGGGCCATTTGAATAATCGCGCGCTTTTTGGACCATCCATGTTGTTTTATATATTATGCTTTAATATTATTTTTATAACAACTAAGCAGCGTAGCACATATGGCAAGGCAAGCGTGGAATGAGTGGAAGGACCTGGGTTCGATCCCAGGTCCCAGCATTTTCCTTATTTTCTCAATATACACTTGCAGATTCCATACATTCCTAAACTAGGCGTCCATCGTGTGCCCCACTGATCCAGCCACTGGATCGTTGCCAACGCAGATCCAATGTTCAATCCAAGGAGAGACCATGGTGCACCTTCCAAGCGTGCTAGCAGAGGATCTTGCGCAAACTGGGCCTGGCCATAATGGGCCTAACAAAATTCAGAAATGCACCCCCCTGGGTGCTTATGCAAGCCCAATTTCTTACTTTTTTATTTTCATTCTGTTATACCCCAAAATTTGCCCTCCCTTTTTTCACAAGAAATCACAACCCCAGGGTTTTCTCTGATTTTTGAGATTGGCTCAAGAATCGATCAAACAGACTTTTCTTTATCAGTCAATCTAGAATTAGGTTTTTTTCGCTCGCATTTCTCAGAAAGAACTGAATCCTCAGATATTCAGTTAATTGTTACATTATTGTCATGCTTGTTCAAGATTGCTGGTTGTTTCTTAAAGAACTGTGATCGGTGGATCTGGAACTGACTGTTTAACGCTGGTTCGCGAAATGTCGCGGAAGCAAGAGTCGCCACCGTCTTTTATTTTCTCCAAATGGAAAGGACAAAAGCACAGAAAAATTCCTTATAGAGATTGCTCTCGGTTCGGGAGGTAGGTTATAGAAAGGGAAGGTGTTAGCACCCTTTCTATCCATGGTTATCCATGGGCTCTTAGATACTTGCTCAATGTGTTTTCAAAAATGTTTGCTTGCTTTTCAATGTGGGTTTTAAAAAGTTTCTTTGAAAAATTTCAGTTCGACTCATACGTCAGAGTGTTTGAAAAATTTGCTTTGAAAGCTTTTGAAAAGTGTTGGTGTGAAAAGTGTTTTTGATTTGTTTTGAAGTTTAGAGCAAGTATCTAGAGTCGTCTACCTACCCTAAGGAATTCGTCTGTGTAAATGTCCTTTAAAGTAGTGCCATCCCACCATTGAGAGGTAGGTAGCACCACCGTTGGAGGTGTTCGGGTCAATTCGAGGTTCGGGACATGGTGATTACCAGAGCAATGGGAAGACACCTTAGAAGCTACCCTCATGCCAGGTTCCCGGATCATGAGGACTTACTAAGACATCCTCTACTCGACGATCACCTTTCGAAGGCAAGGCAACAGTGAGGCGTACCCTAGGGGTGGTGTGTGCGAATTGTGTGTCGTTTTCATTTGTATTTGTCTTGTCATGTTATTGGTGTTCTACGCTTGTTTTTATTTTGTCATTCATTTTTGCATGCATTTATTTAACAGTTAAAAAGTGCGGAAAGATAAAATTCCTAAACTATTACAAAGGCGCGGGTCCACATCGCCAAAATTAAACCGGACCCGATTTGACGGAAAGTAAATAAAGCAAAAGAAACAAAAGTGCGAGAAGTTAAATTGTCCGGGTTACATGGCTTTGGGAGAGGTACATGATTATTTGAATGAAATAAAAATAAATATGCGAAATTAAATAAATTACGAACGAGGGCGTTGGACCCTTTTGCAAAAAATTAAATAAATAATGGAATTAAAATTAAGAATTAAAAAGAAAATGTTTTATGTATTTTTATGTTTTTTAAGATTTGAAAAAAAATTAATTAAAACTAAAATTGAACATTAAACCTAGTTCTAATTATTTTTTAAGTTGTTAAGAAAATATTAAAATATAACCTAAATTTAACCTAAGTTAATTTATGTACGATTTAATTATGAAAATAAAATAAGTAATATTATTATTGTGAAAAAAAGGGAAAATTAAAAGGAATCAAAATTAATTAAACCTATTTCTACATATTTTTTTGTATTTTTGTTATTAAAAGAAATTAAAATTGTAACCTAATTAAAACTAATAATTACATGTTAATTTATTTATGAAAATATTAGAATGAAATAATTTATTACATTTTTTATCTTTTTCTGGATTTTTTATGATGTTTTTTATATTTTGTAAAAATAATAATTACTTTAAACAAATAAAAAATAAAATAACAATAAAAAATAAAATAAGAAAAATATAGCAAAAGCAAACCAGGGGGGGTTCAGGCCCCAATTGTGAGGTGTTGATTCAAGAAACTGGCCCAATAAGCTTGAAATCCGTTTGACTTTTTTAGGCCACGTAAGGGACTTTTGACTAAGGCTTATGGTGTTCAGCAACCTTGAGCCTTTGATCTGGATATGCTAGACGCGTGGCTGGCTTGATGGTGATGGAACATGGTGTGCCTTAACGCTAGCGCTGCATGGGAATTCACATTGAAAAAGAATATTGGAAATTATACAGACCTGGGATTCGAACCCAGGTCTTTAACGTTGCCAGCACAACCACCTTGCCACTGAAGCGCTTCATGCATTGTTAATATTACATAAGCAACAATTATTATAAAAAGAACAAACGCATTAGTAATCTAAACGCGCGAAATTTTAAATCCTCCAATCAGCGCCGGCCAACACATCATCTTCTCCGTTTTGTTTATTTCCTGAAAATGTAAAAGAAATTAGCGGGGGTTCTGAACCCCCTCAATACACGCTTGTTTTAAAAATAGCGACTAGCACGCCTTGGTTCAGAAATTTGGCGCGAGCATTGCATCTTCTTCGTCCAAGCTTCCTGGTTTTGATCATGGTACTATTGTGTCTCAATTTTACAGGATAAGAGAATCCCTAATTGGGAGCTCAAGAAACCCTAGACTGCATTCATGGCAACATCACGTATATGGCACAAAAACACAATCAAACTGCATGGTTAGCATCAGAAACTTATAACAAGCATGAATCAATGAATCAAAATGACAAGGTATGCATAAATTATGATGCACGATCCCAGAAATTTTTGGACACAGTTGAGGTTCAATCTACCAGTTCTTGGCGTGTTGATGGATGTTTGGGATTGGAATTGCTTCTGGGAACCTTGAGGAAGCCAATGGAATCAATATTAGGACTTGAATCCACCTAGAACACTGATTTCAGATTTGAGTTTTATGGAAAATTTTTCAAGTTTGCCAAGTGTTCTTTAGCGCAGCTTTCAGTGTCTTGTGATTAGGGTTATCATTCTGATTATGTAGTAAAGCTATTAGGTTAAGAAAATTGAATAAAATCCATGGCATTGATGATTTTGCATATTTGATTTTCCAAGATCTTCCATATCTTTTTTTCATGTGTTATTTGTTCAATCATGCTCAAATTAAACCAAATCTTTCCATGTTGGGATGTGCACGAAATATTGAAGCTGAAATGTGTACAAAAAGATTTTTTAGGTCAAGTTTTATATTTTCCACATATTTATATAATTTAAATGAATTAATATGAATAATAATTCAAATAAATAAATAAAAAATGAGAAAATACTTCCCTTTGGGCCAAGTGGTCGTGCACATGCTTGGAATGATGAATCATGGAAGAAAAATGGGCCCATTAGCAATTTTAGGTCATTTGGATCAAAGTTGACTTTTCAAAATATCCAAAAATTTCCCAACTTCCACAAGGCATAACTTGCTCAATTGTTAAGCTTTTCTCATGTTCTTTGACATTTTGGAAAGGTCTTTGAGTCCTTTAACCAATGCCTTTGGTCCCATGTCATTTTGATTTACCAATCTCAAGTTATGGCCTTTGACTTAAAGCCCCTTTTTGTTGACTTTTGAAAATGACCTATAATGTTGAAATTGATAACTTTTTGTGAGAGCATTTCTTGGGCTTGAAGTATGAAGATGAGTTGTAGGAAATGTCTTTCTCTTCAAAATGAGCTTTGGATGGAATTTTTCTGATAATCCATGTGAAAGTTATGCCCTGGTCAATTTCAGTTGACTTTTTCAGCTGTCCAAATATAGTAACTTTTGCATCTTTATGATTTTCTGAGTCAAATTTTGAGAATCATGATCAAGAATTGATCAAATGATGTTTGTGGCTTCAAAATGATATGTTGACCAAAAATTTGAACTTTTGACTGTCAAATGACCATTTTGCCCCTACAGTTGACTGTAGTGCAATTTAGGGTTTTGACTGTGCAATTTTGAGCTGAATGCCTTGAAACTTGATATGAGGATACTTGACCATATTTGTAGGCATATGAGACTTGATTGGGCCTTTGAAAACTTCCTTGTCTTGATCAGAACACAAACCCTAGTTTTGACTGTATATGAGACCTTTGCACTGTGCAATCCTTGGGGAATTTTGAAGCTTGGCTTGGCAATTTTATTGAAGAATATGGGAGGGCAAATTTTGGGGTGCAACAAGAACCTAAAAATCTGGGATAGGAGCTGAGGCTTTGTTTGAAAACTTTGAGGCATTGGTTTGATCAGTGGAGTGAAAAGTGCATGGAACACTTGTTTGGTTAACTGTACAAAGCATGGTTAATTGGAATGCCAGGCGTATGATGATTAATGCAAGGTTGCGAGACGGAAAAGTTTATTGATTATTTATTTCATCTGGATTAAAGTTGTTGGGATACATTCCCAGTTATTTTAATTTAAGAAACTTAAATAATTAAATAGACAGTACAAGAGAAAGAATGGAATATTTGACAGTAGGAAATTCTTATTTGACAAAGACTTTTTATTTATTTATTTCAAATATTGTTTAAAATGTTATTCGGATATTGTAAATTTATAATTTTACAGTGTTTACAATAATATTTTTTACAATAAATGAAAAGAAAATAAATCTAAAGCCTAAATCTCTTGAAATCTTTGATCTTCTACTGTTTCTCCCATTATTCAACTGGTACCTACCTAAAAAAAGAAGAAAAAGAAAATCAGTACAAGATTATTTTAAATGAAAAAAAGAAAGAAAATCATCATTAAAATTGGCCGTCTAGAATCAGATTGCCTATTTTTCATCACGCTTTATTTTTCTCTCTGCAAATCACAAGAAGATCACTCTTCTCGGTTCACAGAGAGAAAAATAAAATATAAATGCAAGCATGTCAAACTCAATGCAAAAACATGGGTGAATTACAAAAAGTTCCAAGTTGCATTGACCAAGCAAACTGAATCACAAAAAGTTCCAAGCTGCAAACTGAGTTACAAAAATTCCAAGCTACATTAACCAAGCAAAATGTAGTACAAATTCAAAGAGACAAACAGGCGCCAAAACTGCTAGGGTAAATCAAGCAAAGGAATAAACTCAGCAGCAAGTAAAGTCTCATATTCAACTACAGTACAAAATTTCCCAAAACCAAGTTACAAGACAGATTTGATAAAAATGGTAATGCAGCATAAAAACAGCAATACAGCAGACAAAAGGCAAGACAGCAGGAAGTAATTTGTTTGACAAGTAAAAAACTTGTCAAAGATGCTTTTTCATCATTTCCTAGACAACCCAATTTTTCAGAAATAAAAAGATAAATAAGCAATTAAAAATGCTTATGGATAGAGAGGAAAGAGAGAACCTAGTGAATAGGTTTTGCAGTTTGCAGTTTTGGCAGGCTGTAAAAGGCAGATAAGAGGAACCAAAGAAAAGATATAACAGTATAAAACATAAGAGATAAAAAAAGAGATGGCATAACCTCCAAACTTGCAAGCAAAAACTCACAAGCCTTCAACCCTGTTTTCAAAAACCAACGAAAACCTGCAAAACTGCAAGTTTAAGACACCAAGCTTGCCTCCAACTGAAGCCTGCTTCTAACAATACCAGAAGCAAAGCAAACTAACAACCTTCCTCACAAACCATTCAAGCCTTCCTTTAACAAGCAAACTCAGATCTGCAAAACACTAAAACCTGTCCAACTACACAACAAATCTGTAAACTGAAAACACACAGTCCAAACACAATCTGCCTCACAAACAATTCCAACCTGCTCAAACTACACAAAACTGCAAAAAACAGTTAAAACAACAAAGTGCTTGTGAACACAAACAAGCACAACAAGCCTTCAAGCCTGTTTTCAAAGCCTCCAACCTGTAACCCACAAAACTGCTTACAAACCCAAAAAACCTGTAACCTGTATAACTGCAAGTCCCAGTCCTGCCTTACCAACTCAAACCTGTAACTCAAACAAATCCAAAAAACCAAAGAACCTGTTCAAACAACAAAGGCCAAAAACTGCAACTCAAGGCCAAAAAACTGCCTAAGCTGCTAACATAGTTCAGTCTCACCATCATCAAATATTAAGCATCAGCCAAAAGAAGAAAGGAAGAGAGTCAACTCAAAACCAGAATAAACAAGTTCATTATCACCAAACTAGATTCAGGAGATATTTTTCAGAACAAGCTCATCATCATCACCAAGTAACAACAAGCAAATCTCAGAACACAATCATCATTGACAAAACAAGCAGAAGAAGAAGAGAAGATTCATAAGAAAACAACAAATAAGTTTCAGAATACGTATGTTCATCATCAACAATCAGTAGCCAATAACCAAAACAAAGAACAAACAGAGTTCATCATCAAAAGCCAACACTCAAAGAAGAGGAAGAAATCTAGAAGTGAAGAATAAAGCAAGTGTTTTCAGAGCAACGTTCATCATCAAACAGTGCTCAAGCATTTAGAAGTAAAAAGATACGAAGTACCAGATAAGCATCATCACGCTCCTCTTCCTCCGGCCACCGAGAGCACCGCCGTTCCGACCCTCCACCCGTTCTCCAGAGACGAAGCACCAAGGTATCAGTTTCCCTCTTTCTTTTTCTGCACCTCGCAACATAAATATCAATGATTAAAACATTGTAAAATGATAACATGCAAGAATCAAACCTAAATTGTAAAAGCGCGTCAAGAACGAAAATGTTACCTTTCAAATCATCGCCCTATGTAGTCACGGAGAGGAGAGGGTGGAGGCAATGCTCTGGCGGCTGGAAGTTTAAAGGAATAATCAAAAGCTCATGACTGAGAATGAGAAGAAAGACGAAGAAGACAAGAGAAGGAGCGGCACCGTTAACAAACTGAAAACCCTAATTCCTAAAACAAACTCTAACCCTAAAAAATTTGTCAAGCCTCAGATGGGCCTTCGCCTCATCAACAAAACTGAAGCCCAAACACGTTTAGCGCCTACACCCCCCTTTAAATCCAATTTTTGTTTTTTACTTACTTGGGCCATACTAATCATTAGGCCCATCATCATCATTTTTGTTGAACTAATATATATTTTTTCATTATTTATCATTTTATAATCTAATTCTTCTTTTTTCTGTTAAATAATAAAATTTTGTTTAAATTTTCTTAATATAATTTAATATATGTTACATTTAATAAAATAATTTAATATATGAGATTTTATTTTTGTTTTCTTTAAAAAATACATAAATAATAGAGAGCTTCAAATAATTTTCTTTCTTTATATAATCAACAAAAATACAAAAATAATAATAAATACTTAATCTTTTTAAGTTATAATTTTTTATTTGATCATTTGTAAATAAATACATACATCCCATATTTCTCTGATTTTCTTTATCTTATAATCTGTTAATATTTGAATTGCGTCGATTCAATTTGGTTGTAACCCATAATATTTGGGACATTATTCTGATAAGACTCATCCCCATTTGTAAATAATTTGTACCCCCATCCCCGGATACTCATTTGTAATAGCTTAGAATTTAATTCTCGCACTTTATGCTTTTTAAATATGCCATGATTAGAGATTAGGGTTTGTATGTGAAAATTCAAAACCAATCGTTAGTTGACCTAATACAAAGACAAATGCATGAACATGACAAACACCATTCACACTTGCACCTCTAGGGTAACCTCGCTTGTTGCCTCGGAAAATGCAATCATGTCCCTCGAGTATGTGACACTCTAGCAAATGCCCTTTCAATAAACAAAGATCGTAGTCCCTCGATGACCCTCGATGTTGCCTTCGATGAAACGATCTCATCCCTTACAAAATTGCTAGAGCGTCTCACAAGTTGCCTTCAATGATTGTATACGATGACCCACGCCTGTCCCGTTTAACATCCTAACGCAAGGTTGTTCATCAAACACAATGGTGAAAAAACACTGTTAAAAGGGTTAAAAAATATAAGAAAGATCTTTGAGTAAAATAGGATAGATAACTCTTAGTTACTTGATCAAAAAATCTTGCAAAACATCCTTGCCATTTTTTCAAACACACTTCACAACACAACTTCAAAACAACTACAACACAACTTCAAAAACAACTTTCAAAACATTGAATTATCTTTTCAAAAAGACACACACCTTTGTATATATTCAAACAAGAATCATTACAAAGGTTGCCTAGACAAGGAATCTTTTTTTCAAAACATTTTTCATAACCACACACACAAAGCACCATTTCAAACAATTGAAAAGCAAAGGCAAGTGATCTAAAACAAGTAACTAAGAGCCCATGGAAAACCATGGATGAAAAGGGTGCTAGCACCTTCCCTTTTCATAATCTACCCCCCGAACCCTAGAAAACATCTCAAAGGTCTTTCCTGTGCTTTTTGACCTTTCCTTAGGATAAAATAAAAAGTCGGTGGCGACTCTTGCTAAACCGAACAAGTGCGAAAACAAACGCAAAATCCCAAGTCAGTTCTCCCACCGTATCACAGAACTGGCGACTCTGCTGGGGATAAAATTCTAAAAGTGGGGTTACCTTAGGGTTTCTAGATCACCTTTGCATGATTATCTTGTTTGCCTTGATTGCTTTACATTTGGTTCTTTTGTTTGGGCTTGAAATCCTCTACCTGTATTTTGGGGAAACATTCATAGGTAAATAGCAATACATTGTGGAAACTGTGCGGGGTATACCAACATGGTTAAAGCAATAGCTATATTAGTGCGACATATTTGTGGGTACCGGTAGCCTTTGAGTCAATCAAAGAGAATACGGGGCTGCTGAGCGATGTCGTGAAGCACTAATGAACTCTTAGAACCTTACTTGACCATCTTGGCCTTTTTTAGGAGTAGTGAGATGACCGAATTTGGTACAGTCCGAAGTTGGTAGATACTCGATACTACACTCATTGAGGGTTGTTTTCTTGGAATATTTCGGTCGCCGGTTAAGTGGCTAAACCGAAACAATGAACACAGAAAATAATCCAGTGATATTGAGCTCCTTAGAACCCGATTACTATTTATAGGACAGGTTGAGCCAACGAACTTCAAGAGGGTACTTACCTATGAAACCCCATGGAAGCCTGAAACTAGGATCTTGTGTGATTTGATTGTACATATGCTTGTGCATACATCATTAACATCATGAAGCATCATTTGCATCCACTAACTATTTCAAGGGTTTGGATCTTCATCTTTGTTCCTGTTTTGTAGGTCATGGAATCTCTTCGCAGGAAAATAATTCAAGTCAACCTTGTGAGAATCCCTCCTCAACTCAAGGAGCTTACTTCCAGGATTCCGGAGAATTCTCTCTTCAGTGAAAGACATGGTAGACTTCTCAACTTGGTCAACTCCAACATTGAAGAAGACATGATGAAAGTTCTCTTCCAGTTCTTTGACCCCCTACACCACTGTTTCACATTCCCTGATTACCAATTGGTACCTACTTTGGAGGAATTTTCTCAACTATTGAGGATTCCTATTCTTCATCAACTACCCTACAACGGTACGAAAAAAGAACCAAAGCCTGAAGATGTTGCTCAAGCATTACACTTGCAACCATCTGACATCAAAGGACATTGGGAAACCAGAAGTGGTGTCAAGGGCTTCTTGGTAAAGTTTCTGTTTGAGAAGGCACAAGACTGCTGGAATTCTCTTGATCTACAAGCCTTTGAAGAGATTGTGGCACTCCTCATCTATGGGTTGGTCTTGTTCCCAAACCCTGATCAGCTTATAGATGTGAATGCTGTCAAGATTTTCATATCCAGGAATCATATACCTACATTGCTTGGGGATATCCTACACTCATTTTACACACGAACAATGAGGAAAAGAGGTGTTCTCATGTGCTGTACTCCTCTCCTAGCAAGGTGGTTTATTTCTCACCTTCCACAATCAGTTTTGAAGAACGAGCAGGGTTTAAGGTGGTCACAACGATTGATGACCCTCACACATTCTGATGTACATTGGTGTTCTCGGTCCAGAGAAAATGTTATCCTCATTCATCGTTGTGGGGAATTCCCTAATGTCCCACTACTTGGCATTAGGGGAGGCATTACCTACAATCCCTGTTTAGCTCTAAGACAGTTTGGATATGCTCGGAGGGATGGCCCTCATGACATGCTGATTCCTGACCTAGTTTTTGACTTCGACAACGATGCGCAAGGACTTTGACAAAGGTTCATCAGAGCTTGGAGGATGCCCAACAAGGTGGATAGTAAGACACTGGGGCACAGGAATTCCATCCCTCTTGAGACTTACCTCAAGTGGGTACGAACACGCGCCCAGAATCTTATGATGCCTTACCCCCACATTCTCCCCGTGATTAAAGATACTGTTAGGGAAGGAGAGGTTCCATGCACCCTCCTACATCCAGACATGCCAACATCATTGGAAGAATTTCAAAAGAGTTGGATCCAACTCAAAGAAGGACGAAACACTTTTGAAGCCAGCTTCTATCCCAGTGAGAAGAAGGTTTTGGAGCTGTTGGCTCCTAAATTCGACGTTGGATCCTAAATTCGACACCCTTGTTTTTATTAATATCAGCCATTAAAGCTGAAGGATGTTTTCGACCAGCTGGGTCTGTCGAAATGCCCATCGAAGGATGGCAATGTACTTAGAGGATTTCTTCCAACAGAGAAGTTGGTTGCCTTCGACGTCGAAGGTGTTTTGCGTCGAAGATGCTTCTCGACGAAGGTGTTCGATGGTTCAGAGTGGAACGGTTTGAAATTCAAGCGTTTGGAGGGAAAACGGTTTCCAGCGGTTACCAAGTGCAACGTGCAAAGATCTGGAGCGTCGAACGCTGAGAACGTGCCAAGTGGAGTCATCTCGAAGCAGTGTAACTGCCCGACGGTTACTTGGGATGTTTTAGTATAAATAGTAGTAGTTCACGCAGTTTTTCGCGTGTGTTCACAATTATATACAAAGTCACTCATATAGATTCGAGTACCCAGCGTGTGAGAAAGAATTGTTGAGAATGTATGTGTGAAACACCACTTTTATTAATCAAAGTCATTTACTTTCCAGAAACTTTACTTGCTTTCTTCTTTACTTTTCCTGTCGAAGCCCTTTATTTCAAGCCTTCATTTATTTTATCAAGCCCATTTCTTCATGCAATTTACTTAAAGCCTCTTTATTTTCTCGTCATTTAACCTTTATCCAACTTAATCAAAACCTCAAAATCAACCATGTCTTAGGATCAATCTGATCGATCCTGCGAGTAACCAAATAAGTAACCATTTGGAGGATCAGCGGTTGTTTACCAATAACCACGGTAAACAAATTGGCACACCTGGTGGGACTGTGTGTTGATTGTTGAAGTTTAACCCTTTTAAACATAATCTCATCTTTTTCGAGGAGTGTTGCATGTTATTGAGAAGTGGTAGAATATACACTAACGATACCAACACTGCCAGAAGAGGGGAAGAGATGGCGAATCCGCCAAACAATAACGAAATCCCACAAACGAATGTGGGAGCAACGGTTATCCCGACCGTAAGTGAAGCGATAACCGCTGGTTCAACACCAGCAGTAACGGTCACAACAACGGGGCCATTACCTCCGTTCACAGGCCCCAGAGTGCCTTTGGGAACTCCCCCACCAAGGGGAAATTTAGGCACAAGGCCTTATGTTCCCCCAGGATTTATGACAGGCGGTCATAATCGAGAACCACTCTATGGCATGCCAACTTCTGACTTGGCTAGCCTGACGAACACTGCGTCCACTTTTTCAGACCCTTTAGTGAGTGCCTCTTCGCCACTCCAAGGTTCTGGAGTAGGTATGGAGAATAGGAATAGGACCCAACTCTTAGGAGGAACGTCCCAAGTAGCACAAGGCCTTACAAATGCCTCGACAACAGTCTTGAGGCAATAAATGGACGAAAGCAACCATGATATGGTTCAAATGTTGGCACAAACTTTAAGTACAGTGCTGAACCCTCTAATACAAAACACTACTCAATCGAATCAGCAGATGACAGCGCAAATGACGCGTTTGGCTGATTTCTTTGGAGTACCCCAACCTATTCGACAGCCCCAAAGGGCGCAAATAAGGGGAAACCAGGGTGTATTCTTAGAGGAAGAAACCACTATCAACCAAGTCCAACAGCCTGTCGAAGAAAACCTTAGGGCACGATTGGAGCAACCTGTCGAGGAACCTAGGGTAATAACCCCAGAGGTAAGGTTAGTTAACAGAAACCAAAATGCTGACGAAGTAGTTCAGCATATCCAATACCAAAACATGGGTTTGGAAAATAATCTGGCAACCATGATCGAAAGGATCATGACTCAAAATGGGATGAACATGGGCTTTCGAAGGCCCAACTTTACATCCCCGCTGTCGGAATACGTGTTACAAACAAACTTACCTCCTAGATGTAAAGTCCCTAAATTCACTAAGTTCTCTGGGGACACGACAGAATCTACTGTCGAACATGTGGCGAGATACTTGATCGAAGCAGGAGATATTTCGAACAACGAAAACCTGAGGATTAAGTACTTCCCAAGTTCTTTAACAAAGAACACTTTTACTTGGTTTACAACTCTCCCCCCCAATTCGATCCATCATTGGACCCAGTTGGAAAGATTGTTCCACGAGCAATTCTACATGGGGCAAACCAAGATAAGCCTGAAAGAATTGGCCAGTGTAAAGAGACGTTTCACTGAACCTATAGACGAATATCTAAATAGGTTTAGGTTGCTCAAAGCAAGATGTTTTACACAAGTGCCAGAACATGAGTTAGTAGAGATAGCCGCAGGCGGTTTAGATTATTACATTAGGAAGAAGTTAGACACTCAATACCTGAGAGACATGGCCCAACTGGCCGATAGAGTTCGACAGGTAGAACGCCTCAAAGCTGAAAAAGCAAAGGCAACGAAAACTCATAAGAGAGAGAGGATAGCGTATGTTGAGATGGATGACGAAGATCCAGAATCCTTCGATGATACTATAACTGTCGAAGAAGGAGAAGTCGATTTAGCGGAACTAAAACAAGGGCCACCATACTCTTGCAAACTGTTAGTCCCCTCAAGTGGGAAAAATCCCATTGGTCCAGAAAGGACTAACGATAGGTTCCCCAAAAAGACTTATAGTTTTGATATTACAAAATGTGATGAGATCTTTGACTTGCTTGTAAAAGATGGCCAAATGATAGTACCCCCAGGGGTAAAAGTGCCTCCTCTTGATCAAAGAAAGAAGAGAGGCTTTTGCAAATATCATAATTTTTTGGGCCATAAAACTTCTCAATGTTTTCTTTTCAGGAATCTTGTGCAAGACGCTGTCGAAGAGGGGAGGTTGAAGTTTGCTGATAAGACCCCCATGGCTGTGGATTCTAATCCATTGCAGGCTGAAGCCCACTATGCTAAACCTTCAGAGGTGAACGTGATCGAGGCATCCAGAAGCCAGTCGAAGAGGCCAGGAATCACAATGGTCGAAGTCTCAAAGGACCATGTCAACATGCCAATCTTTGGTAATTTTTCTGGCAATTTATCCAGAAATACAATTGAAGCGGTTCAGAAAGCGGTCGAAAGACTAAAGCTGGAGACAGTTGGAGCCCAAAAATCTGGAACGAAACCCAGTTCTCACTTGGCCCCAGTTCAAGGCCAGACAGAGGACTTGGAGATTCAAATGAAGCAGTTGACTCTTGCCAACAAAGATACCATGAACGTCAACATGGTCGAAGTCTCTGAACCAAAAGCATCAGAGGAGGCCATGAGGCAAGAACAAGCTAACAAGACTGCTTTCCCTCGGGAGAATGAAAATCTGGCAGATTTCCTGCAAAGGTGCCAGAAAAAGAAGTCAGAAGTGATGCTGTGTCCAAGATGCAGTTCGATCTTTGACAAAAAAGCTGCTGAACATATTCAAGGCGTAAGAGCGGCAAATAAGAGAAGGGAAAATGTTGATCTTCGACATGATCCCAGAAGAGCCTCCCAAAGAGGTTCAAACCAAGAAAAGAGGCCATCGACTTTCAGGCCTCCAACTAATGTGCCGGTAGATACCTGGTACAAAACGTCTGGTCGAAAGAGGCCAAGCGAGGAAAGATGGCACTCTTTCGATGTGCCAAGAGGTTCATCTTTAACACAAAAGAAAGAGCCTCAAGTTGCTGCCCCTAAAGTTACACAGGTGTCAAGCAACTATAAAGGGAAAAATCCCATGTCTCGATCTCAATGGAGGAGATACCAGAGGCGACGAAAGGCTGAAAGGGAGGCTGCTAATGAACCAAAGGCAGAAACCAGTTCAAATGTTCCTCTAAGGAAGCAAAGGAAACCTCTAGAAAGAGAGCCAGTAACCAACAGGCTAGTTTGGCCTAACCAAGGTGAAATTGATGACGAAGATGGTTATGAGTCTGATGACACTTTGGACATCATGGTGAATATAGTCTCAGTGCTGCCCAAAGAGTTCAACCGACAGGTGGAGGTCGAGACAAGTGATTGGGAAGTGGAGCAAGAAATGGCCAAACATAGGCCAATGTGCTATTTCGTCATGGATAATGGCACTACTGAGGAGCAAAATGGGTTCTTCGAACCACCTACAGAGGCGATGAAGAATCACCTCAAGCCTTTATTTATAAGGGCTAAACTCGAAGAAACTACGGTGAATAAAATATTGGTGGATTGTGGGGCAACCATCAACATTATTCCTCACTTTATGCTAAGGAAAATAGGAAAAAGGGATGAGGACATCAAGCCTCACAACATGGTCCTGTCGAACTATGAAGGCGGCATAGGGACCACTATGGGAGTGATCCAACTGGATATCAAGGTGGGATCTATCCTTCGACCAACAATGTTTATGGTCATATCGGCCAAACCTAACTACAATCTTTTGTTGGGCCGTGAATGGATTCATGGTGTTGGAGCTGTGCCATCATCAATGCACCAGAGGTTGCTGCTATGGCGTCCAGATGGGATGGTCGAAAACATAGAAGCAGATCAAAGCTATTACCTGGGCGAAGTGAATCACCTAGGGCTGGCAGATTTCGACAAGAACTTGGCTCACATAGGGCCATGTCCAACACCTGACTTTGACTTGGCGCCAGCGCCAAATACTTTTTGTTCCCTATACCTGCACCCTGAGCATGGTTTTCAATGGGACAGAGAAGACTTGTCCCACATAGACTTCAGTGGGTTAACTGATATCCAACCAACTGGTTGGGGAAGTGAATTCAGTGATAATGACTGAGTCACAATCATTGAAGCGAATTTCGGCTTACGTAGCCGAAACAAAGATGATAATGGCTCTCGAAGCCGAAGTAAAGTACATGGCCACACAGGCCAATGATCAACAGTTATCTGCTGCAGGTCCTGGAAAGGATTTCGATCCAGAACCTCCTGATATCATGCCAGAAGGAATGCAGGAACAGAGGCTCGACGCCATCTATGACGATGAGCCTTTGGGCTTCGAAAAGGACCCCTTGGCGAACAACATTAAAATGTTAGCGCAAGATCCTTTAGAAGAGATCAACTTAGGCGAAGGGTCAGAGAAAAAGCCAACTTACATCAGCGCGAAAATTGACCCAGAACTTAGGTTGGAAGTAATCCAATTGTTGAAAGAGTTCAAGGACTGTTTTGCATGGGATTACGACGAAATGCCTGGTCTCGACAGAGGATTGGTAGAACTTCAGTTGCCAATCAAACCTGGGAAGAAGCCAATCAAGCAAAGTCCAAGACGCTTCGCTCCAGAAATACTGTCGAAGATCAAAACGGAAGTCGAAAGACTGCTGAAGTGCAAATTCATACGCGTTACGAGGTATGTCGAATGGATTGCAAACATTGTGCCAGTAATTAAGAAAAATGGTACATTAAGGGTGTGCATAGATTTCAGAGATTTGAATGCTGCTACACCCAAAGATGAATATCCTATGCCTGTGGCGGAAATGCTAGTCGATTCTGCCGCTGGCTATGAATACCTGAGTATGCTCGATGGTTATTCAGGATATAATCAAATATTCATTGCTGAAGAGGATGTGTCGAAAACAGCTTTTCGATGCCCTGGGGCTCTAGGCACTTACGAATGGGTAGTGATTCCTTTTGGCCTAAAGAACGCTGGGGCAACATACCAGCGAGCAATGAATTCTATCTTCCATGATTTTATTAACACTTTTATGCAAGTGTATATTGATGACATTGTTATAAAATCTGTGTCCAGGAAGAATCATATTGACCACCTTCGACAATCATTCGAAAGAATGAGAGAACATGGTCTGAAGATGAACCCTTTGAAGTGTGCATTCTGTGTGAAAGCTGGAGATTTCTTGGGCTTCGTTGTCCACAAGAAAGGAATCGAAATAAACCAGAACAAGACGAAGGCTATTCTGGAAGCGAAAGCGCCATCGAATAAGAAGGAACTGCAATCTCTGTTAGGCAAGATAAATTTCTCAAGGAGATTCATATCTAACCTAAGTGGGAAAGCTCAAGCCTTTTCACCCTTACTTCGACTGAATAAAGAGGGATTCGAATGGGGGCAAGAGCAATAAGAAGCCTTCGACAAAATCAAAGGGTACCTCACCAAGCCACCTATTTTGGTGCCTCCTTGTAGCAATAGGAGTATGAGACTGTACATAGCTGCATCCGACAAAACTTTGGGAAGCATGTTAGCCCAAGAAGATGAGAATGGAGTCGAAAACCCATTTACTATCTTAGTAGAGTTTTGAACGATGCAGAAACTAGATATAGCGAAGTTGAAAAATTGTGTCTATGTCTGTATTTCTCTTGTACAAAACTCAAGCAATATATAAAACCAGTTGATGTGTATGTTTCGTCTCATTTTGATGTTTTCAAGTATATGTTGTCGAAACCCATCTTGCACAGTCGAATTGGCAAGTGGGCACTAGCATTAACTGAGTACTCTTTGACCTTTATGCCTCTTAAGGCAGTAAAAGGACAAGTGGTTGCAGACTTTATAGTCGACCACTCAATTCAAGTTGAGAATGTAAATTATGTGGAGATAGAACCTTGGAAATTCTACTTCGATGGTTCCAGCCATAAAGATGGAACAGGAGTAGGAGTCTTGATTATTTCTCCAGAAAAAATTCCAACAACATTCAAGTACAAGATATCAGGTTCTTGTTCGAACAATGAGGCTGAGTATGAAGCTCTAATTACTGGCCTTGAGATATTGTTGGAATTGGGGGCAACTCGAGTCGAAATAATGGGAGACTCAGAGTTAGTCATTAAGCAAGTCACAAAAGAATATAAATGCATAAGAGAAAATCTCATTATGTACTTCGTGATAGCAAATCGTTTATTGAAAAAATTTGAAATGGTCAATATTCGACACATACCCAGATTGGAAAATCAAATAGCCAACGACTTGGCACAAATTGCATCTGGATACAAGATTTCAAAAACGAGATTACAAAGAGAAATCGAAGTTCGAGAAAAGATAAAAGCAACTTGTCTATCACCAACAGACTTGGAATCGACAAGACTAGGATATGCTGATCAAAGTAACTTCGAAATTTCGTTCATAGATAATTTGTCAGAGCAAGATTGGAGGAAGCCCATTGTGGATTATCTTCAAAATCCAGTAGCTTCGACAGAACGAAAAACAAAGTACAGGGTGTTGAGTTATGTACTCATGGGTAATGAGTTATTTAAAAAGACGCCTGAAGGGGTATTGCTAAAATGTTTAAGTGAAACTGAGGCATACATAGCCCTTTCGACTACGCACGCTGGAGCATGTGGGGCTCACCAAGTAGGCCATAAGATGAAATGGTTGTTGTTTCGACAAGGACTATACTGGCCCACCATGTTGAAAGATTGTGTCGAGTTCGCTAAAGGTTGCCAAGAATGTCAAGTCCATACAGGCATCCAACATGTACCAGCAAGCGAACTTCACTCGATAGTGAAACCTTGGCCCTTTAGAGGATGGGCGTTGGACCTCATTGGAGAGATTCGACCAGCATCATCAAAGAGTCAGAAGTATATATTGGTAGGCATTGATTATTTTACTAAGTGGATCGAAGCTATCCCTTTAGTCAATGTAGACCAAGAAAATGTCATTGAATTTATTCAAAAGAACATTATCTTTAGATATCGAATCCCTGAGACTATAACAATTGATCAAGGATCGGTTTTCACCGGTCGAAAGATGCAGGAATTCGCTCAGGAAATGGGTTTTAAACTCCTAACATCAACGCCTTATTATGCACAGGCAAATGGTCAAGTCGAAGCAACGAACAAAGTAGTGATTGGCTTGATAAAAAAGCATGTTGGGAAGAAGCCCAAAAATTGGCATATGATGTTAGACCAGATCTTGTGGGCCTGTCGAACGTCCCCAAAAGAAGCCATAGGTACAACACCATATAGGTTAACTTTTGGCCATGACGTAGTGTTGCCAGCAGAAATTTGTCTTCAATCTGCAAGGGTTCAGAGACATTGTGATATTCCCTCTGAAATTTATTGGGATATGATGTTAGACGAACTAGTAGATTTAGATGAAGAAAGATTGCGCGCTCTTGACCTACTCAGGCTTCAGAAGAAAAGAGTAGAAGACTCTTATAATAAAAAGGTGAAATCTAAGGCATTTTCGCCTGGAGAACTAGTTTGGAAGGTGATTCTTCCCATGGATCGAAGGGATCGAAGCATGGGAAAATGGTCGCCCAAATGGGAAGGACCATTCAGAGTTATCCAGACTTTTTCGGGTGGAGCTTATGAAGTCGAAGAGTTAGGTGAAGATAAAAGGCTCTTGAGAGTAAATGGTAAATATTTGAAAAAGTATAGACCTATACTCCAAGAGGTAAAAATAAATAACAAGTAACGACTAAATTAACCATAAGTAAGCCAAAATGGAAATTTTTTATAAATTAGCCAAAATGGCAATATTGTCGAATACATATTACAATATTTGGTTAAAGGGCTGAATCGATCAGAAGGGGATGGAATCTTTGAGTCGAAGGTATTTAGCTTGCTGCAACTCCAATCTTTTGTTGCACAAGGCATTCTCCTGGGCAAGCTTGGCAATTTGATCGTCGAAGGCTTGAGCTTTCTCAGCAAATTCTAGGCCTTGTGTGATTTCAACTTGACTTTCGGTGTCTGGAACAGTCGAGAGAAGTTCCTCCTTGCGCTTAGTATTGGCATTCATCTTAGCCTCTAGTTCTTCGATTTGCGCCTTGATGGAAGCATTCTCTCGATCGATGGCATCAACTTCTTCTTGTTTAGATGCTTTTTGCTTCGACAACTCCGCAATTCGAGAAGTTGTCTCTGCTACAGCAGTCCATGCAGAAGAGCTTTTGCCATATAACACTTCAAGCTGGCTATTAAAGCCCCTTTGTCGCCGATAATCTGCTGAGACTTGATCAATAATGGAATGTAACTCCATGATAAAGCCTGAAACCTCCGGAGGCACAGCTAGCAAGTCTACAGCATTCAAAACAGCCCCCAAATATGATGGAGCAGTAGGGTCCCCCTCCAAAGCTTTCATCAAGTCCTTCTTGTAGAACTGAGCCTTAACCTTCGTCAAAGCCTCATCGAGAGGAGAAGTTTCAGTGGACTTCCCCGACAGAGTAGAAGCCTCCTGACTAACATCAGACGAACTTCCCTTGCTCTCGATGATGGCGTTCAGATAGCCAACAGGATCAGTTTGCTTCAGGAGTTCTAAGTCTTCTTTCGACCTATGCTTTGTTGAGGTGACAACCTTTGCAGCAGCGTTGTCTTGGGGTTGAGGCTGTTGAGTAGCATTTGCCTCGACTTGATTCTCTTCGACTTGGACTTCGGCAGTATCAGCGTCATCATGATTCCCTTCGCCAGCGTCACCTTGATCCTCTTCGCCAGCATCGCCGTGGTCCCCTTCGTCACGATTTTCTTCCGACAGATCAACCACCCGAATCTCTTTTGGTTGTTGCTCTTCTGTTTGTGGATCTTCTGTTGGTTGTTCTGCTGTCTCAGCATTGGCTTCATTCGTTTCAGTATTGGCTTCATCGTTCGCCAAGTCTTTTTCTTGTGGCCTACTGAGTTCAGCAGAGTCCAATGTTTCAGAAGTCCTTGGCGCTGAGCTTTCAGTGGTGTCCTGAAAAAAGAAGAAGAAGAATCTTCTAAGTTAGGAAGAGACATAATCGAAATTGGGTATCAGCACCTGAGTTAAAAAGGAATCAAAGAGATTACCTGAAAAGGAGCTTCAGCCCCAGGGCTGGAATTGTCGCTTTCGACAGGTTTATTGAGAAGAACATTTAGTTCCTCCTCCGTTGGCTCTTCAATGATTACTGGAGGTGGCCTGGGCTTTCTCCCAGCAACCTTTATTCTGATTGTTCGAGCCTCGGGAAGAGGAACATCCTTCTTCAGCTTTCGTCTTTTAAGAGGAGCAGGGGGAGAATCGTCTTCTTCATCACTCCCAGATTCGACCGTCAGTGCTGGCCGTTTCTTGGGTGAAGGTGCCTAAAAAACCAATTGGAGTTCGATTTAGAAGCTGCATCGAAAGTCAGATAGTTAAAGCCAGAAGAAAATAATAAAAGTCTGGTTACCGATGCAGAAGGCTTTTTCGAAGGGCCTTCCCCCTGTTGGTTTGTTGTGGTCTTCGCCGGCGCTATAGTTTTCGCCGGTGGTGGAGGTTTTGTTAAGGGGCCTCCTCCCTGATGGCCTTCTGCAGCCTTCTTGGCTGCAGGCTTTCGAACAACTGAAAGTAGACAAAATAATTAACAGGCTACCAGTCGAAAGGAAGAGATAAAGTAATTTGGAAGGATGAACTTACATTTCTTTATTTTGTCCAAGACAAGAACAAAAGACTTCTGAAGTTCGTCCACGAAGTCCTTCTCGTCGAAAAACTCCTCAGTGTAGTAACTTTTCCACCACTCCTCGAAGGATGGTGAGCAGAGAAAGTTAAGCTGATAGTCAAACAACGAAAGGACTGTTCGACCAGCATACCTGCCGATATGCTTAGTGGCAGCGTCTTCAGTGTAGTCGTTGCAAAAGTATAACATAGACTTCTCCCTGGGAAAAATTGGAGAAGGTAGTGTTTGAATAATACCAAACTGGCGAGACACCAAGTTTGGTTGGTATGCGATTAGACTCAAGTGAGTCTTGGAGCTCTTGAATCGCAGGGGCATTATTCTTGGTGTGAGAAATGCCTCCCACACTGTTGTATGCTCTTCGAACTGAGGACCACTTGACGCCTTAGGATGTGGCCTCGTGAACCACTCTGGGCCAACCTTTCGTCGAGCAAACGGAGCCATGGTCGAAGCAAACTCTTTCCTTTTTGCAAACATCAAAACGAAGTTTGTAAAAGTTTGTTGAAGCTCCAGCCCGTCTTCCGTTGGGGTCAGCAGAGCCAATCTGGTGCCTTCGATGCACCTATTTGCTATTTCCGGAGCCTGCTCATTTATTGGAGTCTTCTGAGGCAAGAAAGACTCGAAGGTGGCATTGAGCGACAGCTGAAGCAGCCAAAAAGGTCCAGCAAGCAGCAGACTGGCTCTGTTCTCGATGATCTTCAGAAGAGTCGCTCCGTTGCTAATCGACTCGTACAGATTCGCCAAAATCAATTCTGCCAAACAGATATTTTGGCCATGGTGGAGTTGAGTGGCGAGAGTGACCATCTTCTTGGTCACCTGTAAAGACTTGGTGCAAAACACAAAGCGTGACAGCCATAGGGCTAGAAACGCGATATGCTCTACATCCGACACAGCGTCCGTCGACTTATCGTGGTAGTGATTGATGAAGGTGGTGTAGGTTGGTTTTGTGGCAGAGAATCCAATCTGATCCTCCGACATTTCCTCTGGGTCGAAATAGTCCCCAGTGGGTCGAAGGCCAGTGATGGCGGCCACGTCGAAGAGCGTGGGAGTCAGCATTCCACAGGGAAGATGGAAGGTGAAATGGGTGTAATCCCAGAAGAGTAAGGAAGCTATCAACATTTCTGGGGAATAGTTAAGACCCGTCTTCGACAACATAACCAGGTCGAATATCCCCATGTCTTTCCAGATCGAAGCCTGGCGTTTCTCCATTTTTTCCAGCCAAGCACTATAGTCAGGAGTGAGGCTAGGGCTAGACCTGAAAGCCCTAACACCTCTATTGAAGAAACGGAGGTCGACTTTCTCCTTAGCAGGATCTTCATTATCCTCTGCATCTTTCTTGGAGCATCCAACCGGTTTTAGTTTTTCAAGTACCGGAAAGTAGCTTTTGATCTTCATGGCTTCAGCAATGCTTGGGTATAATGGGCCAGACATAACAAAGATTTGGTTGGAATATCCAACCGGAATCATGAGGTGGCGTGAATAAGCATCACGTACAGCAATGTCCAAGGGCTCAGGGACCCTTCGTTGGCCTGTGGGAGTAACTACGGGAGCAGTGGAGAAAATCCTGGGTTTAACGTTTCCAGAGGGGATGTTAGCGCTAGGAGCGGTGGAAGAACCGGATGCCATTGTTGATACTAAGGTTGAAGATGAAGTGAAGAACATGTGGTTTACAGAGGTGGCAAGAGTTTGTATGCAATAAGGAATATCTGAAGGCAAGGTAGCGTGAAAAAGTCCCACAATGGGTACTTGGCACTATTTATAGTAGTTGGGGAAATCCCCAAATTCGAGGACATTTAATGCCATTTAATGTTGCAGAAGGTAGTGGGACACGTGGCGTCTCCCTGTTGTTGTAGCCGTTCTGCAGAAATGAAAGGGTGCAGCGTGCGCCCTCGTTTTTGGGAATTGTCATGATGACAATTTGTGAAAAGACGTTTGACACGCTGCACGCCGTACTGAAGTGACGTCTTAGGTACGGATGAAATAATGGCTTTTCCTTGAGATTGTCAGTGGTTGGTAGAAGACAAAGAAAAGTGCACAATTTAATTTGTGACTAAGAATGAAAAGACAGGTGTCGAATGGCATTTCAAAGAATGCCTTTTTCTTTCAGAGTCGAAATAAGGCATTCTTGGGGGGCAATTTGTTGGCTCCTAAATTCGACGTTGGCTCCTAAATTTGACACCCTTGTTTTTATTAATATCAGCCATTAAAGCTGAAGGATGTTTTCGACCAGCTGGGTCTGTCGAAATGCCCATCGAAGGAAGGCAATGTACTTAGAGGATTTCTTCCAACGAAGAAGTTGGTTGCCTTCGACGTCGAAGGTGTTTCGCGTCGAAGATGCTTCTCGACGAAGGTGTTCGATGGTTCAGAGTGGAACGGTTTGAAATTCAAGCGTTTGGAGGGAAAACGGTTTCCAGCGGTTACCAAGTGCAACATGCAAAGATCTGGAGCGTCGAACGCTGAGAACGTGCCAAGTGGAGTCATCTCGAAGCAGTGTAACTGCCCGACGGTTACTTGGGATGTTTTAGTATAAATAGTAGTAGTTCACGCAGTTTTTCGCGTGTGTTCACAATTATATACAAAGTCACTCATATAGATTCGAGTACCCAGCGTGTGAGAAAGAATTGTTGAGAATGTATGTGTGAAACACCACTTTTATTAATCAAAGTCATTTACTTTCCAGAAACTTTACTTGCTTTCTTCTTTACTTTTCCTGTCGAAGCCCTTTATTTCAAGCCTTCATTTATTTTATCAAGCCCATTTCTTCATGCAATTTACTTAAAGCCTCTTTATTTTCTCGTCATTTAACCTTTATCCAACTTAATCAAAACCTCAAAATCAACCATGTCTTAGGATCAATCTGATCGATCCTGCGAGTAACCAAATAAGTAACCATTTGGAGGATCAACGGTTGTTTACCAATAACCACGGTAAACAGGAGCTTACCCGCCGACTTCACGAAGAGGAGACTCTTAACACTTACATCGCACTAAAGAGGATGTGCAACGTCTTTTTACCTTAAGAAGCTTTGTAATATTTGGCCAATGGGGCACTTATGTACTGGCAAATTTCTTCTTATTAATATGATGTGTGCTCTTTTGTCTGCAACAATTTTGAATTTCTAAATCCTTGGATGCATTACATGAATAAACATATCATTCATCATATGCATAAACAGGTCTTCACACCAGGTTTCCTTATCTTTCTGCTATTTATTTCAGCAAGATGGATATTGAGCAGACGGTCAAAGATCTGTAAGCACAAAATTCACAATTCCAACAAATCCTCGTGACCTTGGAAAAGGGTCAAGAGGATCTTAAATCACTGTTAGAGAAGAAAGAGCAAGAACAAGGAAAAAAGAAAAAGAAGAGAATCGGGGTAGCTACACTGGAAAGAAGATTTGAGAATGAAGCTAGGAGAGTTATGGAGTTCCCCTCAACGTCTGATGAAGGGACCGACAAAGGAAAATGAGCTGCGGTACCCTCTGAGTCTGAGGTTGAAGAGGAAGAGGTTGAAGAGGATGAAGATTATTCCGAGCAGCAGTACCCTCCTGCGGACGACAGGTATAAAAATCTGGAAGAGCGGTTAGCAGCCATGGAAGTGCAAAGGGTCCCCGGACTGGATTTCAAAGAGCTGGGATTGATTGCTGGGATTGTTATCCCTCCCAAGTTCAAGGTGCCGACATTCGCCAAGTACGACGGTCTGTCTTGCTCTAAGATGCACCTGAGGTCGTATGTCAGAAAAATCCAACCCCATTCATCCGATAAAGACCTATGGGTACACTTTTTCCAAGACAGCTTGTCTGGCACGCAGTTAGACTGGTTTTATCAGCTCGAAAGATCAGAGGTTCACAATTGGGAAGACTTGGCAGCTGCTTTTTATCGTCAGTATCAATACAATGCTGATTTGGCACCCACTCGTACTCAGTTACAAAGTATGGGGATGGCTTCCAATGAAGGGTTTAAGGAGTACGCCCAGAAGTGGCGTGATCTGGATGGAAGGGTGCAGCCACCGCTATCAGATAGGGAGTTAGTTGACATGTTTCTGGGGACCCTGTATGGCCCCTTCTTCAATCATCTAATCGAAAATTCTTCCGCGGGATTTACTGAACTGATTTTGACCGACGAAAGGGTTGAGGCCGGTATTAAAAGTGGAAAGATTCAAAAAGATGCCTCCGCGTCCACCACCATGAAGAAGACCTTCCCGACTAAGAAGGAGAGCTCTGCTGTTTACACCTAGAGAAATCGGGAAAGAGAAGAACGTCGACCGACAGTGGGGGCCGTATTAATTCAGAAGCCCGCATCAGACCGGCCTAGAAACAGTCAACCAAGGAATGATCAGCCCAGAACCTATCAGCAAAGGCCACCACGGCAATATACTCCGATAAATATGACACCCGCTCAAATCCTTCCACATCTCCTGAAATTAAACCTTGCTAATTTGAGAGAGGCACCTAAGAATGCAAACACCACTTCCCCACATTATCATCCCAATGCAAAATGTGCCTACCATTCAGACAGTGCAAGGCATGACACCAACGACTGTTGGGCCCTTAAAAACAAAATCCAGGACTTAATCGACGCCAAGGAAGTAGAATTTGAGGCTCCTGAGAAACCCAATGTGATTTCGGCTCCGATGCCCAAGCACGGTAATAATGTTCATGCTGTTATGGAGGACCTCCGTGTTACTGATGTTGTTGACCTGTTGACGCTGTTACTTATAATTAAAGAGAATTTGTTGAGAGCCAGGATCTTTCCTGGTTGTGCTAAAGACTGCTATTTTTGTTTAAACATACGAGGTGATTGCCCAATGTTGAAATCAGGTGTCTAACGCCTGATGGATACCCAAGAGATACTTTTCCAGAAAACCCCTGTTGATACCTTCAATCCCGTTACTCCTGATACTTTTACTACTACAACCAACGATATTACAATTATAACCATTTCCGACAATCCTCCCAAGGCTTGCAAAAGGCCTGTCAGGATTACACCTAACTTTGAATGTGTACCTCTAATGATCACCATGCCGGGACCTGTCCCGTACCAATCAAGCAAAACGATACCATGGAACTATGGGGGAGAAATCTTCTACCATGGTGTCAAACAAATTGAGACAGTCCAAGAGATTTCTGAAGAAGAAAATCCTGATGTAGGGAACATCACGGGTACAAGCAAGATAACCCGCAGTGGCCAGATCTTTTCTCTAGAGATTTCTCCCCCTCGGGCAGTTTTCGGACCCTTGAAAGCTTCTGCACCAGTTGGACCATCTGGGCAAGGCCCAATGATTGAAGAACTGGATACTCCTGAAGTAAGACCATCTACTGAAACTACCGACAAGGGTAAGGGGATACTAGAAGTGCCTGTCAGGACGAAGGCCCATGTTGTGGTTATCCCCGAAACCACTCAGAAAGAAATGGATGAAATCTTGAAAATAATCAGAAAAAGTGACTACGACGTTGTGGAACAGTTAGGGCAGACCCCTTCTAAAATTTCAATGTTGGCTCTTCTACTATGTTCTGAGGCCCACACTAAGGCCCTGATCAAATTCTTGAAGGCGACACATGTTCCCCAAGAGACTTCGGCTGATCAGTTTCAGGAATGTGTGGCCAGTCTTACTGCTGATAATGGCCTTGGCTTTTCTGATGCTGACTTAACTCCCAAAGGAAGGAAACACAACAATGCGTTACATGTTTCAGTTGAATGCCGGGGAACCACTCTCGCCATGTCTTAGTTGATACTGGTTCTTCCTTGAATGTGCTGCCAAAGAAAGCCTTAGACCGTTTGGACTGCAAAGGACTGACTCTCAAACCTAGTAACATCATTGTTAGGGCTTTTGATGGTTCCAAAAGAATGGTTCATGGAGAGGTTGATATTCCTATCAAAGTAGGAACGAAAGTTTTCAACTCCACCTTCTACGTGATGCACATCCGTCCGTCATATTCATGTTTGCTAGGAAGACCATGGATCCATTATACCGGGGCAGTTACCTCCTCTTTGCACTAGATGCTGAAATATCCTGTTAAGGGTAAGATTATAACGGTGCATGGCGAGGAAGAGTACATGATAAGCCACCTCAACTCCTTCCGTTATGTGGAGCTGGATGGCGAGTTCATCGAAACGCCTTTCCAGCATTTTGAGGAAGTTTCTCCCGAGGTAGCAGTTGCGAAGACAATGGTTGAGGTGCCTATCGTTCCCAAGCATGTATCTAGGATGGCATCTCTCAAGGACGCAGAGGCGGTGATCAAAGAACGGAAGAGTACAGCGTGGGGGAAATTGCCTAATTTTCCCCATAAGACGGACAAATTTGGATTAGGGTTTACAGCTGTAGGACAGAAGGCTATTCGTCGTTCCAAGACTGGAGGGCCACCTATAAGGATCACTCATCACTGAATTAATGTTGTAGAAGATGAAGATGAAGAGAGCCACTTTGAAGATTGGATCTTTCCGACCGTCGAAGGGGGTTTGAGCAACTGGGAAGCAAAGGATTTTGTTCCCATCGCCTTTATCAACCAGTAATTTTTATCTTTGAACAATTTCCCATTTTATGGTCTGTAATAACTAAACAATTTGCACACTATTTTCACCTCATGCCTTGCCCGGGGCATGTAGGTCCATTTGTAAGGGCTTGATCTTCTTCATTATCATATGCCATGTTTTAATGAATCATTGGACGTTTTTCATCTATAAGTTGTTGTGTTCATTTTTCTTTCCTTTTGCATTTTTGTTAAAGGATGCATATCCCTTACACACACCCACACTCACAAATGCAGGTACCCATCCACTCCGAATTCCATGGGTGACTATTCTGTTTTAGCCTTTGATAACTCTGAAGATTTGGTCAATCATGCTGAGTACGAAGTTGACGAAGATTGTGAAGTGCCTGGAGAGTTAGCCAGACTTCTACAACAAGAAGAGAGGGCCATTCTGCCTCATGAAGAGTTGCTAGAAACCATCAACTTGGGGACAGAGGAAGACAAGAAGGAAGTAAAAGTGGGTGCCAACCTGGAACCAAATGTCAAGGAGCGCTTAGTGCAATTGTTGAACGAATATGTTGAAATCTTCGCCTGGTCTTACGAAGACATGCCAGGGTTAGACACAGATATCGTGGTTCACCGTCTCCCTACGAGAGAAGACTGTCCACCGATCAAGCAAAAGGTCCGCCGAATGAGGCCTGACATGTCTGAGAAAATCAAGGCTGAAGTAATGAAGCAATTCAACGCTGGATTTCTAGCTGTTACCTCCTATCCACAATGGGTTGCTAACATCGTGCCCGTACCTAAGAAGGACGGCAAAGTCAGAATGTGCGTGGACTATCGAGACTTAAACAGGGCTAGCCCTAAAGATGATTTTCCACTGCCACACATCGACATCTTGGTTGATAACACAGCTCAACACAAGGTATTTTCCTTCATGGAAGGATTCTCGGGATACAACCAGATCAAAATGGCCCCCGAGGACATGGAGAAAACTACTTTTGTCACGTAATGGGGTACCTTCTGCTACAAAGTGATGCCATCCGGACTGAAGAATGCAGGGGCAACTTATCATGGTAGCTTTGTTTCATGACATGATACATCATGAGATTGAAGTTTACGTAGACGATATGATAGCTCGATCACAGAAAAAAGAAGAACACCTTGATCATCTGCAAAAGCTGTTTGTCAGGTTGAAGGAGTATAAGCTCAGACTAAACCCAAGCAAGTGCACTTTTGGGGTTAGGTCTGGTAAACTTTTGGGATTTATCGTCAGCAACAAAGGCATTAAGGTTGATCCAGCTAAAGTAAAGGCTATACGAGAAATGCCTGCTCCCCGTACTGAAAAGGAGGTTAGGGGATTCTTGGGACGCTTGAACTATATTGCGAGGTTCATCTCTCACCTAACATCTACCTGTGAGCCAATTTTCAAATTGTTGAAGAAACATCAGGTAGTTGAATGGAACAATGATTGTCAAGTTGCTTTTGATAAGATCAAGGAGTATTTACTAGAACCTCCTATTCTGATGCCACCCGTCGAAGGAAGGCCGCTAATCATGTATCTGACTGTTTTGGACAACTCAATGGGCTGCGTACTGGGCCAACATGACGAGTCTGGCTGAAAAGAGAATGCCATTTATTACCTTAGCAAAAAGTTTATCGACTGTGAGACTCGCTACTCACTGCTCGAGAAAACTTATTGCGCTTTGGTATGGGTTGCTCTCCGGCTAAGGCAGTATATGTTGACTCACACCACTTTACTGATTTCCAAAATGGATCTGATCAAGTATATCTTCGAGAAGCCTGCTTTTCTGGAAGAATCGCTAGATGGCAAATGATCCTGACTGAGTATGATATCCAGTATACTACCCAAAAAGCTATAAAAGGGAGTGTGTTAGCTGACCATCTAGCTCATCAAGCTGTCGAAGATTACGAATCTATGAGATTCGACTTCCCTGACGAGGACATCATGACATTGGACAACATTAAAGGTAACGGACCGTATGACGGACCTGAACAAGGATCCCGATGGACCCTGTACTTTGATGGCGCTTCAAATGCACTTGGCAATGGTATCGGCGCAGTACTTATCTCTCCAGAAGGTTGCCATACACCCTTCACTGCTAGACTCTGTTTCAGTTGCACCAACAACATGGCTGAGTATGAAGCTTGCATGTTTGGTCTTAAAGCTGCAATTGACTTGGGAATCAAATCTTTGGTGGTATTTGGAGACTCAGCTTTGGTTATCAATCAAATCAAAGGAGAGTGGGACACTAAACATCCTAACCTCATCCCATACAAAGAACATGTCCTGGCGTTGTTACCTCATTTCGAGCTAATTATCTTCGAACACTTCCCGTGAGAGGAAAATCAGCTAGCAGATGCTTTGGCTACAATGTCTTCCATGTTTAAACTCAACTGGGATAATGAGGCTCCCCAAATCACCATTGAGCGAATGGACGAACCTGTGCACTGTCATGAGATTAATACCGAAGAAGAAGTGGAACAACCCTGGTTCCATGAAATCAAAAGGTATCTCCATACTCGAGAGTACCCTGAAGGAGCTTCCGTCAATGACAAAAAATTCCTAAGGAAATTTGCTGCCAAGTTCTTCCTAAGCAATGGTATCCTTTATAAGCGCAACCATGATTGTGTTCTACTTCGTTGTGTGGACAAGGTTGAAGCAGAGTTGATCATGAACGAAATACATAGTGGCACCTTTGGAACCCACTTAAGCGGACATACGATGGCTAAGAAGATTCTAAGGGCAGGCTACTACTGGTCTACCATAGAAGCTGATTGTCATCAACATTCCCGTACTTGTCACAAATGCCAAGTTTATGCTGACAAGGTGCATATCCCTCTGGTTCCTCTCAACATCCTAACAGCTCCCTGGCCATTCGCAATGTGGGGCGTTGACATGATTGGAGAGATCAAGCCTACAACATCCAATGGGCATCGCTTCATCCTGGTGGCTATTGATTACTTCATCAAATGGGTCGAAACAGCTTCCTTCGCCTCTGTTACAAAGAATGCGGTTGCCCGTTTCATCAAACAGAACCTCATCTGCCGGTATGGTATTCCTGATCGAATCATTACGGACAACGGTACAAACCTGAACAACACTATGATCACCGCTCTGTGCGAGCAGTTCAAGATTTATCATCACAATTCATCTCCCTATCGGCCGAAGATGAACAGTGATGTTGAAGCCGCAAACAAAAATATCAAGAAGATCATTCAAAAGATGACAGTCACTTACAAGGACTGGCATGAGATGTTACCGTTTTCTCTACATGGGTACCGTACCACGGCACGAACATAAACTGGGGCAACACCTTTCTCTTTGGTATACGGCATGGAAGTTGTTTTACCTATAAAAGTTCAGATTCCTTCTTTAAGAATCATGAAGGACGCTGGTTTGAACGAAGACGATTGGATTCAGACCCGACTTGATCAACTTAATTTGATTGATGAAAAACGGCTTACCGCTGTTTGTCATGGTCAGACGTATCAAAAACAGATGATCAAGGCTTTCAACAAGAAAGTCAGGAGACAAGTATATCAAGTTGGGGATCTTGTAATCAAGCGGATTATCTTACCGCAAAGTGATCCCAGGGGCAAGTGGACTCCTACTTACGAAGGACCATTTGTGATCAAAAACATCTTTTCTGGAGGGGCAATGATCCTGACCACCATGGACGGTGACGACCTGCTACACCTTGTGAACACAGACATAGTCAAAAGATACTACGCATAAACGACCTGACAGGTCGAAAATCCAAAAGGGCGACTTGGGCAAAAAATGGGCATCCCGGTGAATCGAAAACCCGAAAAGGTGGTTCAGGCAAAAATTAGGGATAAATAAAAAAAATCTATACACCCGGCAAGTTGAAAACTCGAAAGGGTGACTTAGGCAAAAAAGGGTTTCCCGGTGGATCGAAAACCCAAAAGGGCAGTCCAGGCAAAAGTTAGGGAATTAAAGCGTATGCCTATGTCTCGTCGGATCACTTTAAGAAGAATCTCTTCACCAACAAGCTCCAAGCTTCTGATCAATCCAGTCATCGGAGGACGAAGCAGCGAATGGACAAGATATTCAGAGTTGTGAAGGCTATAGCAGAATGGGAATCCCATGGAATTGATACACATAGCCATCTTTCTTTGTATAAAATTTTTCTCAGCTTTTGACAACATTCTCTTACTAGGATGTCTGTCTCCTTTGTACAAATACTTACACAAAGTTAATACAAAGTTACTTCAAAGTACAGAAAACCGCCTGCCTTTCTTTCTTTTTTACACTTGTGCTTTATTTGAAAACGTCCAATGATTTATTAAGAGAGCATATGCATTTGAATGAAATCACTGCTTACAAATAAAACAAAATGAGAAAGAATAATTACTGATAGGATGGAAGTGTAGGAAAGTGTCTTTAGGCTATTCCATAAGAGATCCCCTGCAAATGCCTCATCTATTTCCTAAGCAGGGCTAAAACTTTGAAAGGCATATCCCCGGTAGAGTTAAATTTCAAGGATCCCCATTGGAGTTGAATATTCAAATTCTCAGCCAACAGCAGAACAAAACCTTGAACTACAAACCATCGGTAAGAATGAAACTTTCTTCCCCAAGCAGAGACAAAACCACCAACCTGTGAACACCAGTGAAGATCATCCAGTTTCTTCCCTTCTCTCGAAAAGTTGCTTTCAAACCAGATAATTCATCAGAAATTTACTTTTAAAACTTTTTCCCAGCGAAATCGCTAATCAAATCAGCACGTCACCAGGACCCCCAACAGAGAGGAAAACTTTGAGCTATCAATCCCTAGTGGAAACCATTAAGTTTTTCCCTGATATTCTTAACAAAACGGAGTTCCTCCTTCTCCCTTCCCCAGTAAAGTGGCATAGAACCTAAGCTACTGAGCTTCTTCCAAACAAGAATAAACTTTTCCTAGGATCCCGAGCTTGTTCTCCAGCAGAATGGTTACTCCCCACAGAATTTCAGATCCCCGGCAGAGTTGTCAGATATTCCCCAGCGGAGTTCTCCTCAAACAGCAAAATAGGAATCCCCCAGTAGATTGGCATACAAACCAAACTCCTGACTTCTATCGGCAGTATAATTTCTCTCCGCATAGGTTGTCAAAGAGCTGGAAGATACACATACTCTTCAAAAGTGATCCCAGTGTTTTTTCGTTTTCAACGATCAAAAGATTCTCAATCCCCAACAGCAGTCAAGGATTTATTTCCCCCGACAGCGGTTAAGATTTTATTATCTCCAGCTATCCAGGATTTATTTTCCTCAGCAAGACAGCTCATCGGCTTACATACGCACACATTACATTCATATATCATAAACATTGATATAACACATATATTGCATCATACATTTCATGCAACATAACTTTGTGTTTCAGCTAATTTTGACCCTTTCCAAGGATAAGGTCATCAAGCTTCGATCAAGACTTTTGAAAACAGTTTACAAATGCTTCCCGCCATGGATGCTGATCTATTGCTTATTCAACTTTAACTTCTGAAAACAGTTTACGGATTTTCCAAACACGGATATTAATCTATCGCTTGTTCAGATTCAACTTTTGAAAACAGTTTACGGATGCTTCCCGCCATGGATGCTGATCTATTGCTTATTCAACTTCAACTTCTGAAAACAGTTTACGGATTCTCCAAACACGGATGTTAATCTATCGCTTGTTCAGATTCAAATTTTGAAAACAGTTTACGGATGCTTCCTAACATGGATGCTGATCTATTGCTTATTCAACTTCAACTTCTGAAAACAGTTTACGGATTCTCCAAACACGGATGTTAATCTATCGCTTGTTCAGATTCAACTTTTGAAAACAGTTTACGGATGCTTCCCAACATGGATGCTGATCTATTGCTTATTCAACTTCAACTTCTGAAAACAGTTTACGGATTCTCCAAACACGGATGCTAATCTATCGCTTGTTCATATTCAACTTTTGAAAACAGTTTACGGATGCTTCCCAACATGGATGCTGATTTATTGCTTATTCAACTTCAACTTCTGAAAACAGTTTACGGATTCTCCAAACACGGATGTTAATCTATCGCTTGTTCAGATTCAACTTTTGAAAACAGTTTACGGATGCTTCCCAACATGGATGCTGATCTATTGCTTATTAAACTTCAGTTTGCTGAAAACAATTTACGGAAGCTCCAAACGTGGATGCTAATCTATTGCTTATTCAGACCCCGGTTCAGAGACGCTCCAAACACGGATACTTTTCTGATCCTCATCCTTTCACCTATAACATATAGTTCAACAAACATTCTCCGATGGCAACTTTAAGCCCATCCCCGACAAGATTCTGTCACATCTCAAAATGGCATCTTTAAACCCATTCCCTCGACCATGCTTTGACAAGCACAAATTTATGGGCATTCTAGTGTCCAATCATCTTTTACCTTCAAGTCGCGAAAGGCAAACTCGCCAATCTAACTCTTCAGGTTCAAGAAGATTGAACAGGGGCAACTGTTATACCCCAAAATTTTCCCTCCCTTTTTTCACAAGAAATCACAACCCCAGGGTTTTCTCTGATTTTTGAGATTCGCTCAAGAATCGATCAAACCGACTTTTCTTTATCAGTCAATCCAGAATTAGGTTTTTTTCGCTCGCATTTCTCAGAAAGAACTGAATCCTCAGATATTCAGTTAATTGTTACATTATTGTCATGCTTGTTCAAGATTGTTGGTTGTTTCTTAAAGAACCTAAAAATCTGGGATAGGAGCTGAGGCTTTGTTTGAAAACTTTGAGGCATTGGTTTGATCAGTGGAGTGAAAAGTGCATGGAACACTTGTTTGGTTAACTGTACAAAGCATGGTTAATTGGAATGCCAGGCGTATGATGATTAATGCAAGGTTGCGAGACGACAAAGTTTATTGATTATTTATTTCATCTGGATTAAAGTTGTTGGGATACATTCCCAGTTATTTTAATTTAAGAAACTTAAATAATTAAATAGACAGTACAAGGGAAAGAATGGAATATTTGTCAGTAGGAAATTCTTATTTGACAAAGACTTTTTATTTATTTATTTCAAATATTGTTACAAATGTTATTCGAATATTGTAAATTTATAATTTTACAGTGTTTACAATAATATTTTTTACAATAAATGAAAAGAAAATAAATCTAAAGCCTAAATCTCTTGAAATCTTTGATCTTCTACTGTTTCTCCCATTATTCAACTGGTACCTACCTGAAAAAAGAAGAAAAAGAAAATCAGTACAAGATTATTTTAAATGAAAAAAAGAAAGAAAATCATCATTAAAATTTGCCGTCTAGAATCAGATTGCCTATTTTTCATCACGCTTTATTTTTCTCTATGCAAATCACGAGAAGATCACTCTTCTCGGTTCACACAGAGAAAAATAAAATATAAATGCAAGCATGTCAAACTCAATGCAAAAACATGGGTGAATTACAAAAAGTTCCAAGTTGCATTGACCAAGCAAACTGAATCACAAAAAGTTCCAAGCTGCAAACTGAGTTACAAAAATTCCAAGCTACATTAACCAAGCAAAATGTAGTACAAATTCAAAGAGACAAACAGGCGCCAAAACTGCCAGGGTAAGTCAAGCAAAGGAATAAACTCAGCAGCAAGTAAAGTCCCATATTCAGCTACAGTACAAAATTGCCCAAAACCAAGTTACAAGACAGATTTGATAAAAATGGTAATGCAGCATAAAAACAGCAATACAGCAGACAAAAGGCAAGACAGCAGGAAGCAATTTGTTTGACAAGTAAAAAACTTGTCAAAGATGCTTTTTCATCATTTCCTAGACAACCCAATTTTTCAGAAATAAAAAGATAAATAAGCAATTAAAAATTCTTATGGAGAGAGAGGAAAGAGAGAACCTAGTGAATAGGTTTTGCAGTTTGCAGTTTTGGCAGGCTGTAAAAGGCAGATAAGAGGAACCAAAGAAAAGATATAACAGTCTAAAACATAAGAGATAAAAAAAAAATGACATAACCTCCAAACTTGCAAGCAAAAACTCACAAGCCTTCAACCCTGTTTTCAAAAACCAACGAAAACCTGCAAAACTGCAAGTTTAAGAAACCAAGCTTGCCTCCAACGGAAGCCTGCTTCTAACAATACCAGAAGCAAAGCAAACTAACAACCTGCCTCACAAACCATTCAAGCCTTCCTTCAACAAGCAAACTCAAATCTGCAAAACACTAAAACCTGTCCAACTACACAACAAACCTGTAAACTGAAAACACACAGTCCAAACACAACCTGCCTCACAAACCATTCCAACCTGCTCAAACTACACAAAACTGCAAAAAAACAGTTAAAACAACAAAGTGCTTGTGAACACAAACAAGCACAACAAGCCTTCAAGCCTATTTTCAAAGCCTCCAACCTGTAACCCACAAAACTGCTTCCAAACCCAAAAAACCTGTAACCTGCATAACTGCAAGTCCCAGGCCTGCCTTACCAACTCAAACCTGCAACTCAAACAAATCCAAAAAAACCAAAGAACCTGTTCAAACAACAAAGGCCAAAAACTGCAACTCAAGGCCAAAAAACTGCCTAAACTGCTAACACAGTTCAGTCTCACCATCATCAAATATTAAGCATCAGCCAAAAGAAGAAAGTAAGAGAGTCAACTCAAAACCAGAATAAACAAGTTCATTATCACCAAACTAGATTCAGGAGTTATTTTTCAGAACAAGCTCATCATCATCACCAAGTAACAACAAGCAAATCTCAGAAAACAATCATCATTGACAAAACAAGCAGAAGAAGAAGAAGAGAAGATTCAGAAGAAAACAACAAATAAGTTTCAGAATACGTATGTTCATCATCAACAATCAGTAGTCAATAACCAAAACAAAGAACAAACAGAGTTCATCATCAAAAGCCAACACTCAAAGAAGAGGAAGAAATCCAGAAGTGAAGAATAAAGAAAGTGTTTTCAGAGCAACGTTCATCATCAAACAGTGTTCAAGCATTCAGAAGTAAAAAGATACAAAGTACCAGATAAGCATCATCACACTTCTCCTCCTTCTGCCACCGAGAGCCCGCCGCTCCGACCCTCCACCTGTTCTCCAGAGACGAAGCACCAAGGTATCAGTTTCCCTCTTTCTTTTTCTGCACCTCACAACATAAATATCAAAGATTAAAACATTGTAAAACGATAACATGCAAGAATCAACCCTAAACTTTAAAAACGCGTCAAGATTGAAAATATTACCTTTCAAATCACCGCCCTGTGTAGTCACGGAGAGGAGAGGGTGGAGGCAATGCTCTGACGGCTGGAAGTTTGAAGGAATAATCAGAAGCTCATGACTGAGAATGAGAAGAAAGACGAAGAAGACAAGAGAAGGAGCGGCGCCGTTAACAAACTGAAAACCCTAATTCCTAAAACAAACTCTAACCCTAACAAATTTATCAAGCCTCAGATGGGCCTTCGCCCCAACAACAAAACTGAAGCCCAAACACGTTTGGCGCCTACACCCCCCTTTAAATCCAATTTTTGTTTTTTTACTTACTTGGGCCATACTAATCATTAGGCCCATCATCATAATTTTTGTTGAACTAATATATATTTTTTCATTATTTATCATTTTATAATCTAATTCTTTTTTTTCTCTGTTAAATAATAAAATTTTGTTTAAATTTTTTTAATATAATTTAATATATGTTACATTTAATAAAATAATTTAATATATGAGATTTTATTTTTGTTTTCTTTAAAAAATACATAAATAATAGAGAGCTTCAAATAATTTTCTGTCTTTACATAATCAACAAAAATACAAAAATAATAATAAATACTTAATCTTTTTAAGTTACAATTTTTTATTTGATCATTTGTAAATAAATACATACATCCCATATTTATCTTATTTTCTTTATCTTATAATCTGTCAATATTTGAATTGCGTCGATTCAATTTGGTTGTAACCCATAATATTTGGGACATTATTCTGATAAGACTCATCCCCATTTGTAAATAATTTGTACCCCCATCCCCGGATACTCATTTGTAATAGCTTAGAATTTAATTCTCGCACTTTATGCTTTTTAAATATGCCATGACTAGAGATTAGGGTTTGTATGTGAAAATTCAAAACCAATCGTTAGTTGACCTAATACAAAGACAAATGCATGAACATGACAAACACCATTCACACTTGCACCTCTAGGGTAACCTCGCTTGTTGCCTCGGAAAATGAAATCATGTCCCTCGAGTATGAGACACTCTAGCAAATTCCTCTTCAATAAACAAAGATCGTAGTCCCTCGATGACCCTCGATGTTGCCTTCGATAAAACGATCTCGTCCCTTACAAAATTGCTAGAGCGTCTCACAAGTTGCCTTCAATGATTGTATACGATGACCCGCGTCTGTCCCGTTTAACATCCTAACGCAAGGTTGTTCATCAAACACAATGGTGAAACAACACTGTTAAAAGGGTTAAAAAATATGAGAAAGATCTTTGAGTAAAATAGGGTAGATAACTCTTAGTTACTTGATAAAAAAATCTTGAAAAACATCCTTGCCATTTTTTCAAACACACTTCACAACACAACTTCAAAACAACTACAACACAACTTCAAAAACAACTTTCAAAACATTGAATTATCTTTTCAAAAAGACACACACCTTTGTCTATATTCAAACAAGAATCATTACAAAGGTTGCCTAGACAAGGCATCTTTTTTTCAAAACATTTTTCAAAACCACACACACAAAGCACCATTTCAAACAATTGAAAAGCAAATGCAAGTGATCTAAAACAAGTAACTAAGAGCCCATGGAAAACCATGGATGAAAAGGGTGCTAGCACCTTCCCTTTTCATAATCTACCCCTCGAACCCTAGAAAACATCTCAAAGGTCTTTCATGTGCTTTTTGACCTTTCCTTAGGATAAAATAAAAAGTCGGTGGCGACTCTTGCTAAACCGAACAAGTGCGAAAACAAACGCAAAATCCCAAGTCAGTTCTCCCACCGTATCACACATTCTTTTTCTTATTATTTATTAATTATGTTTTTTTAATAACACAAAAAAAAATCATATTTTTATTTAATCAAAAAAATCATAAAAACATCAAAAATCTTTTTTTTCCATAAATTTTTTATTAATTAATTAGTTTGATTAAATTAGGGCAATTGAATGTTTTTATTATAATTCAAAATAATTAGAATTAGGGTTTAATTTTTTTACTTAACCTAATTTTTTTCCTAAAAAACAACATAAATATTTTCTCAAATAAGATTTTTAGGTCGTCTGATTATTGCTCGCATTTAATTTGACGCGCGCTTTTAATTTCCTTTTTGTAACTGCTCCGAGTTTGTAATAGATTTAAATATGATTTTAATTCCACATTTTATTTTCATTCAAAATAATTATGTATCTTCCCAAAGCCATGTAATAGCTAGGACTCTAATTTCTTGCATTTCAATTTCCGCAAACTATAAACTGCTTAGATGTATGTATAGGATTGTATGGTAAGACGAATTGAAATTAATACGGTAGAAAACCCTAATTGTGCAAAGATAATTAATTGAAAAATACACTTGCACATGCTCACTCCTAGGGTTTACTCCACTCCAGTTACCTTCGGTAAACGGTCATAAAGTATAGGGAATGTTAGTGGTTATCCTCTGGTCCCAAAAGATCTAAAATGACCCATTCGGATGTTGCCTCGGAAAAAGATCTTTAAGGCTTTAGGACGATTACTAAAATTTCCTAACATTGCTTTTGTGATCATATTCGTCCCTTCAAACGTCCCTTAAAACTCCAACGACGGTGCTACCTATTCCTTAATAATAGGATAGCGTTGTCTAAAGGAAAACGAACAGACTTTTTTCGAGTAGGTAGATTAGTTCCTAGGTACTTGCTTAAACAAATACAATTTTTCACAGAAACCCTTTTCAAAACAGCTTTCAAAAACAAACTTCGTCACACTCTTGAGGACTGATACAAGGGTTATCACGAAGTAAAACTTTTTCAAAACAAGCACACACAAGCAATTTTTGAAATGAGCACAGTACCTAAGAGCCCGTGGAAAACCACGGATAGAAAGGGTGCTAACACCTTCCCTTTCTATAATCTACCCCCGTACTAAGAAACATTCTCGAAAAAGGTTTTTTCTGTTCTTTTTTCTTTTCCTTTGTTGGATAAAATAAAAGTCGATGGAGACTCTTGCTTACCGCGACATTTACGAATACAAAATGCAAACCAGTATAACAGTCGGTTCTGCCACCGTATCACAGAACTGGAAACTCTGTTGGAGACTAAAATAAATTGGGGTTTACCTTAGGATCTAGGTCATTTTTAAAATTTCTTTCTTCTTTGTTTTTCCTGCTTTATCTTTAAGGGTTTTTGCTTGGGTATTGTTGAAGATCCTACACCCGGATCTGGGGACACTCTTTAGGTAAACAGCAATAGATCGTGGAGACTGTACGGCGTAGACCGATATGGTTTAAGCGATGGCTGTGTTGGTGTGACACTTTGGTTGGTACCGGTATCCTTCGTATGGAAACGAGGAGAATACGGGGCCACCGTGTGGTGTCATGAAGCAATATAAGACCTTAGAACCATAGTTGAACAAACTTGGCCATTAGAAAGTAGTGAGATAGCCGGCCTCGGTATAAGCTGAGGATTGGTTGATACTCGATGCTACACTCATCGAGATCAGACTTTCGGGATATTTCAGTCGCAAGAAAAGATTGCCTGAGTTGAAACAACGCCCGATAAAGGATGATCAGTGATATTGAGAATCCTTAGAACTCGGTTACTTTTCTAAGACAGGTTTGAAACCAACTAAACTTCAAGAGGGTACTTACCTATGGAGTTCATGCAAGCCTAAACCTAAGGCTGCTTGTGTCACGTGCTTTCTTTCTTTTCCTAACAATTTGAACTCATTGCAGGGCTTTGTTTGTGTTCCTTGCAGGACCTTGTTTGTACAAATCTAATAAATTGGTTTCTTACCCTGCGTTTTCGCTTAACGCATAGCATACACATCATAACATCATGCCACAACATTTCCTTAACCATTTCAAGGATCTCAAGGGTTTGTGATGAAGGTTATGATAAATCAGATGTCTAGCAAGGGGCAAGGGGATTTATTTTCCTCTAGCCAATACCGTCAAAAGACCAAAACACGACAACTTGAGTCAGGGGCTATGACCCACTTGATATGGTGAGCTTGAATCTCGTAGAAGGACTTTTAATGATACGAAGTTCTTCAATCAAAGCTGCAAATTTCAACTTCTGACATTTTCTTGTTTACCCCGTGAGATCCTTGAAAACATTGCATGCACGTCATTTGCATAACAGGTCTTCCAGTTAAGGTCTCTCATTTTCTCGCTGGTTATTTCAGCAAGCAAAATGGCTCTCCAACAAGACAACAGAGATCTCCAAACTCAAGAGGCTCAATTCATGCAAATGTTCCTAAACCTATTCAAGGGGCAGGAAGAGTTGAAAGCACTCCTCGCTGGAGACCTGGCCAAGAAAAGTCCTGAAGACAATAAGGACAAACAGTTGGAATAATTACAAGCTGAGGTAGAAGCGATGAGAACCCAGATGCTGGGGCAGATGGCTCTTATCCAAGGCCTAGCCCGGGGACAAGAAGATCTGAGAGCCATTATCAAGAAAATTCATCAAGATGGCTGCAACCGTATGAAGCAAAAAGTTGAGGTTGGGGACCAAGTCATTGATCAATTCCCGAGAAGATAAGAGGTTGGTTTTATGAAGAGTGGACTTTTCCAAATTGCTACCACATCACGGGTCCAACAACAACCTCGCCAAAAACAACAGGTTAATTAGAGTAAGCCGGATATACCCAAAAGGCAGTTTACCAAACTCAACATGTCGCTGTCTCAAGCTTTACAACACCTATTGAGGATGAATCTGATTATGTTTATAGGACCTCATCCGAATCCCAGGACTTCTTCCCCTAACTACAATCCCGGTGCAAGATGTGCATACCACTCCAACAGCCCGGGGCATGATACTGACGACTGTTGGAGGTTGAAATACAAAATTCAAGACCTGATTGATGAAGGAGCATTGGAATTCACACAAGATGGTCAACTGGAATGTTTCCGTCAATTCTCTAAGGCCCACCATTTGAAGTGACAAGTTCTAACAAGAGGGCTTTTTGTTCATTAGAATTTTCAATTTGTAATTTTCTTTTGATTGTTCGAACATTTATTCATGTCAAACTTTGTTATTTTATCAATGCATTGCATATGTCTATTTTGAATCAATTCATTCGTATTCACTATATCTAAACTATGTTCCTTTTTGTGATATTCAACTCTCGATTAAAAAGCTATAAGCCTTTAGAGGGAGGATGACGAAAATGATACCACAATCTCTACAATATGCTTTTGAACAGACCCCGCTGACGATGTACAGGCGTTGTTTCAAATCCCAAATAGTGGAGTTATAAGGAAGATAATCCCTAGTCAACCCCTTTGAGTCAAAGAAGTAGGATTTTTTCTTTTCACACTAATTAAAACCCTTAATCATAACCTGGGTCAAGGTAGTTTTCTCAGTCAATTCAGATGCATATTCAGTCGCAATCTTCCGCTTCGTACACAATGAATGGCATCGAAGACGTCCTTCCAAATCAAAAGACGGTGATGGTTCTGCATAATCGTCAAGACAAGCAGTCATTATCTCTCAAAATAAAAGCCCGCTAAGTCAAAACGTATGAAGGAGACTTAAGAAAAAAAACTAGGGCATCCCGCTGACTGTAATCACAAAAGAAACAGTTCAAGCAAAGATAGGGATAATAAAACCAAAAAAGAGGTTACTACAAATCCTCGGCAAAAAAAAAAGATTACAAAATGACCGCCTTTTTCAAATAAATTTTCAGTATCCGAACCATCACCGGAACTTCAAGGATAATATTCCAGAACTCAACTGGGATTCTAAACGCGCAATTAACTGAGCATAGGACTGAAGAACATCACGAAGAGCGGGTGGGTACAAATAAATTTTGAGCCTTTATCCTTTGTTTCTTGAACCGTGAACCAGGCCACGTTATAACCTTTAAAATTCTTAGCTGAAGCATGGGTTAGTTCGAAAGCATACTATTACAAAAGGTATCCTGACTCCTGTAGGACTTGCTATAAATCTTGAGTTAACATCACATTTTACAAAATTTGCTTGTTTTACTGAAAAACGCATTTTCAAAAATTTCAAGACAGACATAAGCTTTGCATTTTTAAAATATTATTATTTGCATATGACTATTTGTTCAACAGCATAGAAGTTTGCATGACGAATATCTAGTGAACAAAAAACCTTCTTAATGAAAAGGATCACCTCAAGTGGAAAAACACTTCCAACCAAGGGGCACGACATGACCATTATCCATCATCTGGGGCAGTCAAGTCAAGATTCAAGGAATCTCTCAAAGATGTCAAGTAGCCATGGGCATATCTCCATCTGAATCACTTGGGGGATTACGCACGCATTCCAAAAACGAATCATGTGTCATCAAGAAAACATTTTGATAGTTCTACAACACAACACTATAGACAGTGACAACTCCCTACATCTTGAGAGCGTGGACATAGTTGGAAAATACTACGCATGAAAAAGACTCGCTAGGTTGACTGGCCTAGGCAAAAATAAGGGCATCCCGGCGAACCAAAAAAGGTTCGGGCAAAGGTTAGGGATATACATATGGAAAAAACTGTACACCCGGCAAGTCGAAAACCTGAAAAGGCGGCTTGGGCAAAAAAGGGTATCCCGGTGGACTGAAAATCTGAAAAGACAGTTCAGGCAAAAGTTAGGGATTAAAGCGTATGACTATGTCCCGTCATCTTGTCACTTGCCTATCAGTAGAAGACTTATCATTTTGATCGACAGTTACCAAGCACCTCATGAGTTGGGATAACACGCAAGCTATTCATAAAGCCTCCACGAGTACTTTCTCCAGCAGGTACAGGGGTAGAAAAGTCCTGATGCAAAGTCATTGTTGTATCCTCAACATACGACCCCGTGACATCGACACTCCCCACGAAGTAGAGGTAACCAAAGCTTTAACATCGGCTTCCCCAAACATGAGTTACTTTCCCCAACCAAGTTCCTTCAGAGAACCGACATCTATGTTCCCCAGCCAAATTTTGTAATCGTAAGCGGTTTATATAGTTTTCTCCCGAGCAGAGTTTATTTCTCTGAATACAGAAGCTCAATCCCTAACAGAGTTTATTACTTCAGCTACAGAAGTTCACCTTCCAACAGATTTATTTCCCTGCAGAGTTATTCTCAAGCAGAGTCTCTCCCCCGGCAGAATATCCGTAAACAAGGAGAAAATCTCCAGCATAGTCATCTTCGTTCACCATCCCCAGCGAAAGTATAAGAACCACGTTTTTCTACAACAGTCAGGAGTGCTACTTCCAATACTCTCCAGCAGCAGTCATGGATTTATTTTCCCGGACTCAGATATGTCATAGTAGCATCTCATGTTCATACATCATGACATGCGCATACATATCGCATACATCATAATCTCATTTATTTTGAGAACATCATCCCACCATGAATTTCATGCATCGCATATAATTAACCCTGTTATCTTTTCAGGAAAGACAATTATCATCAACAGTCCCAGCGGTTATACATGTCACATCTACAAACAACTAATGGAAAATCAGTTCCCGAAACCAAACGGGTCAACTAATCTACATGATCAAACCAAACAACCTTACCTAGGTTCCTTCTCGGTTCCAATGCAGTTTTACCCAAACTCCTCACGAAGCAACCTTACCTAGGTTCCTTCTCGGTTCAGATGCAGTTTTACCCAAACTCCTCACGAAGCAACCTTACCTAGGTTCCTTCTCGGTTCTGATGCAGTTTTACCCAAACTCCCCACGAAGCAACCTTACCTAGGTTCCTTCTCGGTTCAGATGCAATTTTACCCAAACTCCCCAAGTAGCCCTACGACCCAGGTTCCTTCCCTTAAGCCCTACTATCCAGGATTTCATATTGAAGTAACCCTATGATCCAGGTTCCTTCCCATAAGCCCTATTATCTAGGCTTTCATATTGAAGTAACCCTACAACCCAGGTTCCTCCCCATAAGCCCTACTATCCAGGCTTTCATTTCGAAGTAACCATACTATCCAGGTTCCTTCTCATAGAACTACTATCCAGGCTTTCATTTCGAAGTAACCCTACTATCCAGGTTCCTTCTCATATCCCTGCTATCCAGGCTCCTTCCCTTTTATCTCCGGACAATAGTTCCCAACACTGTAAAACCTAGACCCGACCATATACGATCGATTTCATATTCCCCAATAAGTCATTATGAAGCCTGGACCCGACCAGATAACAGCTTACTTTTATCTCATCAATCAAGATTTAATTCCCCAGTAGAGTGGTGGACAACCTAAGCTCCTATACTCTATTTCCCAGAACATCAATCAACATTCCCCGACAAAGTCCTCCCCGGTGGCAGGTACATGAATTCTTGCAAAGGAATCTTTTATACAACCGATATCTTTTCTAGATGGCATCTTTAAGCCCATCTCCAACAATTCTCTATCGACTTCCAAATGGAATCTATAAGCCTATTCCCGATGTTATCGGCCAACATTCACTGCATGCGAGTGCAAATTTCTGGGTACTCTAGTGTCCAATCATCTTCCACCCTCAGATTACGAAAGGCAAACGAGCTAATCTACATCCTCAGGTGTAAGAAGTTTGAACAGGGGCAACTGTTATACCCCAAAATTTTCCATCCCATTTTGCTCAACATATGCTCATTAGGACCCTCAACTTGCTCAAGGATGCCCAAGAGTTGACCAGACAAACTCTCTCCTAAAGCAATGAACCTCAAACTAGGGTTTCCATTTTTATCAATATGGGTGAGTTCCAAAGGCCTCACATGCTCTCCATAGTCCTAGTATGTCCTCAATACCATCCATGTCAAATTTCAAGCTTTGCACAAGACGTTTGCTCAGTCAACTGCTCAGATGCTTAAGAATCGACTGTATTAGGTCAAAAGTAAAATGTGGCCCACATACAGTCAAACTTCAAGGTTTTTGGTCAACATCAACATTTTGAAGTGATATTCATCATTTAATAAAGGGTTGATCATGATTCCTCAAGGAATGCTGCTAATTCATCAAAACTCAAAAGTTGCTAAATTAGGGTTTCTCAAGAAAAGTCAACCAAACTTTGACCAAGCATAACTTTTTCATACTTTATCAGAAATTTCTCATCCAATGCTCATTTTGAATGGAATCCAATTTCCTACAACTCATATTCATCCCTCAAGTTCAAAAAATTCACCCATAAAAAGATATTAATTTCTACATTATAGGTCCTTTTGAAAAGTCAACAAAAACACTTTTTGGGTCAAAGCTTCTTACATGAACATGGATGACTCAATTGAGATGATAACAAAAGCATTGTTTAGGGGACATAATAAGATTTCTAAAAATTCCAAGAACACTTCTCTATGGTTAAAATTGGAAGAGTTATGCATTGTCAAAATTGACCATTTTTGGAAAATTGCCAAAAGTCAAATGTGCTCAAAATTGCATTTTTTGCCAAATGGGCCTAACTTTTTAGGCATGCACCTCACTTCCAACATGCTCCACGACCTAAATCAGCAGCCATACCTTATTTTCTCTATTTATTTATTTTATTTTGATTTTTATTTATTAAAAATCACATTAAATCAAATAAATAACAAAAAATATCAAAGATTATTTTGATGATCTGATTTTGATGAAGATCAAATCTATTTAAGCTGGCCTAATCAAGCCAAATCGAATCAAGGGGAAAAAGGCATGATTTGGTCAAGTTTGGAATGAAAGAATATGGCTTAAAGATCAAATATTTCATCCATCAATTCTCAAGATTGGATCCAAAATTGTTACCCTAATTCTTCATACTACATATAATAAACAAAAACAAGGCAAGAGGGAAGGGGTTGGCCGCATAAAATTGACACAAGAACTTCAATTTTTTTCACAAAAAGTGGCAATCGGTTTGACCTTTGCAGAGGGATTCAAGAAGTTTTGACACTTGCAATCAATTCCTGGGCACATTTGGAAGCTAACTGGATCATTTACACACATCAAGACGTCCAGAACAAGTATCTACAGCATCACGGTTTGCTTCTTGTTCTTGAACTCGATTTTGCCAATATATGCATTATAAATGAATTTTGAGTATGCATTCATGTTTATATGATCATTTAGAGCATGTTTGAATGATTAATTGTTTGTTTTGATGCGTGTTTGACCACTTACCATTGTTAGGGTTTCAAGGTTCGCTTTGGGGTTTTTCATTACAAGCAAAATTAGGCCAAAAGAAGGATACCATTGTATTCACGAGATCAAACCCAATTGATCTATGTATTTACATTAAATTTATATTGCATGTGGTGAATTTTGGAAATATGCAGGTTTTTAGCAACAGACATGTCCATAGGTAAAGGTCTGTTGGCAAAAACGACAGCCCATTGGGGAAGACGAAGGCGTGGCGTATCATGAGTGGGCCATTTGAATAATCGCGCGCTTTTTGGACCATCCACGTTGTTTTATATATTATGCTTTAATATTATTATTATAACAACTAAGCAGCGTAGCACAGATGGCAAGGTAAGCGTGGAATGAGTGGAAGGACCTGGGTTCGATCCTAGGTCCCAGCATTTTCCTTATTTTCTCAATATACACTTGCAGATTCCATACATTCCTAAACTAGGCGTCCATCGTGTGCCCCACTGATCCAGCCACTGGATCGTTGCCAACGTAGATCCAATATTCAATCCAAGGAGAGACCATGGTGCACCTTCCAAGCGTGCTAGCAGAGGATCTTGCGCAAACTGGGCCTGGCCATAATGGGCCTAACAAAATTCAAAAATGCACCCCCCTGGGTGCTTATGCAGGCCCAATTTCTTACTTTTTTTTTTCATTGTTTTTCTTATTATTTATTAATTATGTTTTTTTAATAACACAAAAAAATTCATATTTTTTATTTAATCAAAAAAATCATAAAAACATCAAAAATCTTTTTTTTTTTTATAAATTTTTTATTAATTAATTAGTTTGATTAAATTAGGGCAATTGAATGTTTTTATTATAATTCAAAATAATTAGAATTAGGGTTTAATTTTTTTACTTAACCTAATTTTTTTCCTCAAAAACAACATAAATATTTTCTCAAATTAGATTTTTAGGTCGTCTGATTATTGTTCGCATTTAGTTTGCCGCGCGCTTTTAATTTCCTTTTTGTAACTGCTGCGAGTTTGTAATAGATTTAAATAGGATTTTAATTCTGCATTTTATTTTCAGTCAAAATAATTATGTATCTGCCCAAAGCCATGTAATAGCTAGGACTCTAATTTCTTTCATTTCAATTTTCGCAAACTATAAATTGCTTCGATGTATGTATAGGATTGTATGGTAAGACGAATTGAAATTAATACGGTAGAAAATCCTAATTGTGCAAAGATAATTAATTGAAAAATACACTTGCACATGCTCACTCCTAGGGTTTACTCCACTCTGGTTGCCTTCGGTAAACAGTCATAAAGTATAGGTAATGTTAGTGGTTGTCCTTTGGTCCAAAAAGATCTAAAATGACCCATTCAGATGTTGCCTCGGAAAAAGATCTTTAAGGCTTTAGGACGATTACTAAAATTTCCTAACATTGCTTTTGTGATCGTATTCGTCCCTTCAAACGTCCCTTAAAACTCCAACGACGGTTCTACCTATTCCCTAATAATAGGATAGCGTTGTCTAAAGGAAAACGAACAGAATTTTTTTGAGTAGGTAGATTAGTTCCTAGGTATTTGCTCAAACAATTACAATTTTTCACACAAACACTTTTCAAAATAGCTTTCAAAAACAAACTTCGTTACACTCTTGAGGACTGATACAAGGGTTATCACGAAGTAAAACTTTTTCAAAACAAGCACACACAAGTAAATTTTGAAATGAGTAAAGTATCTAAGAGCCCATGGAAAACCATGGATAGAAAGGGTGATAACACCTTCCCTTTCTATAATCTACCCCCCGTACTCAGAAACATTCTCGAAAAAGGTTTTTTCTATTCTTTTTTCCTTTTCCTTTGTTGGATAAAATAATAGTAGGTGGCGACTCTTGCTTACCGTGACATTTGCAAATACAAAATGCAAACCAGTATAACAGTCGGTTCAGCCACCGTATCACACTGCTAAATCCAGAATGCCCACCAATCAAACAGAAATTGCAAAGAACTCACCCTGATGTGGCAGTGAACATTAAAGAAGAGGTTTTAAAGCAGATTAATGCCGATTTTCGTGTGACATCAGTGTACCCTCAGTGGATTGCCAATATTGTCCAAGTACCGAAGAAAGATGGAAAATTTTGCATGTGCGTTGATTATAGAGATTTAAACAAAGCTAGTCCAAAAGATGATTTTCCATTACCGCATATTAATATGTTGGTCGATAGTACAACAAAATTCAAAGTGTTCTCGTTCATGGACAAATTTTCCGGATATAATCAAATAAGAATGGCTCCTGAGGACATGGAAAAACAATGTTTATCACACCCTGGGGAACATTCTGTTACAGGGTGATGCCCTTCGCGTTGAAGAACACTGGTGCAACATACCAGAGGGCTATGACAATCATATTCCATGATATGATGCACAAGGAAATTGAGGTATATGTTGATGATATGATTGCTAAGTCCCATACTGAAGAAGGGCATATAGAAGATTTTTTGAAATTGTTTCAGCGTTTGAGGAAGTATCGTCTCCGCTTAAATCCAAATAAATGTACCTTCGGTGTTCGATCAGGGAAATTGTTAGGTTTCATTGTCATACCAAAAGGGATTAAAGTTGACCCTGATAAAGTCAAAACAATTCAAGAAATTCCAGCACCAAGAACTGAAAAGCAAGTTAGAGGTTTCCTTTGGCGTTTGAATTACATTTACAGGTTTATCTCCCACATGACTGCAACGTGTGGACCGATCTTTAAGTTGTAAAAGAAAGATCAAGGTTGTGTGTGGACAGATGACTGCAAAAGGGAATTTGAAAGTATTAAAGAGTATCTGCTTGAACCTCCTATCTTGCTCCCTCCTATTGAAGGAAGACCATTGATTATATATCTGATAGTGTTAGATAATTCTATGGGTTGTATTTTGGGACAACAAGATGAAATAGGGAAGAAATAATATGCCATTTATTATCTCAACAAGAAGTTTACTGACTGTGAGTCGCAGTATTCTATGCTGGAGAAAACTTGTTGTTCTTTGGCCTGGGTGGCACAGCGATTGCGACAATATATGTTGAACCATACTACTTGGTTGATTTCCAAAATGGATCCAATTAAGTATATTTTTGAAAAGCATGCTCTTACTGGGAGAATTTCCCATTGGCAGATGTTGTTGTCAGAATATGATATTGAATACCGTACTCAGAAGGCTATAAAAAGCAGTGTGTTGGCAGATTATCTTGCTCACTAACCAGTGGATGATTATCAGTGTGTTAAATATGATTTCCCTGATAAGGATGTTATGTTTCTGAAAGTGAAAGATTGTGATGAACCATTGCCTAAGGAAGGTCCTGATCCTGAATCTCGTTGGAGCATGGTGTTTGATGGAGCTATGAATGCTTATGGGAAAAGAATTGGTATAGTGATCGTCACTCCTCATGGATCACATATACCTTTTACTGCAAGGTTGACATTTGATTGCACCAATAACATAGCAAAATATGAAGCTTGTATCATGGGTCTCGAGGAGGCTATTGATCTCAGAATCAAGATTCTAGATGTGTATGGCGATTCAGCTTTGGTAATAAATCAAATAAAAGGAGAATGGGATACTCATCATCCTGGCTTGATTCCTTACAAAGATTATGCTAGAAGATTATTACCCTTCTTTAATAAATTCGAATTCCATCATATTCCTAGAGATGAAAATCAAATGGCGGATGCTTTGGCCACTCTGGCGTCCATGTATCAAGTGAATACTTGGAACGATGTACCTTAGATTACAGTTCGACGTCTGTATATGCCAGCTCATGTGTTTACAACAGAAGAAACGTCAGATGAGAAACCGTGGTATTATGAAATCAAACATTTTCTCCAGACCCAGGAATACCCGGTCGGTGCGTCAAATAAAGATAGAAAGACATTGAGAAGGTTGGCAGACAATTTCTTCCTCAATGAAGATGTGCTATACAAAAGAAATTATGACACGGTCTTGCTCAGATACATGGATAGACACGAAGTAGACTTGTTGATGCATGAGATCCATGAAGGTTCCTTTGGTACCCATGCCAATGGACATTCAATGGCAAAGAAGATGCTTAGGGCAGGTTATTATTAGCTGACAATGGAATCTGACTGTTACAAATTTACAAAGAAGTGCCATAAATGCTAGATTTATGCTGACAAAATTCATGTGCCTCCCAGGCTTCTCAATTTTATTTCTTCCCCGTGGCCTTTTTCTATGTGGGGTATTGAAATGATTGGAATGATTGAACCCAAGGCATCGAACGAACATCATTAACAATTGATTACTTCACCAAATGGGTGGAAGCAGCTTCATATGCTAATGTTACTAAGCAGGTGGTAGTGCGGTTTATCAAGAACAATATTATATGTTTGTATGGTGTACCTAGTAGGATTATCACCGACAACGACTCAAATCTGAATAATAAGATGATGGAAGAATTTTGCGAAGAATTCAAGATTGTCCATCATAATTCATCTCCTTACAGGCCAAATATGAATGGGGCTGTTAAAGCTGTTAATAAAAACATTAAGAAGATTATCCAGAAGATGGTTGTTACTTATAAAGATTGGCATGAGATGCTCCCTTTTACTTTGCATGGATATCAGACATCTGTTCGAATTTCAACAGGGGCAACCCCGTTCTCTCTTGTGTATGGTATGGAAGCAGTGCTCCCAATTGAAGTTGAGATTCCCTCTTTACGTGTGATAATGGAAACCAAGTTGTCAAAAGTTGAATGAGTCCATAACAAGTTTGACCAGTTGAATTTGATTGAAGAAAAGAGAATGACGGTCTTGTGTCATGGCCAGTTATATCAGAAGAGAATGAAGAAAGCTTTTGATAATAAGGTCAAGCCTCGTGAATTCAGAGAAGGCAACCTCATGCTCAGGAAGATCATGTCTGTTAATGTTGATTCTAAGGGAAAGTGGACTCCCAATTTTGAAGGCCCATACGTTGTCAAGAAAGCCTTCTCTGGTGGTGCATTGATTCTTGAAACTATGGATGGCAGGGAATTCCCACATCCTGTGAATGCTGGTGCAGTCAAGAAATACTTTTCCTAAAGACATAAAAGAACAACTTGTTAAATTGAAAACCCGAAAGGGCGGCTTAGGCAAAAAAGAGCATCTCGGTAGGCTGAAAACCCGAAAGGACAGTCTAGGAAAAAATTGGATACATAAACAAAATAATTTTCCCGCTAGGTTGAAAACCCTCAAGGGCAACTTAGGAAAAAGTTAGAGAGTTTCTTGGCAAGTAACTGCATCAGGAAATACTTGATCATTGAGGCAACAATCTTCTTGGATCCTCACCATACTTCAGATGAAGTCTCAACTTAGGAATTCAAAGTTGTTAGGGAGAATAGTGGTCATTGTATTTCAATATATCTTTTCCAATATATATTACCATTTTCTAAACTTTGTAATTATCTATAGAGTCTAGCCATTCGCATACTACCATTCTATTAATAAAGTTTGAGCTTTTATCCAATTCTTTGCAATTCTTATTTTATTCTGCTTACAAAGACACCATTTATTATTGATAGTAATTTTCAAAGCAAAATGATTAAATAACAAAAATGATTTCTGAAAAGAGTTTACAAATTACTTTTTACTTTAGATTTTGTGACTCAAGAGAGACAAAAGTGGTGATCCCAAGAATGGACGAACTCTGAATTTTGGAAGTTTGTTTTCCCCAAGAAGGTTCTCTCAGGTCATTTTCGCTAGTATGCACCTAATCTTTGTGTGTTTCTCAGATAGTTGGAGATGATACCAATGGACGTGTAGTGCGGTGTTGGGTTTGTGATCCCATTTTTCCCAATCAAGTCTTGGTTCTTTTTAATTTCGGGTTTGAAGCCTCTATCCCAGATTCCCTAGTAAGGTATTCACTCATATGACAGAAATTCCATCTCCCTTTGTGTGTTAAGTTGGAGTCATTTGCAAAATGTTTCCCTTTTGTAGTGCTGGCATTGTTATTATTGTTTGTTTCCTAGGCAACCAGACAAGGGCAATATCTGTTCTAAGAAGTGTTGAAGCAGTTGTCAACTTTTTGGGTTTTTCTCCAGCCAAGTGTTGTTGGGTTTGATTTAAATTCACCATAATTTTGATTTGTCGCTGTATTATTTAACTTCATAAATCCCCAAGAGAAGCGGATATTTTGTTTCTCTCTGAAAGTTGTTATCCCCCATTGAGGTTTCATAATTTCTCCATAGGGAAGTTTGTGTAATCATCACTCTTGGTATTGAAGAAGTGTATTTTGGGCTCCCCTCGATGATGTGGTTTTGTCTTCCCCAATGAAGCCAGTACAAGATCCCCAACTATTATCTTGATGATATGACTTTTATCCACCCTTTTGAAATCAACATTATGATCCCTAGTGAAGTCACTATTATTATCTCCAGTGGAAGTCTAAACTTTGAGACATTTGTTTCCCCCATTGAAGACTGTATGATGTTCCCCGATGAAGCCTAGAGGAGGATTTATATCCCCGTATTTGTACTGATTTATTATTTTTATTTGATTACTTTCGGATTGTTTTTCTTCCAAATGAAGGTTAAGCCGTGAAATAGGAATTTATTTCCTTAGATGGTGCTTACTTTCTTATGGAATTTTCATCCTGGATGTGATTTAGCCGAGTATTGACTTTACCCAAGTTGGTTTTTTATGTTTATCCCCAGTGTGGTATGTTAGTGTCATCAGCATATACATGATAACATCCATACATACATCGAGCATAGTTGAATTTAAATTCATTGCTCATTTGCATTCATTAATATTTTTGTTGGCATATTACCCTATTTGCAGAGTTATGTTACCCTCTCTCCAATAGATTGTCAACCTTAAGCAGAAAGTGTATATTCTTTCAATTTCCCCCACTGAGTTATCCCTCGTGGAAGAATTTTTTGTTAGCCTTCCTATTCAGTTCTTTATCTGGATGGAATGTGATCCCCTTTTGAGTTTATTTCTCATCAGGTGCTATCTTGGTTGGCTGTTTCACTCCAGTTTATTTTTGGTTTGAATCTGTGGTCCCTGACAACATTATTATTTTGATTTCTGCAGGCTTTGAGCCCCAGTTTGAGAATATGCATTTATTTTGGCACAAGAAGACTTTAACTCTTCAGTAGGAATATATTGGCATTTCCCTAGGAAGCCATGTTTCTTTCCCAGGAAGTCATTATTACAACTCCTTATCATAACAGCAAGTGGCAGTCTCTTTATTTGAGCAACTTTTACTTCCCCAATAAGTCTGTTAGTTCCCGGAGAAGATTCATGATTTTTTACTCAAATGAATGGTAGCCTTGTCATTATGGAAGGTAGTTTGTTGTTGAGATTTGGTACTCCAATGAATGGTAGCCTTGTCATTATGAAAGGTAGTTTATTGTTGAGATTTGTTACTCCAATGAATGGTAGCCTTGTCATTATGGAAGGTAGTTTATTGTTGAGATTTGTTACTCCAATGAATGGTAGCCTTGTCATTATGGAAGGTAGTTTATTGTTGAGATTTGTTACTCCAATGAATGGTAGCCTTGTCATTATGGAAGGTAGTTTGTTGTTGAGATTTGTTACTCCAATGAGTGGTAGCCTTGTCATTATGGAAGGTAATTTGTTGTTGAGATTTGTTAATCCAATGAACGGTAGCCTTTTCATTATGGAAGGTAGTTTGTTGTTGAGATTTGTTACTCCAATGAACGGTAGCCTTGTCATTATGGAAGGTAGTTTGTTGTTGAGATTTGTTACTCCAATGAATAGTAGCCTTGTCATTATGGAAGGTAGTTTTTTGTTGAGATTTTTTACTCCAATGAATGGTAGCCTTGTCATTATGGAAGGTAGTTTGTTGTTGAGATTTATTACTCCAATGAGTGGTAGCCTTGTCATTATGGAAAGTAGTTCATTGTTGAGATCTTTTTCCGATGAATGGTGGTCTCGTCATTAGGGGAGATAGTTCATCGTTGAAATTCGCATTACTCTGAAGAAGTTCATTTGTTTCCAGTTGCGAGTATTGGTGATGGTCATTGTTGCTTCCCTAATTTTGGAATCTATCGGTATTATCTTACCACTTATTTCCCTAGAGGGTCGACGTTACTTTTTTCCTATCTCCTCAGTGAGTGGATAGTTCACAGTCATTTATCGATCACTTTCGTCCTCTACCTTCTCTCCTCAATAATTGAGTTGATGACGCTTTATCTCCTCTTTGGGCTCTTCCCCAATAGAGTCGAGTCTTTCTGTTCACCAGTGATTTATTTTCCTGGCCTAGTTTTCTTTTGATCTTTTATTTAATATTTCCCCAGTGGTGTCCTTTGTCGCCCTTGGATTTACTCGTTTGCATGTATAATCATAAGCATTGCATGGCATCTTAGGGCCAAAAATAGGGTTTATTTTATATTTAAGTATCTTCAATCGCGTTAGTACGAAGATTTTAACCTTTGTATCTCCAGATAGAAGAAACTTAAATAAGGGCGGATGTTGTACCCCAATTTTTGCCCCTAAGATCCCTTTATCATCTCATATCAACTCAATCACCACAAGATCACACTAAGGTTTGGTTCTTCTCCCTATCTTTAGGTTTGCTCATGGGGAGTCACAAAGCATCTTGATTTGTATTTTTGTAATCATATATGCTTTGTATTGATTGACTTTTAACTAACAAATACAATGAATAATTTCTCTAATTGATGATGCTATAGGTGAAAGCACAACACATTTCATCAGGTTGAGCTATAGGTTCATGAGTTTATTTCCATGCCTTCTTCAACAAAGTTTCATTGAAATTAAATCTTTATCATTGAAGATGCTTTGAAGTAACATCATGACAAGGTCTACTTTGATTCATCATGTCTCAATTTGTCAAAGAAAGTCTAAAGATGCAAAGGTTGATTGAAGAAGTTTGACCTAATTGGACAAGTTCTTGATATATTGACCACAAGTACATAATTCCATCATTTATTAATATTTGGAAGTGGTTATGGTTTCTATGGTTTCTTATTATCGTCCTCAATAACTTCTATTTACATGACAAAATTATTTGTGCAAGAAAGTTGGTCAAAATTGAAAAGGGTTTCTAAAGCATTTTGTTGTTCTATGAGCTAGGATTTTGAACTTCTAAGGGCTATATCTTACTCATCTTTCGGTATTTTTGAGTGATTCCAAAGACATGCTTCTCTTTAAAGGATTATCAACAAATCACTTCAAAAGTTTTAAGAAGAGTTTGTGTGGAAGATGCCTAATGATGAGGAAAAATTACAAGTCCTCTAGATATGCCATCAAATTCTCTTATGTGACTTCAAGAGACCATAACTTGGTCAATTTTTATCTCCTTGAGCCCATTATTTTTCCATAATTATCTTAAATATATGAAATGCAACCCTTCTTTTAAGTGCAAAGTGTAAAAATGGATGTAATATTCCCTAAGGATGCAAAAGATTATAGGTCATTTTATGAATTTTTGCTAACTTCACCAAGTCATAACTTTATCAATTTTGGGAGATTTTGAATGATTCAAGTCTCAAAATTCCATTCAAGAGATCTGCTTCATGCCATATTTTTTGGTCAAGATCAAATTTCAAGTAGAAGGCCATGTTTGGATGCAAGACATTATAAGTCATTTTTGATGAAATTTTTTTGAATTTTTCTAAGTTTAGAAAGTCAACCTCTTTTTCTCAACTTTGACTCAACATATATTTCAGCCCAAGCATCAATTTGATCCCATTCTTTGTACATTGAAAAGTTTGTAATCTCATCTTTACAATGCATCAAGAATCAAGTCTTGAGATGCCCTGAATCATGCACACCATTGATTTGAACATGGTACCTTGAAACTGAAGTTTCACTTCAAGTCAGAATTTGAAATTCATGTTGTGGCTTCTAAACATCAAATTAGCACGCGTTTTTGGTCTAAACATGTTTAACCAACTTGCCAAAGTGGATTAGAGCCTTGAAACACAAGGATTTGATGAGTTTTAATGTTAAACAGATCACACCTTACTCGTGTATCAAATTCACGCGAATACCCTCCAAATCTCATCATTTCACACGCTTGAGCATTCAACCAGCTTCCCTATAAATAGAGGATCATATTGCACTTATTTTCTCAAGCTTGAAGAGACATAATCACCTTGCCAAATTCTCTCATCAACCCACTTTTCTGCAATTCGAATTCAGTTCTACAACCTTCCTCAATCAATTTTCTTTGTCAAATCTTCATGCATGAACTTCACTGAAGCTAACAGAAGAAGAATTAAGGTCTAAGCCTCTTGAAATCGTGCTAGCCAAGTCAAGTTTCATAGCTCTGCAATTGAACTTCAATAGATAGATTCCTCCATCAATTCTCTCCAACTTTGATACTGTTATAAAGCTCTCATCATCCTGATTCTAGTCACAAAACTTATTTTCAACTGGAAGTATGTTTTGGACATGAAATTTCAAATCCCTTTTCAAAACTTCTCTTCCAAAACAACTGAGCTACAACTTACATAAATTTTTCGCGAAGGTACCATTGGAATCGTCTTGAAGAGACGAAGCGAATGGTACCGGTCTCGAGCTCTAATTTTTCCATTTTAAAGACCAATAATTCACGTGGCTGGAGGTTGAAGATGACCAATGTGTCATCTCTCAACCAATGATATTGTGCCATTTGTTTTTTTTTCAAATTCTGATTTTAATAATTGATTCAGTGTTTTATTCACTAATGTCCATGATATGCACAGTGCGCTAGATCCCTTTCGATCTGATTACTAACGCGTTTTGACATTAATTTAATGGCCTACATCTTTTTTATTTTTATTTTATTTTCTAATTTTATATTTTATTTGTTTCAAACTTCAAAAATTCATAAAAAATTCATTTTCAATTCAAAAAATCTGAATAAATTCTTAAAAATACTTTTGATTTTTCACTTTCTCATTATTATTTTTTCACAATTGTATTGTGTTTTGATATTTTTTACATTTTTTCACTTTATTTGAGTTGTTTTAAATGTTTAAAAAATAATTTTCTTAATTTTTAAATTATGAAAAAATTTGTATATATTATTTCTCTTATTTCTGGCCTTCTGAAATTTTTCTAGAATTTTATTCTAAATTCTACTAGTTTTTATCCTTTTCTACTTATTTGAGTAGTTTTAATTAGTTTAAAAATAGTTTCCGACTTTAAAAAATCATAAAGATATTTGAGTTCATTTATGATTTTTCTATGATCTCATTTAATTTTTATTGAGTGTTTTGAATATAGTTTCTATTTTCCCCTTATTTCCATAAAGAAAAAATCATTTAAAAAACTTTTTTCCTTTTATTTTAAATGCTATTTTATTTTTGTATATATTTTGACTATTTGATATTTGATCACGAGCTTCATTAACATCATTGAATCTTGGGTGTTGAGTTTAACTCCACCAAAATAGATGAATGGTTTTAATGATAGTTTGATTAAATTCTTATTTTAAACATTATCCTTTCCCTCTTCATCTTATCCCCTTATTACTTGTACCAAATGTTATTGGAGAATGATCTACATATCATTTCTCTAACCATATGGTACATAGATTGCTATTGACCAACCTCAAAATAGGTGTGACTTCTATATAAGTCCACTTACGATTTCTTAACATAGCGCTAATTTTTGTCCCGATTCGAGAAATGATCATTCTTGGCCCAAACCCATGTTTGCAAGCCCAAAGATGTTTAATTTGAAACCTTTGATCGAATAACCTTGATATTTATTGTTAGGAGGCTTTGGTCTTATCAATCCTCTAATAAATTTTCATAAACTTTGGGGATGAGTGAATTCCTTAAACATTATTGATCATTTATTGTTGCCTTGAGAATTTTCAATGAATGATATACTTGACAAAAAGCAAATGAAACTTGTTGTTGAGAGGCTTTGATTTTATCAATCCTCTAATGAGTTTCAAATGCAAGTTTCAAGATGGTCATTCAACTAACCACTAATTACTAATTCATTAACATTTGACCTTTATTTTATGCTTTTATGATTTTACTTTATGTACCATTTTATTTTAGCATTTACATTTCATGCTATTTTCATCTTTGCTCATTTGAGCATTTACTTTATGTCATTTTTATTTTGCTCATTTGAGCTTTTCATTTCTTTTTTAAGATAATTAATAACCAACTTGAACCATAAAAAAACTTTAATGTTACTTGGACTATTTGGTTACTATCCTTGGCATTTTGGAGTGATGGACTTCTTGGACTTAGGGTTAGAGACCTTGACCTACATTGAGTTCTTGTGACTTCTAGTGTTATTTTGTCTGGAGTTCTTGGGGTTTACCCCAAGACATTGGGTTATTTGTTTTCTTTGTGTGCAGGTTATTCTGATTATATGCTTTTCCTGTGATTAGGAATTCACCTGTATACAGTTGTTACTCTGCCCAATTTTTGTGAAGACTTAATACAATTGAAGCTTGGTTTCTTAAGAGAATTATTATATTTTCTTGTTTGGTTCCAATCCAAAGGATGGGAGTTCTACATTGGCTCATAATGCCTAGTGTTGGCTTCTTGTTGGATAGACGGTTCTTTTTCCTAGCTTTTACCTTATGCTTTAGGATAGTCCCTTCTTCTCCTCCCATCTTGTTTAATTTCAAAAATCTTCTTCCTCCTTTTGAAAACTCTTCTTGTTTTTAAACTTAAACCACTTTCACAATAAACTTGGACTTAGGTCCATGCATTTAAAAAAAAAATCTTAAACAAACTTTAAACAACTTAATAATACTTGGACTTTTTTTTGTGAGAATACTAAAAGTCAATCAATCTCATTCAAACCATTTTTGCCATTTTTTCTTTTATCCTTAAAACTTTTCTCAAAATATTAGACTCTTGTCAATCTTTATAATGATGCGATCTACTATACTTCCACAATATGTAGTGAAGTGAGATATTTTCCACTTGGGTGTTGAGTGAGGCTTTGTTGATTTTAAAATCCAAGCTATATCCTCCACTTTGAGATGATGCAAATTCTCTTTTCTCATAATTGTGGGTAGTAAGTATGTTCTTCCACTCGGATAAGACGATGATGTCTCATCTATTAAAATTAACCAACACACTTGTGTTTTAAATTTTTAAAGGTGAAATACGTGTACCCTGATCCCCTATTGTACGGAAGGTGGCACGTAGGAATTAAAGATACGCAACCGCGGCGGGTTCAATAATTATAAAAAATACTTCTTTTTTCTCATCCCCACAATCCATTTTTTTGTATACAACACTTATAGCCAAAATACACAAATTTTCAAAGAGGTTCCTGCAGAGTACCATAGATGTTTAGGGTGCTAATACCTTCCCTTTGCATAACCAACCCCCAAACTTAGATTCTCTCCCCCTTCTTTTTTGGGTTATTCGCTCTTTTCCCATTCCTCTGGAAACAATAAAGTCGGTGGCTATTTTTTATTGGATATGTGCGAGTTAAGTCAATCTAATGGATTAGTCTCAACATTTATGTCGCTACAATTAGAAACTCAAATTCACTAGGGCCTAGGTTTCTGATTATGCCGGTATTGAAACAAAATCGTATATCCATGGGTCGGAATTTACCTAGAGGGTGTAGTCCTAAAAATGGTTGGCGCATTCTGACAGCATTTGCTATCATGGTTAATAGACCTCCCACCAAAGTAGGTTCCTGGTCTGTTTGGGCAATATGGTCAAAATTGGCCATCATATAGGTAGTGGCATTAATGGGGCGGTTTTTAGAGGCACAGTACATAATGAAGAGCTCATCTCTGGACACATAAGTGATGTTTTACGGTTTTCCAAAAATGGTGTAGGCTAGGAACTTATGGAAGTAGCGGATAGTAGGGTTATGAATACTTTCAGAAAACATATTATCAAGCTCAGGGTTGTTGTCTCCGGTTATACTATCCCAGAAGTATCCCAGTTCACGGTCTATAAGAAGGTCCTCTTGGGTACAAGTAAAAACATGCGGGCCACTAGGAAATCCTAATAGGTTAGCAAGTTCACAATTATTATATCGGTACTCTACACCGAACATTCTAAAGGTGGTTAGGCCTTTATTGAATCCTAAACCATGGTCGGGCAAAAAGATCAGTGAGCTTAGAAATTCTAAGGTCAGCTTTTGATAAGAGCTAAATCTTCTTTTCAAAGGAGAAGCATCCCAACCTACTTGGTTTAGCAAAAACATTACACTGTCTCTAATGCCTAAAGTCGTCATGGCAGGGCCATCAGGATAAAAGGTCAGTGTCATTTCCCTTGCAGCCAATGCCTCGAAGCGCCTCCTCTGGGCTATTCCTCTAAAAACTATATCCATGGTGTCAACTTCTTGCATCTTAAGTTAGTATTATTAGCTAAAAATTTAGTTAGCCTGTAAGTAAGTTGACAATTAGAATTAAGTCAATAGTGGATAACATTAGAGATCAATATTGCAAAACTATAAGAAAAAGAAAGAAAAGTAAGAAAATGCAAGCAAAATAGAAACTGTAAATCAAAATAAAAGACTAGAAAGTGGATTGTCTCCCACCCAACACTTTGTTTTATGTCGCAAGTTCGACATAATTTTAATAGATGATTAGATTTAGGAGTGAGCAGGTAGCTCTACAAGATGGAAACTAGTGGAGTAGTCTTTGTTTTCTATGCAATGATAGTGCTTTAAGTGCTGCCCGTTTACGATAAATGGTTCGCTAGATTTTCCTTTAATTTCAATAGCTCCACTTGGAAAAACCTTAGTTATTTCAAACGGGCCGGACCACCTAGAACGAAGTTTTCCTGGGAATAGTTTAAGTCTAGAATTAAACAAGAGAACTATATCACCCTTATTGAACCTTTTCCCAGAAATGCACTTGTCGTGCCAGTTCTTTGTTCTCTCTTTATAGATCCTGGCGTTTTCATATGCATCTAGTCTAAGTTCTTCTAACTCATGGATATCTAGGATTCACTTTTCTCCTGCGGAAGTGTAACTTAAGTTGAGGGTTTTGATTGCCCAATAGGTTTTGTGCTCTATTTCTACCGGCAGATGACACAATTTTCCATAGACTAGTTTGAAAGGCGTTATTCCTATGGGTGCCTTATAGGTTGTTCTATATGCCCACAGTGCATCGTGTAATTTGGACGACCAGTCTTTCCTAGAAGTGGTAACTGTTTTTTCTAAGATTTTCTTAATCTCTCTGTTGGAGACTTCTACTTGCCCACTTGTTTGAGGATGATAGGGTGTTGCTACACGGTGTCGGACTCCATATTTCACTAATAGTTTTTCAAAGATTTTCGAAATGAAATGAGAACCACCATTATTGATGACAAGTCTTGGCACACCGAATCTGGGGAAAATTATATTTTTAAAGAGCCTAATTACCACTCATGCATCATTTGTTGGAGAATCTACAACCTCGATACATTTCGACATGTAATCTACAACAACGAGTATGTATTTATTTCCAAAAGAGGATGGGAAAGGTCCCATGAAATCAATTCCCCACACATAAAAGACTTCAACTTCTAAAATGCAGTTTTGAGGCATTTTCGTTGCGTCTGAAGATGTTACCAGTGTGTTGGCATCGGTTGCAGTTTATGACGGTATTGTGAACATCTTTCCATAGGTTGGGCCTTTTTTGTCTTTGATTTCTAAATCAAACTTTTATAGGAGTAAGATCCATTTGAGTAATCTCGGTTTGGCATCTTTTTTTCTTAATAGGTATCTAATCACAACATGATCAGTATAGATAATTATCGTTGCTCCTACTAGGTAGGAATGAAATTTATCTAGAGAGAAGACGGTAGACAAAAGTTCTTTTTTGGTAGTGGTGTAGTTCATCTGTGCAGGGTCTAAGGTTCTACTGGCGTAATAGATCGCATGAAGATTTTTATCCTTCATTTTCCTAGAACTGCGCCTACAGCATAGTCACTAGCGTCACACATGATTTCGAACGATAATCTCCAATCAGGTGGTTGCATGATAGGTGCGGTAATAAGAGCTATTTTTAATTTCTCTAATGCTTTTAAGCATTTGTCGTCGAAATTGAATCCAGCTTCTTTCATTAATAGGCCACTTAACGATTTGGTAATTTTAGAGAAATCTTTAATGAATTGTCGATAGAAACCAGTGTCTTAAGAAACTTCTTATTTCACTTACGATTTTTGGAGGTTGAAGGTTTTCTATAACTTCTATTTTTTGCTTTGTTAACCTCAATTCCTTTGTTGAATACTATGTGTCCAAGTACGATTCCTTGTCGGACCATGAAATAGCATTTTTCCCAATTTAATACGAGATTCACTTTTACGCATCGTTCAAGTACCATCTAATATTGTAAAAGAGATCCTTGAGATTAACCGGATTGTGGTTGTACTCAAGAAGACTTTAACAGTTGTTAAAGTAGTTGTTGTAATCTTTTGAGATTAGTGGATTAAGACCTTGTTGGAGAGAGGCGAAATCACCTTGACGGGTGGACTGGAGTAGTTTGAGATCAAACGAACCATGATAAAAATACTGTGTCATTAAGCTGTTTTAGATCCAAGTTTTCAATTCAACCCCCCCTTCTTGTGTTTTTCACATTTTCAATTGGCATCAGAGCGCCTGGTTTTGAGCTTAAACACTTAATCGTGTCAGTACAAGATCCAAGCTTCAGAAAAACACTATGGTGGGACCAAGCCAAAACATCAGCAATGACAACAATGAAGACATGGACATATTCAATGGTAAACTTCCAGTCTTTGATGGAGAAAACTTTGAATACTGGAAAGACAGAATTGAGGGTTTCTTTCTGGCCCATGATGCTGATCTGTGGGACATGGTGACTGATGGATACACACATCCTGTGGATAGACGTGGTCAGAAGATAGACAGGAAAATGATGTTTGATCAGCAAAAGCGTGAATTCAGAAACCACCACAAGGCCAGAACAATTCTCCTTAGTGCCATCTCAAAGTCAGAGTATGAGAAAATATCAAATAGAGAAACTGCCAAGAATATGTTTGACTCTCTGAGAATGACGCATGAAGGCAACATTTAAGTCAAAGAAACCAAGGCCCTTGCGCTCATTCATAAGTATGAGGCATTCAAGATGGAAGACAGTGAATCTATAGAAACTATGTTTTCAAGATTTCAAATTCTTGTTGCTGGACTAAAAGTTCTTGACAAAGGGTATTCTACTGCTGATCACGTTAAGAAGATCATCAGAAGCTTGCCAAAATAATGGAGGCCAATGGTCACAGCACTTAAGCTAGCCAAAGATCTCAACAAAATCTCTCTGGAGGAACTTGTTAGCTCCCTCAGAAGTCACGAGATAGAGCTATAAGAAGATGAACCTCAAAAGCAAGGTAAGCCATTAGCTTTAATATCTAACAAAAAATCTGACTCCAAAGTTTTGCAGGTTGTGGAAGAAACCTCTGATGGATCCTCATCAGAAGAAGATGAACTGTCTCTCCTCTCCAGAAGGGTGAACCAACTGTGGAGGCAGAGACAAAGGAAGTTCAGAAATCCCAGAAGATCAGAAAATCAGAATGAATCCTCATCCAGATACAGAAGGTCAGAATCCTCCTCTGGACACAGAAGATCTGAAGGTTCTTCAGGATACAGAAAGCCAAACAACAAAGACATCATCTGTTATGAATGTAACGAGCAAGGGCACTACAAAAGTGACTGCCCAAAGCTTCAGAAGTAAAAGTCCAAAAAGAAGTTTCTCAAGGAAAAGAAGAAAAGTCTCATGGCTACATGGGATGATTCTGACACATCTGAAGCTGACTCAGAATCAGATGATGAAAGAGCAAACATAGCTCTCATGGAAAACGTATCAGAAGACGGTGAAGCTTTTGGTTCAGACTCAGAATCAGACACTGAAGAGGTATTTCCTGACTTTACCATAAACTTTACTAAGGCTGAACTTGCTGAAAGCCTTAATGAAATTCTGGAAAGGTATCAGCAGATCAGAGTCAAATTCAGAAACCTGAAAAGGAATCTTGCCTCTGACTCTGATAAGACTGAGAGTCTCAAATTGGAGAATTTTGAGTTAAAAGAAAAATTTTCAAAATTAGAAAACCAGTTACAAAACTCTCAAAAGGAAACAATATTTGAAACTCCCAACAATGCTGATGAGATCATCAAAGAGTATGATCACAGCTTTCAGAAGTTTCTAGCTAAAAACATAAACAAAAGCAAAATGGCTTCAATGATCTATGGAGTTAGCAGAAATGGCAGAAAAGGGATAGGATATCAAGGTAAGGTACCTACACTAAAAAATTCCATGGATTTAGTTATAAAATGCACTCCACTTGATTCACATTTTATATATGGGCACACACATGACATAAAATACACAAGTAGTGATTATTCTGTCAAACCAAAATTCAATCAGAATTTTGGTAAAACTAACAAATCAGGACCCAAGAAAATGTGGGTACCTAAGGATAAAATCATACATGTGGCAGATATCTTTAGCAGCAAGGCTAAGACACCAATCATGGTACCTGGACTCTGGCTGCTCACGATACATGACGGGAAGAAGGCATATGTTCCAAAGCCTGGAACTTAAGCCTGGAGGCCACGTGGGCTTTGGAGGAAATCAGAGAGGAAAGATCATTGGCTCTGGAACAGTAGGTAATGGAAATCTTCCCTCTATAAGTAATGTTTTATTAGTTGCTGGATTAATGCATAACCTGTTATCCATAACTCAATTAAGTGATAATGGTTATGATATAATCTTCAATCAAAATTCATGCAAAGCTGTTAGTCAGAAAGATGGGATTATCCTATTTAATGGATAGAGGAAAAACAACATTTATAAAATAAAACTTTCTGAACTAAAGAGTCAGAATGTAAAATGTCTAATGTCTGTTAACAACGAGCAATGGATCTAGCACAGAAGATTGGGACATGTTAGTATGAGAAGAATATCTCAGATTAACAAACTCAATCTGGTCAGAGGACTTCCTAACTTGAAGTTCAATTCAGATGCTCTGTGTGAAGCATGTCAGAAAGGCAAGTTTGCAAAACCTACTTTCAAATCCAAAAATGTTGTTTCCACCTCTAAGCCATTAGAACTTCTGCACATTGACTTATTTGGACCAGTAAAAACTGCTTCAGTCAGTGGCAAGAAGTATGGGTTAGTAATCGTAGATGACTATAGCAGATGGACATGGGTAAAGTTCTTAAGACACAAGGACGAGTCACACTCTGTGTTTGTTACCTTCTGCAACCAAGTTCAGAATGAAGAGGATCTTAGAATTGTCAAAGTCAGAAGTGATCATGGTGGAGAATTTGAAAATAAAGATTTTGAATTATTCTTTAATGAAAATGGCATTCTGCATGATTTCTCTTGTCCTAGAACTCCCTAGCAAAATGGATTTGTAGAACGAAAGAACAGAACATTGCAAGAAATGGCCAGAACCATGATCAACGAGACTAACGTTGCTAATATCTTATGGGCAGAGGCAATAAACACAGCGTGATACATTCAGAATAGAATCTCCATAAGACCTATTCTGGAAAAGACTCTATATGAATTGTGGAAGAACAGAAAGCCCAACAATTACTATTTTCACCCATTTGGATGCACTTGTTTTATTCTGAATACAAAAAATTATTTGAACAAGTTTGACTCTAAAGCACAAAAGTGTATTATGTTAGGATACTCTGAACGCTCGAGAGGGTACAGAGTATACAATACAGAAACACAGATTGTTGAAGAGTCAATCAGTGTTAGGTTTGATGATAAGCTTGACTCTCAAAAGTCAAAGCAGAATGAATTCCTTGCAGGTATGGAAGTTGAACTCACAGGTACTGAAGACAACCCATCATAAGCTCTCAACAGAGACACTCCCTCAACAGCAGAAAGAGTCACTACAAGCAATCCAGCACCTTCTGTTGATCAACTCCAGAAAAGACTATCCAGAAGCAGCATTGATCACCCAGAAGATACAATATTTGGAAAGAAGGAAGATCCAATCAGAACAAGATCAACATTCAAAAACTCTGAAGAATCTCTCATGAGACTGGTCTCTCTGATTGAACCAACAACAATTGATGAAGCACTTTTGGACAATGACTAGATTCTGGAAATGCAAGAGGAACTAAATCAATTCACCAGAAATGACGTATGGGATCTGATTCCCAAACCAAAGGGGTTCAACGTCATTGGTACAAAATGGGTGTTCAGAAACAAACTGAACGAGCAAGGTGAAGTCATCAGAAACAAAGCACGACTGGTAGCACAAGGTTATAGTCAGCAAGAGGGGATAGACTATACAAAAACCTTTGCTCCAGTCGCCAGGTTAGAATCTATCAGACTTTTAATATCTTTTGCTGTTAATAAAGGCATCACTCTGTATCATATGGATGTCAAAAGTGCATTCTTAAATGGCTATATAGATGAAGAGGTATATGTGCACCAACCCCCTGGTTTTGAGAGTTCCAAAAATCCAGAATATGTTTTCAAACTAAAGAAGTCACTCTATGGTCTGAAACAAGCTACCAGAGCTTGGTATGAAAGACTAAGTAACTTCCTGTTATAAAAGGAATTCACCAGAGGGAAAGTGGACACAACCTTGTTCTGTAAGACAGTTAAGAATGACATGTTAGTTTGTTAGATTTATGTTGATGACATCATATTTGGATCTACTAAACCCTCTCTGGGAAGAGAGCTTGCTAAATGTATGCAGGCAGATTTTGAAATGAGCCTAATAGGGGAACTCAAATTCTTTCTGGGCATTCAGATAAATCAAAATCCAGAAGGAACTTACATTCATCAGAGCAAATATGTCAGAGAACTTCTGTAGAATTTTGATCTCTCAGAATGTTAGCCCTCAAGGATTCCAATGCATCCCATGTGCATTCTGGAAATGGAAGAGGTAAGTAAAAAGGTAGAACAGAAGGTCTACAGAGGTATGATTGGTTCTCTTCTCTATCTGACGGCTTCAAGGCCTGACATTCTATTTAGTGTTTGCATTTCTGCTAGATTCCAATCAGATCCAAGAGAATCTCACTTAACAGCGGTTAAGCTAATTTTCAAGTATCTGAAAGGTACTGCTAATCTAGGTTTGTTTTATAGAAAATCAAGTGATTACAGCTTAGTAGGATACTGTGATGCTGACTTTGCTGGAGACAGAGTAGAACGTAAAAGCACTTCTGGAAGCTTCCAGTTTCTGGGAGAAAATCTGATCTCATGGTCCAGCAAAAGACAATCCACAATAGCACTATCAACAGCAGAAGCTGAATACATGGCAGCAGCTGGATGTAGTACACAAATGCTCTGAATGAAAATTCAACTTGAGGACTTTAATATATTTGAGAGTAACATTCCTATCCTCTGTGACAATACTTCTGCTATTTGTCTCAGTAAAAATCCTATTTTGCATTCTAGGGCTAAGCATATAGAAATAAAACATCATTTTATTAGGGACTATATTCAGAAAGGGATTCTTAACTTAAACTTCATTGACACAGACCATCAATGGGCTGATGTCTTTACAAAACCTCTTTATGAAGATAGGTTTAACTTCATTCTGAAACATCTCAGCATGAAGCTTTGCCCAGAATAAATTGGTTTATTTTCATATCTTAACCTTCAGAATTTTAGTTATTTTTCTGTGAACTACTGATCAACCTTCCTTCAGAATTTTAGAAGTACAAATTGTATCAGAATCTATCCATGAAGATCTGAGCGTTTCATTTCAAGGATAGAAGTGTGTTGTTCACGTAAGCAAACATTTGTCATCCATTCATCAGCTACCTTCTGAGGCTGAACACGCGTTCACTTTTCTGAAAGGTCAAAAGCGCTGATTGGGTGCATTGAGACACACGTCATGGGTAACCGTTCCAATATCTTTCTGAATCCCCTAAAATCAGATGTCATTAATGCTTATAATCATGACTAATTGTTTATCTCTCTTACAGTTTATGCTTTAAAAATCTATTTAAACTCAAGTTTCACTCTTCACACTCTTTCACTTTTACTCTTTCAATACCTTCTAATTGTTTTCAGTTCGTATTTTCAAAAACCCTTTCATCTTTCTCAAATTTCTTGTGTGAAAATGGCTTCTTCAAGAGTCTAAAACACCAGTACTCAGGGAACTGACTCTATGGAACAGTATGAAGAACCATACAGAACTCTACTCACGCCCATTGACAACATGGAAGTTCTTTCAGAACTGATTGTTGATTTTGAAAGTCTTCAAGAAAATGGCTTCAATCTCTCTGAAGAGGTCAATGCTCAAGGATGGAACTGATATTTTGACCGTCTTCTAAGGCCAACATTTCCAATTCTTGTCAAAGAATTCTGGATTCATGCTTCCTCCTCAAACCATCAAGTTACCTCGTATGTCATGGGGAAGAAGATTGTCATTACTGAAGACCTAATTTCAAGAATGATTGGGTACAACGGTGGAGGTGGAAGGTGTATAGACATGGCTGAAAGATGTTCTGATGTTGCTTCAATTGCAAGGGAAATATTCGCTCTGGGTCTACCCTCCAGTAAGATTAGGGATTTGAAGGATCATCACAGAATCTGGGCTAAGATAATTCTAGGATGCATCAACCACAGGAAGCCAACCAGCTCTCCTGATTACAGAAACATTGATCAGCAATTTCTGATCTACTTTTTCTCCAAGAAGACCAAGGTAAATCTCCCTCACTTGCTATTTAATCATCTGAGGACCAGTGTAAAGGAGACAAGAGAAGATGAGCGTACCAAAAGGGACTGGATACCCTTGGGAAGACTCATATCAGATATTCTGACAGAGAATAGGCTGATAGAGCATCTGACTGAAGCACAGGAAATTAGCTCACTAGAAGCAACTGCTGGGAAGCCTCTGAATGCAAAGAATCTGAAAAAGATGAAAATTATTGAGAACATCAAGAAGGAACCCAACGTTACTTATTTTGCAACCATCACTTCCAGAATAATTCCTCTGGATGATTTTCCTCTTTTCTCTGAGATTGACTCCAAGCCTGAGATAATTGTCAGATATATGGATGCGTGTAAGGCAGATGGCACTGCACCAGGGTTAAATATCCAGGACTTGCATCAGGCGGCTCCAGAAGTTATTTTGAAAAAGACCAAGAAAAGAAAGGCAGCAGCAAAAGGATCATCCCAAAGGACTCCAAAAGGTGCTAAAAAGAAAGGTAATCCTTCTTCTGTTACTGTTTTAGAATCAATAACTGTATCAACATTTGAACCTATAACTACCCAATCAGAACTTCCACCCCCACAAACTTTTGATGACTTTGACATAGGGTTTGATCCATCAGAAACTCTAAGTCTAAGAGAAACTCACTCCCTTCCCATCAATTCAAATCTTGAACAAACTCAACCAAAACTTGCCAAAGTTCTGGCTGACATTGACTCTTTTGACCAAGACATTTCTGCTCCCACACCATAAAATCCAAATCCTCTAATCCTTGATAATCCAAACTCTGAAACTATAGCAGATATTCCACAACCAGATATTCCACTACCTCTCTCTTCACAACAAGATATTCCTCATCCACCATCACCTCAACCTGAACAACCAGAAGCTCAAACTTCCGAGATTCAACCATCTGAGACCCTTGAACCAGAACCTCACAATGTTTCATCCAACCAATCTGAAGAACCTACTTCAGATTCAGATACTATACCAATCCCAAGAATCACTGAACCTTTGGCCATTCGCATGCCTCTCACCATCCTGGACATTCCACAAATTCCTTCTTCTCTCGAATCCACACCACCAAATTCCCCAACTAGACCAATCATCATACCCGACTCTCCCACTCCCTCACCCAAGAGCAATCCAACTGACAACATAAGACTTGTTATTGATCTAACTGCATTGGAACGTTTAGCTGCTATATCTCACAAAACTGCCATTCCCAAACCAAAACCAACTGAACCCACACCAGATGTTGGTACGAGTTTGTTGATGTTTGAAACAGGAATGCAGGAATGGATAACCTCCTTGAAGCAAGCTAGTCTAGAGATGACTAATCCTGCTGCTTCAGATTATCTATGGACAAGTTTCAGAAATTGGCTAAGTTCTGAAACATTGAAGCTAAAAGAACAGAGCTATGAATAGGTTCAATGGAATTTCAGTGATATGCTAAAGGTTTTTGAAGACCAAGTTCTGATCCATCTGCTCAAGAAGGAGATTCTCCCTCTGGAAAATGCTCCCTGGTCAGAACATCGTCTCTCGGATGAAGTTCAACCAGAATCAAAAGGTCTCACTCTGACTGTTGCTCCAGAAGAGATGATCTCAGCAATGGAAATGGTTCAATGTGATCAAGTTGCAGAATGCTCTGAGAAGCGTCCAGATACTGAAGAAACTCCAACTCCTTCCTATGACAGGAAAACTCTGGAAGAATTGAAGAGAGCAAATGTTGTTATCCAGGAAAGGTTGGATAAGCAGGATGACACAAACAAAGAAATCAAGAGAATTTTGAGCAAACAAGAGGAAACTAACATCCAGATTAAAGGCTTGCTGGAAGCTTTGTTCACACGCCTTCCTCCTCCCTCTTAGATTCTCTTCTGTTTTAAAATCTGTTTATCTGTAACATTTGTTTTACATTGCTTCTATTCTGAACTACTTATCATTGCTTCTTATTTTTAATATAATTCAACTTTTTAGCTCTGATTATATTGCCTTTTTGATAACTGAAAAAAAGGGGGAGAAAGTAAGATATTTTCAATAACGGTTTACTGAGACAGAAGTCTCAAACATTCTGAACTACTTAACCGCTATCTTCTGAAAAGTTTGAACAGGTACAAAACTCTGATAAAAGACGCAGTTAAACTCTGATGTTCAAAGACTCAAGGATCTTAAGGGAAGTAATCAACTCAGAGGAAGTTTTTCTTCTCTATTCTAAACTTTTTATTCTTTATTTTTTAATTGAAAAATATGGTTTTTGTCATCATCAAAAAGGGGGAGATTGTTAGAACATAGTTTGATTCTACAACCCTTGGCTAGAGTTTTGATGATAACAAATACAAAGAATAAATAAATACAAAGAACAAATATGCACCTTATAAATATGTTTTATGTATGCAGAAGTTCTGATCTAATCAGCATCAGAAGATAAGCCATAAAGTATTACATGCTGAAGCAATCAGATTATACGCTGAAGATTGGTGACCAGAACTTGCGCTCAATTATAGTAAACTCTGATTGTGAACAAGAACATATCAAACCAAGTCATCAATATTCTGAAGCGTCATCAGCAGTAAGGAGAAAAGACTCTGAAGCGTTACTGAATGTTCAAGACAGGATTAATGCCAACGGATTTATTCAGATAGAATCTTCTCCAAAAGGAAAGTGTGTTAATAACATTAAACTTGCTTTATGGACAACGTCATTACATTGCCTATATAAACAAGTCAGCTTGCAGAATGAAGCACGTACATACACACAACAATTTGCTAAGATCACAAACCACGCAAATTCAATCTTTATTCTAAGCTGCAAACCTGTGTAAATTATCACAGTTGTGATAAACCATTTTTGTTAGAAAAAGAAAAACACATTTTGTTTAAATCATATTGTAAAAGAGATCCTTGAGATTAACCGGATTGTGGTTGTACTCAAGAAGACTTTAACAGTTGTTAAAGTAGCCGTTGTAATCTTTTGAGATTAGTGGATTAAGACCTCGTTGGAGAGAGGCGAAATCACCTTGACGGGTGGACTGGAGTAGTTTGAGATCAAACAAACCAGGATAAAAATACTATGTCATTAAGCTATTTTAGATCCAAGTTTTCAATTCAACCCCCCCTTCTTGTGTTTTTCACATCTTTAGTAATGTTTTAAGTTCGACAGCTGGTTTCCTTAAGAAAGGCATAGGGCCAGGAGTTAGCGCGAGACTCACTTAGATTGTCATCCTTGTATTCATCACACCAATTATCGTCTTCAAGGGTTAGAGGTATTTTAATTTTTAGAGCTTCTGAATATTTGGTCTGTTGTTTCTCCATTTCTTTTAAGCATTTATCAATGACGTCCAAGAAATAACATGAATCATCTATAGCTGGTGTTTTAAAGAATTGTGAGAGGATGAATTCCACTTTTTCTTCGCCAACCTCAAATGTGAGTTTACCATTTTTTACATCTATGATGGCTTCGACGGTGGAGAGGAATGGTCTTCCTAATATAATAGGGATGTTTAAATATTCCTGGATATCCATAATAATGAAATCAGTGGGGATATAGAATTGTCCAATACGTACTAGAACATTTTCGAGAATTCCTAAAGGAAACTTCACTAAACGATCAGCTAGTTGTACGGACATTATTGTTGGTCGCAATTCACCCATATTTAGTCTTTTGCATACCGATAAAGGCATTATACTTATACTAGCTCCTAAGTCGCATAGAGCTTTGTCTATGAAGACTTCTCCGATTACACATGGTATGGAAAAGCTACCAGGGTCTTTCAGCTTAGGGGGCATGTTATTTTGGATTATAGCGCTACACTATGCACTGAGCATAACGGTTACATTATCCTCGAGCTTTTTCTTATTGGATAAGATTTCTTTAAGGAACTTAGCATATGAGGGCATTTGCTTGATGGCTTCTATAAAAGGGATAGTGATATTTAGTTGTTTCAGAAGTTCAACGAATTTCTTTAATTTCCCTATATTCTTAGATTTATCTAACCGTTTAGGGTATGGTATCAGTGGTTTGTACGGTGGCAGAGGTACATAGGGTTTTTCTTTCTCTTCTACCTTTGCGCTCTCATCTTCCTTCTCATCTTCTTTTGGTTCTTCTTCCTTCTCAGTAGGTTTACCAGTGCTATGGTACATAGCTAGACTTTTGATTCTTGGGTCAATTGGTCCTTGTACTTCCATTCCACTTCGAAGTATTATAGCATTAGCATGTCCTTTCAGATTCGGTTGTGGTTGGCCAGGAAAATTGTCAGTTGAAGCAGCTCTGGCTGCTCGTTGTTGAGCCACTTGAGAGATTTATGTTTCAAGCATTTTATTATGAGTGGCAAGGGCATCAACCTTGTTTGATAGCTACTTTATTTGTTCACTAGTGTGTATGTTTTGATTTAGAAAATCTTTGTTCTGTTGAGCTTGAGTAGCTACGAAGTTTTTTATCATGATTTCTATATTGGATTTCCTAGGAACATTTGGAGTAATTTGGGCGGCTTTCTGGTATCCTGGGGGTGTAGTAGGAGCTTGTCCAGGCGCATATAGTGCATTGTTGTTCTTGTACGAAAATTTTGGATGGTTCTTCCAGGTAGGATTATAGGTATTCCCGTATAGGTTTCCTTGAGCATAATTCACTTGATCAACTGGTACTCCTGTCAAAAGTGGATATTCATGCGCAATATATGCGTGAAGGCCGCATAAATCACAGGTTGGAGCTACTGCAGCCACGATGGTTCTGAGAGTTATGGTCAAATTTTCTATCTTTTGGGTGAGAGCTTCTACCTTAGCATTTACTTGGTCTAAACTACTAACTTCGTACATACCGCCTTTCGTCTGAGATTTCTCCATAATGGTTCTATCACTTCACCACTGGTAATGGTGTTGAGCCATACTTTCGATAAGTTGATAAGCATCATGATAAGGTTTGTCCATCAGTGTGCTGCCAGCTGCAGCATCAATCGTTAGTCTTGTGTTGTACAAGAGACCATTGTAAAAGGTGTGGATGATCAGTCCTTCTTCTAGACCTTGATGAGGATAGAGTCGCAACATGTTTTGGTATCTTTCCCATGCTTCAAAAAGAGATTCACTTTCCTTTTGTTTAAAACCATTGATATTGGCTCTTAGCAAAGCCGTTTTACTCGGCAGAAAATATCGCGCTAGGAAAACTTTATTTAATTTGTTCCATGTGGTAACATAGTTGGATGGTAGAGACTAGATCCAGGATCTAGCTCGGTCTCGCAATGAAAAAGGAAAAAGACGCAGTCTTATTGCTTCGGAGCTGACACTGTGATCGGTGGATCTGGAACTGACTGTTTAACGCTGGTTCGCGAAATGTCGCGGAAGCAAGAGTCGCCACCGTCTTTTATTTTCTCCAAATGGAAAGGACAAAAGAACAGAAAAATTCCTTATAGAGATTAGTTCTCGGTTCGGGAGGTAGATTTATAGAAAGGGAAGGTGTTAGCACCCTTTCTATCCATGGTTATCCATGGGCTCTTAAATACTTGCTCATTGTGTTTTAAAAATGTTTGTTTGCTTTTCAACTGTGGGTTTTTAAAAAAGTTTCGCTTAAAATTTCAGTTCGACTCTTGTATCAGTCCTCAAGAGTGTTTAAAAAGTTGTTTTGAAAGCTTTTTGAAAAGTGTAAGTGTGAAAAGAAGTTTTTGATTGGTTTTGAATTAGAGCAAGCATCTACGAGTCATCTACCTACCCTAAGGAATTAGGCTACATTAATGTCCTTTAGATAGTACTATCCCATCATTGAGAGGTAGGTAGCACCACCGTTGGAGGTGTTCGGGTCAATTCGAGGGTTAGGGACAGTGTGGTCACCGGGCAATAGTAAGTTACCTTAGAAGCTACCCTTATGCCATTGATCTTTTTTATTCCGAGGCGACCATTCCGAGGCAACTTATTCGAGGCAACTAGATCTATGGAACATAAGGACTCACTAAGACATCCTATACTCGACGACCACGTTCCGAGGGGCAAGGCAACAGTGTGATCACCAGAGCAACAGTAGGATACCTTAGAAGCTACCCTTATGCCATGTTCATGGACATAAGGACTTACTAAGACGTCCTATACTCGATGACCACCTTTCGAGGGGCAAGGCAACAGTGAGGCGTACCCTAAGAGTGGTGTGTGAATTGTGTGTCATTTTCAGTTTATTATTTGTCTTGTTCATACATTGGTGATCTACGCTTTGTTTTTATTTTTGGCATTCATTCTTTCATGCAAGTTATTAACAGTTAAAAGATGCGAGAAGGTAAAAGTCCTACGCTATTACAAAGGCGCGGGTCTACATCGCCAAATTAATCCAAGACCCAATTTGAAATAAAATAAAACGCGGAAAATAAATACCCTAATTAATCTATTACAAGGCTTTGGGGTAATTACATGAAATTTATAAAAAAAGAAATAAAATAAGCGCGCGAAACGAAATTATAATCGAAAGCGAGGGCGTTGGACCCTTTTAAAGAAATTAAATTGAAATTATGAAATTAATTAAATAAAGGAAAAAGACTTATTTTTTTGATATTTTTTGTACTTTATGAAATTAAGAAAATTAATGGAATTAAAAACCCTAATTCTAAACTATTTTTAATTTGTTAAAAAAAGTTTAAGTTGTAACCTAATTTACATTAATTATTTACATGGCATATTTATTTATAAAAATAATTAATACTTAATAATTATAAAAAGAAAAGAAAAATAATAAAAGCATTAAAAACCCTAATCTCTATATTTTTTAGTTTATTAAAAAAACATTGAATTAAACCTAGAATTAAAACTAAATTAGTTAACAAAATTTATTTACAAAATAATATTAATTAATATTAACAAGGCATATTTTTTATTGTTTTGTGATTTTTTTGTTTTTTGTATTTTGATGTTGTAAAAATTAATTTGAGGAATTAAAAGGAAGTAATTAAATTAAAACAAATAATAGAAAAAAAATAGAAAAGAAAAAAAAAGAATGAAGGAGAGAAATACAAACAAGAGGGGTGGTAGACCCAATTTTGGAGGTATGATCAGCAGTAATTTGGCCCATTTGAAGGGGCCCTTTTGACTTTTCGTGGATGTGTGCGGAGCGTTTGACTGATGTCCATGGTGGATTCCAGATCCTGACCTTCAGATTCATCTCCTGAGATATGTGGCAAGCTTTGGCGCTAGGGAATTTGGTGGACTTCTGGGCGTGTGGGATACCTAATCACGTTATAAGAAAAAATAGAAGGAAATATGGGGGACCTGGGAATCGAACCCAGGTCCCAATACCTGCTTGCCAGCGTGTTTACCAACTGTGCTAAGCGCGCTCTTTGTTTATTATATGGAACGCAAATATTATAATGGAAAATAAGCACTATTCTGGAATTTCAACAAAACGCGCGCCAGGATTTGAACTGCCCTTTAACGTCATGACACATAGGCATCTTCTTCATCTCTTTGCCTGTAAATATAAATCAAATAGCGGGGGTTTTAAACACCCACTAACTTCAACCTGCAAAAATAACGATTAGGCCATACGCAAATATAAAAAGGGCGCGACCTATGGAATTGAATCGTCCAGATGCCCTGAGTTTAATGATATAGGTCTTGTGGTTCAATTTTACCATATGAACAAATCCCCAATTTCAAGCTTGTGAAAACCTAGAAAATTTCCATGGCAGATTCTCGTACAGGGCACGTTAGTCCAATTAAAAGATACCAACAGCTTTAGAATGCTTATGTTAGTGCAAAACAACAAGAAAAATGCATAGATGATACGTATAAATCAAAACACGAATATGAGAAATATTAAGAACAAGACGGTTTCGTTCTACCGATTCTTAATGTTAGAGGTTGTGGTTTTGATTGGAATAGATCCCTGGTGACCTTGGCAAGCTATTGGAATGGTTATCTTGCCTTGAAACGCACTGAAACTGTGTTTTCAGTTTTGGATTTTTTTCTGAAAAATACCAAGTTTGTATTTGCTTTTGAGCGCAGCTTTCAGGTTTTTTGAGCATTAAGGTTGTGATCTGTATATGTATGTGAGTGTTTTTTGTTTGTAAAACAAGTCCAAAACCTTTGTAATCATGAATCAAATATTTGATTTTTAATGGTATCTTTTCCAATCTTTTCCATGTGAAGATCATGCCAATCATTTCCAATTCTTTCCATATTAGTGATGCACGAAATCTTGGAGTTATGATGAGTAGAAATGCTGCATAAAAAGATTTGCAAGGTGGCATGTAGTATTTTTTCATATTTAATTTGAATTAAATGAATTAATAGATTTAAAAATTCAATTAATAAATTAAAAATAAGAAAACAACTTCCCTTTGGGCCAATGGGTCGTGCATAGATTTTGGATGATGATTCTTGGGAGAAATTGTGGCCCATTAGCCATTTTGAGGCATTTGAAGCAAAGTTGATTTTTCAAAATTCCCAAAAATTTCCCAATTTCCACAAGGCATATCTTGCTCAATTTTTAAGATTTGATCATGTTCTTGGACATTTTGGAAAGGTCTTGAAGTCCTCTAACCAATGCCTTTGGTCCCATGTCTTGTTTATTTACCAATCTCAAGTTATGGTCTTTGACTTAAAGTGCCTTTTTGTTGACTTTTGAAAATGACCTATAATGTTGCGATTGATAACTTTTTGTGAGAGCCTTTCTTGGACTTGAAGTGTGAAGAGGAGTTGTAGGAAATGTCATTATCTTCAAAATGAGCTTTGGATGGAATTTTTCTGATAAACCATGTGGAAGTTATGCCTTGGTCAAGTTACAGTTGACTTTTTCAACTGTCCAAATATGGAAACTTTTGACACCTTGATGATTTTTGAGCCATTCTTTGAGAATCATGATCAAGAATTGATCAAATGATGTTTGTGGCTTCAAAATAAAATGTTTGACCAAATTTTTTGACTTTTGACTGCCAAATAACCATTTTGCCCCTACAGTTGACTGTTGAGCAATTAGGGTTTTTGACTGTGCAACTTGACCTTGTGAGCCTTGAAACTTGACATGTAGGTGCTTGACAATGTTTATGAGCATAGGAAACTTGATTGAGCTCTTGAAAACTTCAGCTTCCTTGTGAGAACCAAAACCCTAGTTTGACTGGCTTCAGGAGAGTGGTTGACTGTGTAGCCCTTTGAGTAGACTTGAGTCATTTGAGGTGATGCTTGGCAAAACTTTGAAGATTTATGGGAGGGCAAATTTTGGGGTACAACAGACATCATTTGCTTTTACTGTGTCTGCATACTGCACAAACACGGAAAAATGTAAATTTGGATCGTCCATGGGATATCCTAAAAACTGATTTTGTTGGACAGCTTGTAATAACAAAGGTTTCAACTCGAAATTGTTCCGAGTGATAGCGGGAGCAGCAATACTATTGTGAGGTTCCTCTTGGGATGGGGCAACATAATCCTTCAAAGGATGATTTTGGGATCCTTCGACCATTCTTGGTTCAGGAAGAGAATAGTTGGGAAGATTGAATTCAGGAAGATTGTACTTAATTTGGTATTCTCTAATTCGGCATCTTATACTAACAAAATGTTCTACTTCGTCGATTGGTTGCTCTAAATCTTTGCCTTGAGAATGAGTTCTTGGCATACAATCAATGGATAAAAGGAAATAAAATTGGTTGCCTTAGTCTATATTGTGTAACAAAGGATTCACAATATTGACTAAATAAGTCCCCAGCAACGGCGCCAAAAACTTGATTGCATGACTTTAAGAGTCTATCGGGTGTATTAACTGCAAGTGCACAGTTTAATAGCGTAGTCTTAAAAGATATCGAACCCACAAGGTCTGGTAATTGAAATACTGTTATCTAAGCTACTGTGTAAAGCTAAGGCTAATAAATATTGGTTTTAGGGTAAGCGAAAAATAATGTCAGACTTAATTGAAATATTTAATAACGGGGCACCGGTACGTAATAGTCTGACTTCGGGAATTCAGTAATTTATTGGCATATCTTTGAGTATTTAAAACACTTGTTCAGTAGAAACTATCAGTTTAAAAACCTTTATCTCACACTCTCATGATTGTTAATTCGGATTATATACTTAAACTTAAATGCTTTCTCTCGTTGTCTCATTTAAAATTCAAAGATACTTTTTTGAAAACAAATAGAGTATAATTAACCGTAAACCGCTTTCGTTGTATTTAAAACCAATGTTTGATGACCATTATCCGGTTAAAACTCACACTCTCGTGATTATTGATTTTAGCCTTTGATTTTGCCTCTTACTCTCGTAACAAAACAATTTGTATTAAAATTGGAAACCAAACTAGCAAAGTATTTTTATAAAATGTTTATGCCAATTTATTACTCAACTCCTTCGGTTTGTAACCTTACATACCGGTATCAAGGGAAATTATCCGAACATATTATTAATTATGATCGCAGAACAATAGCAAACATTTGATAATTAAGACATGAATGATAGATAAAGAACAATAATAAAATTAAACTAAAAGAAACCTAGAATTAAATAATGATAACAGAATTATGCAATTCTTTAAGTAATTGTAGCAATCCTCCATAATAAACCGGTTTCTTGCGAAAAACTAACTTGAATGCAGAAGAAAATGTTAAACTAAACAAAGTTTAGGATGCTATGAAGAAAATCTAATGTTGCAATAGTTTCTCGGTGTAGAAAACTATTGCTTTTTAGGTGAAGGTTTTATCTTCTTAAGTTTTAATCAAAGCTATGAACTGCTAAACAGAATAATGGCGTGAAAAGAAAAAAGAAAATGCAAAATGATGTAACAAAAACAAAATAGTTGAGACGAGAGAATTCCAAAAGTATGCTGAGCAAAAAAGGAAGAGAGGGTGAGGCTTTATGTAACTGTCCTTCTTTTTATATCTCCGCTGTAACAAAACTGCTTGAGAGGATATAGGAATATGACTTCGTGCTTCCAAAAAATTAGTGCATGGAAAAATACCAGGAGGAAATTATGCAAGTCGTTGGCCATTGGAAACATGGACTGTTTGTGGAGAAATCTTCGCGTCAAACAAAACAGAAAACATGATGTGCCGAGTGGAATGCAACGTGTGTCATGGGGCACACATATTTATTTTGTGCCGATTGTAATGGCTTGTGTGCCGAGGGGCACACAAATTGGACTTGTGTCGGGTAGGATGGAAGGTGTGCCGAGGGGCACAACCTTCTGATATGAAATCTTCTGTTTTTCTGTTGTTTTTCTGATTTTGAGCTTGTTTCTTTTCCATTTCTTCTCCTCTTCTCATGTAGGCCTTGGATGGAATAATTACTTGAAACACACTTGAAAAGCCAACATAATGCAACATAATTGAGATAAAACGATAACTTTATTTATACAAATGACGTCAAATAAGCTATGTATTTTTGTGTTATCAAAGTACATTTATAATAACAATGGAGCTATTAAAATTTCCACAACTGAACCTTTCACTTGTTGTGAACTTTTCAATATGACTGAACAACCGTTATCACAAAATCCTCCTAAACTTGTATCTTTTGAACCCATCCTCTCTGAAAGTGACCTAGCCATAGTTGTCTATGATAAACCTGTCCCAAAAACTCTGGATGAATGCATCAACATGTTTAGAACTAAGGCTATGAAAAAGGTCTCGAAGCCAAGAGCAGAGGCAAGTATCTCTACTATGCCTCAGGAAATGGATGATTCTTGGAAGAAGTTTCAGAAATGGATGGCTTCTGAGTTTGAATGTTTTAACACATTTGTTAAAGCATCAAAAGCTTCGGATATTCAGGTTGCGAAAGAAAGGAAAGAAGCACAGGAAAGAGTTAGAGTTCTTGAATTCTTTGCTGCTAAGCAAAAAGAGGTTGAAGCTAAAGCACTTAGAAAAGCAGAAGAAGAAGAAGAAGAAGAAGAAGAAGAACAAGAAGAAGTCAAACTCAAAGTTGTAGAAGAAGCAATGAAATAAGAAGAAGCTTCTAAGGATAAAGAAGATGATCTGGTTGCTTCATCTTCTAGTCCTGCCATTACACGTCTGGAAAATGCAATTTGTGATATTAAAGGAGAACAAATGGTTTTCAGAGAAAGCATCATTGAACAGAAGGTTGTCAATGAGAATGTTCAAAACATGCAACAACTGATTCTGCAAAAGATTTCTGCTCCTTCTTCTGCTCCCCAACTCTAGGCTCTAGGATTTTCTTTTTCCTTTTGCTTCTGAACCATAGGGCTATGTTTGCTACTTACTTTTTGTGACTATTGTTTTTCTTATGATTATTTGATATTTCTACAAGACTTATTTTTGGATCTTAGTTTGTTCTACTTCCTTCGACTCACTTCTTATCTGACCTTTTGAAATTAATGATGTCTTCATTTGGCTCATCAATTCTTTTCTTACTTGTTATCTTCTTCTGGTTTTATGTTTTTCACAGATAACTACCTTTTTGATTATGACAAAAAGGGGGAGCAATTAAGTGGATGTAATTTTGATTTCAATAATCAAGTTCTGGAAAATGTTCTCTGAAAAGAGTTGCTTACATCCTAACCCAGTTAAAGTTTTATTTCTATTAGAGTTGTTTTCTTTTTCAAAAAATGAGAACTCTTATTATAGACAAAGATCTGAAAGCATTATGCAAGGCTTATGTTTAACCTGTTGGCTTCAGACTTTGCTCCAAGAATTGAAATCTGGAATCAGACTCCAAGAATTGAAATCTGGAATCAGACTCCAAGAATTGAGAATATGGAAGCTGTCTTAGTGACATTAAAGTTTCAAGTTTTAAATTTATTTCATTTTCATTGGCATCTAGAGTCAAGACTATCAAGATCTCAATATCTGATCTATTGGAACCAGGGAGAGTTTTTACTCAAATGGTTCAGAGTTAGGATATTCGAGCTTCATCATGTCATTGACTAAGGGTGAGTTTCATAAAAAGGATAAGTATTCCTTACCTTTTTATTTTCACTTTTCTGATTATATGAACAAAATTGTGTCATAAAAATACATAGTTTTGTCATCATTAAAAAGGGGGAGATTGTTAGAACAATATTTGGTTCTACAATATTATCTCTGAGTTTTGATAATAACAAATGAGTATGTTTATATGAACAATTTTGATACTCTAATGTTTGTTATTTTTGAGTAATTAACAAACAAGTTCTGCTTCTGATGGATGGCGTGGCTAAGACATTAGAAGAGAATTAATTCTGCTTCAGCGCTACTGTTGTACCCTAAAATTTTCCCTCTCGTGTTTTCCAAGGTCTTCCCTTACATGGTTGGTCACAAACACTTTCCTAAAGAAAATAAAGTTTTTTGAAGATGAACAAAGTGTCTTTAGATTTGCATCTGGGAAAAGTCTTCAATTGGGTATCCAAAATCCTTCGATACAGGCTTGACTCATCAGTCTTCGATTGGGAATTTGGCACTCTTCGATCGGGCTTTGATTGGTAAGCTTTGATTAGGTGTTTGGAACCCTTCGATCAAGCTTTGGTCCGTAAGTCTTTGATTAAGCACTGGACCCCCTTCGATCAAGTCAATTTCACAATGCTTCGACTATGCATTAACTACTTCAGGCTTGCCTTCGATTCACAAGGCAAGAATCTCCTACAAGTTTGTTTCGATTCACAAAGGAAAAGGCCCCTCAACTTGCCAGCACACTAGGAAAGAGGCCCATTCAAAGAACATGTAAATGACTCATTCGAAGAACATGTAAAGGTCCATTCGAAGAAGCATTCAAAAGGTCCATTCGAAGAAGCATTCAGAAGGCCCATTCGAAGGGTACATAAGAAGTCCATTCGAAGGAGGCAGCTGAAGGCCAATCAAAGAGCATGGCCTGAAGGCATTCAAAAATCAAAGGTGTCCAGGTTCATTCAAGATTCTAAAGAGACATGAATATTTCAAAAAGGAAATCTTTTAATATGTCAGATTCTTGTCTCATGGCTTTAAGGGTCTGGTTAAATGGATGTCCCTTGCCATTTTCATGCACCCTCAGACTCCTATAAATACGAGACCAAGGACACATTACAAAGGGACGAGGATTAGAGATACGCTGCCCATAAACCCACCAGAGGTTGTCAAAATTTTCATAAGTAATCCAAGCCAAAGCAACCCTTCAACAAAAGTATCCATGCCCAGAAGTCCCGGATTGAAGGTACCCACATCCAGAAAGTTCCAAATCGAAGGTTCCAACTACTGGTAAGAGAGGTAAAATGTCAAACTTTTTATTTACATAACACATCCATATTTGTTGTTTCATTCGATTTATCATTCTAGACAGAATCAAAGGGCTTGGGTTTGGCACACAGGTCATGTTTTGTTGCTAACACTTGATGCAAATATAGCCTGAAAAGACCCAGCGCGCGCATAATCGAAGGACCTAGCTTTCGATACCCAGGTCCTGCGTTTTATTTCGCTAACATATTTTTACAGATGCAATGCCTCCACAGGTGATCCTTTAGGCCTTTCCAGCAACACCCTTCATATAATCGAAAGGTAGCCTTCTTCCTCTGAAACAAAGCCATCCCTTTCTCCCTGCAATCGAAGTTTACCCATATCCTTCCCAAACCCAATCGAAGGAGGAAGGAAAAGGTGAAAATTAAAGCTTGCCCAATCAATTCTCAAGCCCAATTGAAGGCTACTCACGCCTATTCCCTAGCTTAATCGAAAGAAGGACAAAGAAGGGTGAATCGAAGGAGTCCATGGCATGGATCGAAGAAGTCTTTTATCTTCTTTATTTTTAATTTTTACTTGTTTTTCGATTTAGTTGTAATAGCGTAGGACCTCTATTTTCTGTATTTTTTTTACTGCTTTTCATATTAACTTCTAGTAACTAGGCGTGTATGAAAATACTAATAATCAAACGTTAGCAAACTTAACAAAAAGACAAAAAATAATTGAACATAACACACTTGCACATATACACCTCTAAAGTACGCCCGCTTTGGTTGCCTTTAAAAAACAGTCATGGGGCAGGAATGCTTTAGTAAAGACCCATAAATCAAAAGCTCATAGTCCCTTGATGACCCTACAGTTTCCTTCTCGGTAAATGATCTAGTCCCTAAAACATAATTGCTAAAGCATCTCCGTAAGTTGCCTTCGTGACTGTAACGTCCCTCCAGTTGTCCCTCAAAACATCCAAGGACAAGGCTACCTACTCACTAATAGTGGGATAGCACTGTCTAAAGGAAACGAGGAAACGAATAACCTTTTCAAGTACAAAAGTAGATAGTTGTTAGAAGTTTTCTCAAACTAGTTTTGCACTTACACAAATACTACTTTTCAAAAAACAAGTTTCAAAAACATTTGCTTTGTTAACACTCTTGAGGACTGATACAAGAGTTAAACGCAAAGCAAATCACCGCACTAAGGAATTTTCCAAAAATTTTCAAACGCACAAAGAACATAAGCATATTTCAAAATGAGAAAACCTCTAAGAGCCCGTAGATAACTACGGATGGAAAGGGTGCTAACACCTTCCCTTTCCATAATCTACCCCCCTTACTCAGAAAATTCTCGAAAAGGTCTTTTTCTGTTCTTTTCACCCTTTCCTTTGTTGGATAAAAGAAAAGTCGGTGGCAACTCTTGCTTACTGCATTATTTGCGAACACAAAACGCAAAACCAGTATAACACCAAATCAGTTCTCCCACCGTGTTACAGAACTGGCGACTCTGCTGGGGACAATGAATAAAAAGTGGGGTTACCTTAGAGTTAGTTCATTATTTAACTGCTTTGTTGTGCTTTGTTTGCTTTACCCTTGGAGGGCTGTTTGGGTTGTTTCTATAGATCCTACACCCGGATCTGGGGCACACTTTTAGGTAAACAACAATAGATCATGGAGACTGTATGGCATAGACCGATACGGTTAAAGCAATGGTTGTGTTCGTGTGACACTTTGGTTGGTACCGGTATCCCTTGTGTTGAATCGAGGAGAATATGGGGCCGCCGTGTGGTGTCGTGAAGCACTAACGAACCTTAGAACCTTAGTTGAACAAACTTGGCCATTAGAAAGTTGTGAGATAGTCGGCCTCGGTGTAAAACTGGGAATCAGTTGATACTCGATACTACACTCATTGAGATCGGACTTTCGGGATGTTTTGGCCGCAAGAAAAGATTTCTAAGCTGAAATAATACCGATAAAGAAAGATCAGTGATATTGAGATTCCTTATAACCCGGTTACTATTTCTAAGACAGGTTGAGCCATCTGAACATTCAAGAGGGTACTTACCTATAAACCCCATGCAAGCCTAAACCTAAGGTTGCTTGTGTGATTTGTTTGCTTTCAACTTGAGCTACTTGCAAGGTTTTTATCTAACAACATGATCTCTTTGCAGGATTTGTTTACAGTCACTATCCAGTAACCTAGACTTCTTAGACTAACTTGTCTTCATCACCTTACACTTTTGCTTAACATGTAGCATACACATCATAACATCATTCCACAACATTTCCTTAACCATTTCAAGGACCTCAAGGGTTTGTGATACAGGTTATGATAAATCAGACGTCTAGCAAGGGGCAAGGGGATTTATTTTCCTCTAGCCAATGTCGTCAAAAGTCCAAAACATGACAACTTGAGTCAGGGGCTATGACCCACTTGATATGGTGAGCTTGACTCTTGTAGAAGGACCTTCAACATACGAAATACTTCAATCAATGTTGTAAAGTTCAATGCCTAACATTTTTCTTGTTTACCCCGCAAGATCTTTGAAAACATTTGCATATCATACATGTCATTGCATAACAGGTAGTCTCCAGTACAGGTCACTCATGTTCTCGTTGTTTATTTCAGCAATGGCTCTCAAACAAGAAAACAGAGATCTCCAAACTCAAGAGGCTCAGTTCATGGAAATGTTCCTAAACCTATACAAGGGGCAGGAAGAATTGAAAGCACTCCTCGCTGGGAATCTGACCAAGAAACGTCCTGACAACAACAAGGATGACCAGGTTTAACAACTGCAAGCTGAGATGGAAAGGATGAGGACCCAAATGATCAGTCAAATGGCTTTTATCCAAAGCCTATCCCGGGGATAAGAGGAGCTAAGAATCCTCGTCAGCAAACTTCATCAAGATGGTCGTAACCGTATGAAACAAACGGCTGAGACTGAGGATCAAGTCGTTAATCAGCCCCTGATGAGACAAGGAGTTGGCTTGGTGGATAGTGGACCTTTCCAATTTGCTGCTACATCACGAGCCCAACCACAACCTCGCCAACAACCACAGGGTAATCGGCATAAGCGGGATGCATTCACTAGGTAATATACCAAACTCAACATGCCAATGTCTCAAGTCTTGCAACACATGTTAAAGTTGAATTTGGTCACATTGAACGATCCTCCTTGGAATCCTAATACTTCTGCTACTACTTACCATCCCAATGAAAGGTGTGCATATCACTCTGACAACCCGGGGCATGATACTGATAACTGTCGGACGTTGAAATATAAAATTCAAAGACCCGATCGATGAAGGAGCACTGGAATTCACACAAGATGGTCAACTGGAATTCTTTTGTCATCCCTCAAAGGCATACCACCTGAAGTGACAAATTCAAACAAAGAGGCTTTTTGTTCATTTGAATTCTCAATTTGTAATTTTCTTTTGATTGTTCGAACATTTATTCACATCAAACTTTGTTATTTCATCAATGCATTGCATATGTTTGTCTTGAATTATTTCATTCGTATCCATTGTATTCAAACAGCTTTCTTACTTCCATTTCGTGATATTCAACTCTTGATTAAAATATCTAAGCCTTTAGAGGGAGGATGACAAAAACGATACCATAATCTCACACAGTGTGCTTTTGAACAGACCTTGCTGACGATGTACAGACGTTGTTTCAAATCCCAAACAGTGGAGTTATAAGGAAGATAATCCTTAGTCAACCCCTTTGAGCCAAAGAAGTAGGAGTTTTTCTTTTCACAAAAATTAAAACCCTTAATCATAACTAGGGCAGGGTAGTTTCTCAGTCAATTCAGACGCACATTCAGTCGTAATTTTCTGTCTCGTACACAATGAATGGCATCGAAGACGTCCTTACAAATCAAAAGATGGTGATGGTTCCACATAATCATTAAAGACAGACAATCATTATCTCTCAGAATAAAAGCCCATTAAGTCAAAACCTATGAAGGAGACTTAAGAACAAAACGGGGGCATCCCGTTGGCTGTAATCACAAAAGAAATAGTTCAGGCAAAAGAAGGGATAACGAAAACCAAAAAAAAGAGGCCCTACAAATCCTCAACAAAAGAAAAGGTTACAAAAATGACTTCCTTCTCAAAAAAACGTTCAATTTCTGAACCATCACCAGAATATCAAGGACAATATGCCAAACTGAACTGGGATTCGAAATGCACAATTAACTGAGCATAGGACTGAAGAACATCACGAAGAACAGGTGGGTATAAATAAACTTTGAGCATTTATCCTTTGTTTCTTAAACCATGAACCAGGCCACGTTACAACCCTTAAAAGTCCTAGCTGAAGCATGGGTTAGTTCGAGAGCATACTGTTACAAAAGTATCCTGACTCCTGTAAGGTTTGCTATAAATCATGAGTTGATATCACATTCTTGTAAATTTTGTTTTACTACAAAAAATGCATTTTCAAAAAATTTCAAGACAAACATAAGTTTTGCATTCTTTAAATGACATTTTTTGCATATGGTTAATTATTCAAATGGCAGAGAAATTCACACAATGAATATTCAGTGAACGAAGACTCCCTCAATGGACAGAATCACCTCAGACGAAAAAAAAAACATTCCTAATAACTGGCCTTTCATAATCAAGGGGCATGACATGGTGTCTAGTTAATCTGGGGCAGTCAAGCCAATATGCAAAGAATCTCTCAAAAGTGCTAAATAGCCAGGGGTAGATCTCCATTTGAATCACTCAGGGCCTGTTACATTGATTGGGGATTCTGGAAAAAATCACTGTGAAATGTGAACCTTTGGTACCATCAAATTGCTTGTCTGTGCCAGTAGTATCAGATGGTGTCAGTATCATGTCTTCGAATCCTTCCATGGCAGTTCTTAGAAAATATACCTAGGAAATTCAAGACTATCAGAAACTTAATAAAACATCAGGTGCACCAGATTCATGTTGAAGCAGCCCCACACAAGCTCCCACGTATGAAAGGGCACATGCGATCACATAAACATTTTCTGGCATTTCTACAACACTTTTTTGTCATAGACGCTGACAACTCTCCATATCCTATGAGCGCATACATAGCCAGAAAATACTACGCATGAAAAAGACCCGCTAGGTTGACAGGCCTAGGAAAAATTAAGGGCATCCCGGCGAACCAAAAGAGTTCAGGAAAAAATTAGGGATATATACAAAAATTGTACACCCGGCAAGTCGAAAACCTGCAAAGGCGGCTTGAGCAAAAAAGGGTATCTCGGTGGACTGAAAACCCGAAAGGGCGGTCCAGGAAAAAGTTAGGGATTAGAAATGTACGACTATGTCTCGTCATCTTGTCATTTGTTTATCAGTAGAAGACTTATCATCCTGATCAGCATTTACCAAGCACCCCAGGAGTTGGGATGAGACTTAAACCATCCACAAAGTCTCCTCATGTACTTTCTCCATCAGGTACAGAGGCAGGGGAACCTTTCTAAAAAGTCGCTGCCATATCCTCATCTTACAACCTAGTGATGTCAGGTGTTCTTGTATCCCCGACAGAACAAGAATTTCCAACTACTGCTTCGACATCAGGTTTTCCCCAGTAAAGTCGTCAAACTTCTCAGGATTCCCCAATAGGATTTCACAAAATCCTCAGATAGTGCACAGATCTTTCCTTCCCCAACAGAGTTTATTTCTCTAACAACGGAAGATAATCTCCCAGTAGTTCAGCTTCAACAAAATCTGAAGACCTACATTCTTCATCGCCGACTGCAATCAGGGATTTATTTTCCCTAATTCAACAGCGCTGCATTAGAACAACTGATACATTCACATATTGCATTCATACATCATTCTATAAATGGCATAGCATCTGCAGTACAAATGCATACATCTCAATCTCATTTATTTTGAGAACACCATTACACAATGCATTTCATACATCATGATATTGCATACAGCTAACGCTTTACCTTTTCAGGAAAGATCAATCAACATATATTTATCATCAACAATTTTCAACAGGTCCAGGATTAGCTTCTGAAACAAAACAGAGTAATTATCTATGCGACCAAATACAGCTTTACACGGGCTCTTCATGGAGCAATCTTACACGGGTTTCTTCTGACGACCAAATACAGCTTTACACAGGCTCACCATGAAACAATCTTACACGGGTTTCTTCTGACTTCCAAATACAACTTTACACAGGCTCAACATGAAGCAATCTTACACATGTTTCTTCTGACTTCCAAATATAGCTTTACACGGGTTCATCATGAAGAAATCTTACACAAGTTTCTTCTGACTTCCAAATACATCTTTACACAGGCTCAACATGAAGTAATCTCACACGTGTTTCTTCTGACTTCCAAATACATCTTTACACGGGCTCATCATGAAGCAATCTTACACGGGTTTCTTCTGACTTCTAAATACAGCTTTACACGGGCTCATCATGAAGAAATCTTACACGGGTTTCTTCTGACTTCCAAATACATATTTATATGGGATTTTCATGAAGCAATCTTACACGGGTTCCTTCTCCCTCCTTCTGAAGTTTTACACGGACTCATCCAGAAGCAAGCCTACCCAGGTTCCTTCTAACAATCTCCAGATGCAGTTTTACACGGACTCATCCTGAGGCAACCCTACCCGGGTTCCTTCTCTTGAATTTTTAGATGCAGTTTTACACAGACTCATCCTGAGGAAACCCTACCCAGGTTCCTTCTCACAATTTCTAGATGCAGTTTTACACAGACTCATCTTGAGGCAACCCTACCCAGGTTCCTTCTTCTGAATTTCCAGATGCAGTTTTACACTGACTCATCCTGAGGCAACCCTACCCAGGTTCCTTCTCACAATTTCCAGATGCACTTTTACACAAACTCATCTTGGGGAAACATTACCCAGGTTCCTTCTCTTGAATTTCTAGATGCAGTTTTACACGGACTCATCCTGAGGCAACCTTACCCAGGTTCCTTCTTACAATTTCCAAATGCAGTTTTACCCGGACTCATCCTAAAGCTGCCCTACCCAGGCTCCCTCTCATATATCTCCTAAAACATCCCTACCCAGGTTCCTTCTCATACACTTCTAGATGAAGTCTTACCCAGACTCATCCTAAAACATCCCTACACAAGTTTCTTCTGATACATTTCAAGATAGCAGTTAATTTCATTCTCCCCAGCAAATTACTACAAAGCCTGGATTTCAACCAAAAAACAACAAACTTTCATATCTCCAATACAGAGATAACCCCTTAGTAGAGCCATGGCCAATTGAAGTTCCTAGACTCTATTCCCCAAGGAGTTTTCCTCAAACAGGAAAATAACAGAAATCAGCATCCCTCAGTGGACTCCTCCTCAAACAACAGGAATAAGAATCCCCACAAAGAGACTTCTTATGAAGTCAGCATCTACTTTGGATGGCATATTTAAGCCCATCTCTGACGACTCTCCGTCATATTCCTTGGATGGTGTTGTACCCCAGAATTTTCCCTCCCATATTCTTCAAAGTTTATCAAGAATCATCTTCAAATGGTTCAAGATCTCTCAAGGGTTGCACAGTCCAAATGCCTCCTAAGCCTGTCAAAATTAGGGTTTTGGTTCTCTCAAGAAATTTGAGGTTTTCAGTGGTGCAGTCAAGTCCCATAGGCCTATACACATTGTCAAGCATCTACATGCCAAGTCTCAAGACTCACAGAGGCAAATTGCACAGTCAAAAGCATTATTTGCTCTACAGTCAACTACAGGGGTAAAATGGTCATTTGACAGTCAAAAGTCAGAATTTTTGGTCAACATCTTATTTTGAGCTCACAATCATCATTTGATCAAGTCTTGATCATGATTCCACAAGCATGACTCAAAAATCATCAAGGATGCAAAAGTTGCTATTTTTGGACAGTTGAAAAGTCAACTGTAACTTGACCAGGGCATAACTTTTTCATGGTTCATCAGAAAAATCCCATCCAATGCTCATTTTGAAGGGGATGACATTTCCTACAACTCATATTCACATTCCAAGTCCAAGAAATGCTCTCACAAAAAGTTATCAATTTCTACATTATAGGTCAATTTCAAAAGTCAACAAAAAGGCATTTTAAGTCAAAGACCATAACTTGAGATTGGTAGATCCAAATGACATGAGACCAAAGGCATTGGTTAGAGGACTTCAAGACATTTCCAAAATGTCCAAGAACATGCTCATAGGATCAAAATTGAGCAAGATATGCATTGGAGAAGTTGGGAAATTTTTATGAATTTGCAAAAGTCAACTTTGCTCTAAACACATCATTTTTGCTAATGGGCCTCAAATTTCTTCTTGAAACTTTGTCCAAGGCCTATGCACGACCCATCAAGCCTATTTGAGTTTATTTTCTTATTTTTATTAATTAATTGGATTTTTTATTAATATTAATTCATTTAATTGATTTAAAATATAGGAAATTCAAAGATATGGTTTTCAAATCTTTTTGTGAAGAAAACAAGCTCAAGACAAGCTGGAGATTTCGTGTGCCAATCAAAGAGACAAGAATATCCAAAATTGGCAAGTTTTCTCAATCAAAAAGATGCAAAAAGATGTGATTGGAAATCAAATATTGAAACATCAATGCAATGGATCTTTGGGCCAAGACTTAACCTAATTCCATTCTATTACATATGCACAAGTGAACCCTAATGCCATTCACGTGAGATTGTTGTATACAGAGCCATAACCAATATTGAAAAATCAAGAAAAAAGCCAAAACTGTTTTCCAAGTTCCAGGCCCTTTCAAAGCAATTTGAGGATTCAAACACATTGCATAGATCCCCAGGAACGTGTAGGGATCAAAATCACGTGCTAGAACTCAAGGAAACGCCAAGAACAGTCGTACGGTTTGCATAATTTTCTCAAAATCGAAATTCATTATTCATGCATCATTAACACGATTTGTTGTTTGTTTTGTATTGTATGAGTCCACAGGAAGCCAATGGTGTGAGTTAATTGCCTTGAAACATCCGGAATCATAAACCACCATGAACGATTTCTAGGTTTTCCAAGCTCTAAAATTGGGGCTTTGTGATATAGGAAAAATTAGACCTCAAGAGACCTATGGTTGAAATCGTCAGGACCAGACGAAGCCAATGCAATGCTCGCGAAATATTTATGTAGCCTGTAGGGCTAATCGTTATTTTTCGTCGTCCTGTTTTGTGGGGGTTAAAAACCCCCGCTATCTCTTTGTCTTTTTCACAGGTAAACGAGGAAGATGATGAGCTGTACGTGCATGGTTGGAGCGTTCAAACGAGCGCGCGTTTTTTCTCTTTCCAGCATATGATTTGTTTTCAAAATATTATATTTGTTGTTTATAATATTAACAAAGCGTGCAAAGTGATTGAGTGGTTGGCCAGGTGTTCAGCAAGCGTTGGGACCTGGGTTCGATTCCCAGGTCCACCCAATATTTGTTTCATATTTTTCTATACAGAATTACATGCAGGCTTCATGAAAGGCTTCACCATATACCTCCAGCGCTCAGCATGCCATGTGGCCATAATCATGAATCCAAAGGCCAAAAGAAGAGGAACACCATACTCCTGGTCAAAGCCAGCGTGGACAACCAGGAAAGTCAGAAAGGCTTGAGAAATAAATGGGCCTGGAAATTCCAATAACACTTCCTAAGGGCCCATCACCCCCCTGGTTTTACTATTTCTTTTTATTTTCTTTTTTTCTTTTAATTCCTTTTACTAACTATTATTATTTATTTAACTAACCTAATTAATATTATTTTCCTAATGAATTCAGTAAATATTTATATTATTAATATTATTATTAATCTCACTTTTTAATTATTTTTGTAAATAAATTCTAATTAATTAGTTTATTTGTTTTAATTAGGTAATTTTGACTTTTTTTACAATAAATAAAACAAACTTAGAATTAGGGTTTTTCTTTTGATAAATTTTAATTCTTTTTCTTTTTATTTTCATTAAAAACATAAAAAACATAAAAATATTTTTTTTCTTTTAATTAATTAATTAATTAGTTATTAGGTTTAATTTTAATTAATTGCAAAAAAGGACAAACTTCCATTCTTTTCTCAAAAAAGGGTCAAAACCCTAAGGACGTCCCGATTAAATTTCTTTGCGCGTACTTTATTATTCTGATGATATTTATGTAACTGTTTCCAAGGATGTAATAGATAATTAGGACCTCTTTTATTGCTTCATTTTATTTTCTCGCATTTATTTTCCAAACGGGTTATGTTTTTGGCGATGTATATACCAGCGCCTTGTAATAGCGTAGATTTACCTTTTCCGCACTTTATTTCCCGCAAATTATTAACTGTTAACTATGCATGCAAGACTTGTCTGAAAAAAATAAAATCAAAGCGTAGCTCACAGATAACATGTACAAGATAATCTTAACTGAATTTAACACACACGCACATGCCACTCCTAGGGTACACCTCACTTGGTTGCCTCGACGTGGTCATCAAGTATAGGGTGTTTTAGAGGTCGCCCTCCTGTCTAAAGATCCAGTTGCCTCGAAACGGTTGCCTCGGATAAAGAAGGATCTAGGACATTAGGGTTACCGCTAAGGAGTCCTACCATTGCTTTGGTGACCACACATGTCCCGATAATCGAATTGACCTGAATAACTCCAACGACGGTGCTACCTACTTCTCAATAGTGGGATAGTACTGTCTGAAAGACTCTTACACAGCCTAATTCCTTAGAGTAGGTAGATTTCTCCTGGGTACTTGCTCTTTCAAAAAACAAAAACAACTTTTCGCACCTACACTTTCAAAAAGTTTTCAAACAAATACTTCATACACTCTTGAGGACTGATACAAGAGTTACCTAGAAGTTTTTCAAACTAAACTTTTTCAAAACCCCCAAACACAAGAAAAGCAAAAATCTTTTGAAAACATAGTGAGCAAGTACCTAAGAGCCCATGGATAACCATGGATAGAAAGGGTGCTAACACCTTCCCTTTCTATAAATCTACCCCCCGAACCGAGAAACATCTCGAAAAGGAATTTTGCTGTGCTTTTGTCCTTTCCTTGTTGGAGAAAATAAAAGACGGTGGCGACTCTTGCTTACCGCAACATTTCACGAACCAGTATTTCAAAAACAGTCAGTTCTATTTCCACCAATCACAAAACTGGCGACTCTGCTAGGGACACTTATAACGTGAGGTGTACCTTAGGATTAGACCACTCTTGTTTTCAATTGCTTGCTTTGTTTGCTTTTATTTTTGTGGGCTTTGCATCGGAGCTTCATAGATTCTAACCCGAATCTGGGGAATACCCTTTAGGTAGCATAAGCTGTGAGGGACCTGTCCGGCGTAGACCGACACGGGTGAAGCAGTGGCTACGTTGGTGTGACACCTTGGTCTGTACCGATATCCCTTGTGTTGCAACGAGGAGAATATGGGTCTTCTGAGGAGTCATTAAGCACCAACCAACCTTAGAACCCTAAATTGACCCAACTTGGCCATAGAACAGTAGCAGTATGCTACACTCATTGAGGCTAAACTCTCGCGATGGTTCTGGCCGCAAGAAAAGATTGCAATGCTGGAGTTATGACCGATTGAGGGTAGTCAGTGATATTGAGATCCTCTAGAACCCAATTACTATTTTCTAGGACAGGTCTTAACCAACGAAACTGAAAGAGGGTAGTACCTAAACTTCATGCTGGCCTAAACTCTAAGGGCTTTCTGGTGTGACTTGTGTGCCTTAAAACTTGAACTACTTGCATATTCTTATCTGACACATGAGTTTCTTGCAGGTTTTGTGTACAGTCCTTGATCGGGACTTATAACAGGGTTTACTTACATCACTCCACGCATAGCATAACATCATACCATCATACCATTGCATACAACCTGCATAAGGAATAACCCTTTTCAAGGATCCCAAGGGTCTGTGATGCAGGTCATGATGAACCAACTGTTTAGCAAGGGGAAAAAGGGATTTATTTTCCTCTAGCCAAGGTTGATAACTTGAGTCAGGGGCTATGACCCACTCGATATGGTGAGCTTTGACTCGAAGAAGGACTCTCAGAAACATGAAGTTCCTTCAATCAAGCTACCGGATTCAAATTCTAACAAGTTTCTCTGTTTACCCCGCGAGATCCTTGAAAACATGGCATGCATAAATCATACGCATCTCATTGCATCATATGCATAACAGGTACCCTTTTTCTACAGGTTGCTTAATATTCTTCGCTGTTTATTTCAGCAATCATCATGACTTCCGAACCTTCTACTGAACAAGCTATCAAGGCCCTCCAGGCCCAGAATGCCCAATTCCAAGAGTTGGTTATGAGCCTAGCCCAGGGTCAACAGGATTTGAAGACTCTGATTCTGAAGGAGAGGAAGAAGAAGAAGAAGAGGACCGTTTTGTTCAACACTAGACGCAAATCTGGGAATGGACTACAGAACGAGGCTGAGATGACTACCTCATCTGTAGGCAAAGACAGTCCCCAAGAGAGAAGGGTTCCTAGTCCTGTGGTCTCCGACAACGAGACAGATTTCAATGATGAACAATATCCTCCTGCTGAGGATAAGTACAAGCAGCTGGAAGACCGGTTAAGCGCTATGGAGATACCGAAGGTGCCCGGTCTAGACTTCGAAGATCTAGGTCTATCCTCCGGGGTGTTGATTCCTCACAAGTTCAAGGCACCTGCTTTTGCCAAATATGACAGAGCTTCCTGTCCTAAGTTGCACCTCCGTTCATACGTAAGGAAGATCCAGCCCTACACGGCTGACAAGAATTTATGGATTCACTTCTTTCAGGACAGTCTGTCAAGGACTCAGCTCAAGTGGTTCTATCAGCTGGATGAAGCCAGTATCCGCAACTGGGAGGACCTTGCTACTGCCTTTTACAAGCAATACCAGTATAATTCCGACCTCGCTCCTACGCGTACCCAACTCCAGGGTATGTCACTAGGAACGGGTGAAGGATTTAAGGAGTATGCACAAAAATGGAGAGACTTGGCTGGAAGGGTGCAGCCACCTTTAACTGACCGTGAGCTTGTCGATATGTTCCTGGGGACCCTGTCTGGTCCGATCTTCAACCATCTGATTGGGAATTCTTCTGCTGGGTTTACAGATCTGATCCTGACTGGTGAGAGAATAGAAGCTGGTATCAAGTCGGGGAAAATACAGAAGGGTGACTCCTCGAACACTAAAAAGAAGCCCTTCAAGAAGGAATCTAGTGCTGTCTATGGTTCAAAAGGGCAAAATAGGTCCGAACACCGCCAAGCTGTCAACGCGGTAGTTATTTCAAAACCGGCCGGTGCTCCTCAACATCGCAACCAACAAAGGGAAGAGAGACCTAAAAGGCAATTCACTCCCCTCAGCATGACCTTGTCCCAGATATTGCCACAGTTGCTGGAGACCAATTTGGTAGCTCTAAGGGACCCTCCTAAGAATCCCAACAAGACACCTTCAAGGTATAACCCCAACGCCCGCTGCGCTTATCATTCTGACAGCCCGGGGCATGCTACAGATGATTGTTGGACTTTGAGGAACAAGGTTCAGACCTAATTGATACAAAGGAGGTCGAGTTCGAAGCGCCTGAGACTCCCAATGTGATCACTGCTCCCTTGCCAAAACATGGCTAGGATTGGAAAAAAACTTTTGTTCATTCGAATGTTCAAGTTATATTTTTCTTTGATTGTTCAAACATTTATTCATGTCAAACGTTGTTATTTCATTAATGTATCGCATATGTCTTGTTTTGAATCAATATATTCGCATTCGCTATATTCAAACTGCTTTCATTTTTTGTGATGTTCAAACTCTCGATTAATAACTCTAAGCCTTTTGAGGGAGGATGACGAAAATGATACCACAATCTTTACAGTATGCTTTTGAACAGACCCCGCTGATGAGGTACAGGCATTGTTTCAAATCCTAAACATTGGAGTTATAAGGAAGATAATCCCTCGTTAACCCCTTTGAGCCAAAGAAGTTGGAGTTTTTCTTTTCAAAAATTAAAACCCTTAATCATAACCTGGGGCAGGGTAGTTCTCTCAGTTAATCCAGGTGCACAATGGATGGCATCAAAGAAGTCCTTCCAAAACAAAAGACAATGATGGTTCCGAATAATCATAAAGACAGGCAGTCATTACCAAAAAAAAAACTGAAGCCCAATAAGTCAAAACCTATGAAGGAGACTTACAAAACTGGGGGATCCCGCTGACTGTAAATACAAAAAGAAACAGTTCAGGCAAAAAAAATAGGGATAATAAAATCAAAAAGAAAGAGGTCCTACAAACCCTCAACAAAAAGAAATGACTGCCTATTCAAAATAAATTGTCAACATCCGAACCATCACTGGAATATCAGAGCAAAGATTCAAACAGGATCTAAATGCACGATTAACTGAGTTTAGGATCGAAGAACATCACGAAGAGCGGGTGGGTACAAATAAAATTTGAGCCTTTATCCTTTGTTTCTTAAACCGTGAACCAGACAACGTTACAACCCTTAAAAGTCCTAGCTGAAGCATGGGTTAGTTCGAAAGCATATTGTTACAAAAGGTATCCTGACTCCTATAGGGCTTGCTGTAAAATCCCGAGTTGACATCATATTTTATAAAAATTCGCTTGTTTTATTGAAAACTGCATTTTCAAAAAATTTCAAGACATACATAAGCTTTGCATTCTTAAAATAACATTGTTTGCATATGACTTTTTGTTCGAACAGCAGAGAAATTTGCACGATGAATATCCAGTGAACAAGAATCTGCTCAACAAAAGGGTCATCTCAAGTGGAAAAACACTTCCAACCAAGGGGCAGACATGACCATGGTCTATCATCTGGGGCAGTCCAGTCAAGATTCGAGGAATCTCTCAAGGATTGCCAAATAGCCAGGGGCAAATCTCCGCCTGAATCACTTGAGGAATTGGGTATGAATTCCAGCGACAAATCTGGTACGATCAAACATCTTCTGGTAGTATGGCAACACAATGCTACCGACAGTGACAACTCCCTGTACTCTGAGAACATGGACATAGTCGAAAAAATACTACGCATAATCAAAGACCCGCTAGGTTGACACACCTAGGCAAAAATAAGGGCTTCCCGGCGAACCAAAAGGGTTCGGGCAAAAATAAGGGACGAAAATGAAAAAATCTGTACACCCGGCAAGTCGAAAACCTGAAAAGGCGGCTTGGGCAAAAATGGATATCCCGGTGGACTGAAAACCCGAAAGGGCGGTCCAGGCAAAAGTTAGGGATCAAAAGCGTACGACTATGTCCTGTCATCTTGTCACTTGCCTACCAGAAGAAGATTCGTCAATCGGCAGTCATCAAGAACCTCCATAGGTACCTTCTCCCACAAAAGCTGGGGCAATAGAAATGGTCCAAACTGTACAAGTTGCTTTGTCCACAAGGTACAAGGTAGATTCGGCTGAAGAATGAAACCAAGACACCTTCACTCCCCGCGAGTAAGACAAGATTCAACAATACTCTCCCCAAGAAGAGTTGGTCTACCCTCAGCCCTGAAAAGGCACAATATCCCTAGCAAGTCAGCAACACTCTCCCCAAGCAGAGTTAGTCTACTGTCAGCCTTAAGGAAACTGGATATCCCCAGAAAATCTCAACATTCCCCAGCAGGAGTATGGATATTCCTCAGCAAGCATCCCCGACAGTCTTAGTATAAGATTGTTCCCCGGAGGAATACCAGACATCCCAGTGGAGCCATTCCCCAATGTAGTCCAAAGTTTCCCCAGGAGAGTTGAATCAACCTCCCCAGTAGATTCTAGAAACTTATCCCCAGTAGATTCTGGAGGCTCATCCCCTGCAGAGTACCAACGTATCTCTCCCCGACCATGTTCAGAGGTTATTCCTCACCAGAGCCTATAACTGGGTTATCCCCATCTAATTGCAACGGAAAGACCGTCCTCGGCGAAGTTCTTCCTATCCCCAGCGGAGTTCATCAAATCCTCCAACAGGGCTTATCAACAGAATTCCCAGCGGAGTTATCATCAAAATCTCAGCGAAGTATCTCTTTCCACAGAGTAATTCTCCACAGAGTAATCTCTCCAACAAGTTTATTCCCCAACGGAGTCATCTTCTCCTACCGGTTTATCCTTGCAATCATCATCCCCAGCAGAAACGAAGAACTCTATTCTTCAAACATCAGCCCATGATTTAACAAACTCCTGGCATTCGTCAAGGATTTATTTTCCTAGACTAAAATACATTCATAAACATCACATTATCATACATCCCGATACATGCATATACGCATCATATCATACAATCTCATTTATGTTGAGAACATCATTGCTTGATCCATATCATGCATTGCATGTGACTGACCTTTACCTTTCAGGAAAGATGCAGTTAAACTCTAAATCCAGTCAAAGAAGACAAATCTAGTCAAAGAAGACAAATTCAGTCAAAGAAGACAAAGTCAGTTAAATCGATACAAACCTGTCATTAAAGACAACCCGTCATTGAAGAAAATTCGTCATTAAAGACAACCCGTCATTGAAGACAACCTGTCATTGAAGACAACCCGTCATTAAAGACAACCCGTCGTTATAGACAACCCGTCATTGAAGACAACCCGTCGTTGAAGACAACTCGTCGTTATAGACAATCTGTTGTTGAAGATAACCCGTCATTAAAGACAACTCGTCGTTATAGACAACCCGTCATTAAAGACAACTCGTCGTTATAGACAACCTGTCATTGAAGACAACCCGTCGTTAAAGACAACCCGTCGTTATAGACAACCCGTCATTGAAGACAACCCGTCGTTGAAGACAACTCGTTGTTATAGACAATCCGTCATTGAAGACAACCCGTCCTTAAAGACAACTCGTCGTTATAGACAACCCGTCATTAAAGATAACTCGTTGTTATAGACAACTGGTCATTGAAGACAACCCGTCGTTGAAGACAACTCGTCGTTATAGACAATCCGTCGTTGAAGACAACCCGTCATTAAAGACAACTCGTCGTTATAGACAACCCGTCATTAAAGACAACTCGTCGTTATAGACAATCCGTCGTTGAAGACAACTCGTCGTTATAGACAATCCGTCGTTGAAGACAACCTGTCATTAAAGACAACTCGTCATTATAGATAACCCGTCATTAAAGACAACTCGTCGTTATAGACAGCCCGTCCATGAAGACAACCCGTTAAAAGAGACAACTCGTCAAAGAAGACAAAACCTCCTCTGGTTCAGTTAAATCAATCCCTAAAGATTTTTATGAGATAACCTATCAGTAGAGACAACCCATCAACTTTTGAAGTTTAGAGATTCGATACCTGTATCCAGCCAGGGCATGTCTGTAGACGACCAGTTCCAGATTCGATACCTGTATCTAGACAGGGCATATCTGTGAGCGATTAATTGTAGATTCGATACCTGTATCCAGCCAGGGCATATCTGCATGAAGAGTTTAGATATTCGATACCTGTATCCAGCCAGGGCATGTCTGTAGACAAACAATTCCAGATTCGATACCTGTATCTAGCCAGGGCATATCTGTGAGCGATTAATTGTGGATTCGATACCTGTATCTAGCCAGGGCATATCTACATGAAGAGTTTAGAGATTCGATACCTGTATCCAGCCAGGGCATGTCTGTAGACGACCAGTTCCAGATTCGATACCTGTATCTAGCCAGGGCATATCTGTGAGCGATTAATTGTGGATTCGATACCTGTATCTAGCCAGGGCATATCTGCATGAAGAGTTTAGAGATTCGATACCTGTATCCAGCCAGGGCATATCTGTAGATGACTAATTCCAGATTCGATACCTGTATCTAGCCAGGGCATATCTGTGAGTGATTGATTGTAGATTCGATACCTGTATCCAGCCAGGGCATATCTGCATGAAGAGTTTAGAGATTCGATACCTGTATCCAGCCAGGGCATATCTGTAAACGACTAATTCCAGATTCGATACCTGTATCTAGCCAGGGCATATTTGTGAGTAATTGATTGTAGATTCAATACCTGTATCTAGCCAGGGCATATCTGCATGAAGAGTTTAGAGATTCGATACCTGTATCCAGCCAGGGCATATCTGTAAGCGACTGATTAGAGGTCTACGCCTGTATCCAGCCAGGAAAGCTATCTCGACAAACTTTTGAAGTTCCAGATTTGATACCTGTATCTAGCCAGGGCATATCTGTGAGTGATTGATTGTAGATTCGATACCTGTATCCAGCCAGGGCATATCTGTAGATGACTAATTCCAGATTCGATACCGGTATCTAGCTAGGGCATATCTGTGAGTAATTGATTATAGATTCGATACCTGTATCTAGCCAGGGCATATCTACATGAAGAGTTTGAAGTTCCGGATTCGATACCTGTATCTAGCCAGGGCATATCTGTGAGTAATTGATTGTAGATTCGATACCTGTATCCAGCCAGGGCATATCTGCATGAAGAGTTTGAAGATCAACCCTTGTAACAGGCCAGGAAATTATCTTTCTTTCTCAAGTATGCAAGTTTTCGCTAAGGAATCTCTTACGCGATCGACACCTCCGGATGGCATCTTTAAGCCCATCTCACCACTATCCATTACATTTCCAAATGGCATCTATAAGCCCATTCCCGACAAGGTTCGGTCACATCTTCAGATGGCATCTATAATCCCATCCTCCCATCCATCATCTTTCCAAATGGCATCTATAAGCCTATTCCCGACATCACATTGCTGATATTCTACCATGCGAGCGCAAATTTCTGGGCACTTTAGTGTTCAATCATCTTCCACCTTCGGATCACGAAAGGCACGCCAGCCAATCTATATCCTCAGGTCTAAGAAGATTGAACAGGGGCAACTGTTGTACCCCAAAATTTTCCCTCCCATATTCTTCAAAGTTTATCAAGAATCATCTTCAAATGGTTCAAGATCTCTCAAGGGTTGCACAGTCTAAATGCCTCCTAAGCCAGTCAAAATTAGGGTTTTGGTTCTCTCAAGAAATTTGAGGTTTTCAGTGGTGCAATCAAGTCCCATAGGCCTATACACATTGTCAAGCATCTACATGCCAAGTCTTAAGACTCACAGAGGCAAATTGCACAGTCAAAAGCATTATTTGCTCTACAGTCAACTGCAGGGGTAAAATGGTCATTTGACAGTCAAAAGTTAGAATTTTTGGTCAACATCTTATTTTGAGCTCACAATCATCATTTGATCAAGTCTTGATCATGATTCCACAAGCATGACTCAAAAATCATCAAGGATGCAAAAGTTGCTATTTTTGGACAGTTGAAAAGTCCACTGTAACTTGACCAGGGCATAACTTTTTCATGGTTCATCAGAAAAATCCCATCCAATGCTCATTTTGAAGGGGATGACATTTCCTACAACTCATCTTCACATTCCAAGTCCAAGAAATGCTCTCACAAAAAGTTATCAATTTCTACATTATAGGTCAATTTCAAAAGTCAACAAAAAGGCATTTTAAGTCAAAGACCATAACTTGAGATTGGTAAATCCAAATGACATTAGACCAAAGGAATTGGTTAAAGGACTTCAAGACCTTTCCAAAATGTCCAAGAACATGCTCATAGGATCAAAATTGAGCAAGATATGCATTGGAGAAGTTGGGAAATTTTTGAGTTTGCAAAAGTCAACCTTGCTCAAAACACATCATTTTTGCTAATGGGCCTCAAATTTCTTCTTGAAACTTTGTCCAAGGCCTATGCACGACCCATCAAGCCTATTTGAGTTTATTTTCTTATTTTTATTAATTAATTGGATTTTTTATTAATATTAATTCATTTAATTGATTTAAAATATAGGAAATTCAAAGATATGGTTTTCAAATCTTTTTGTGAAGCAAACAAGATCAAGACAAGCTGGAGATTTCGTGTGCCAATCAAAGAGACAAGAATATCCAAAATTGGCAAGTTTTCTCAATCAAAAAGATGCAAAAAGATGTGATCGGAAATCAAATATTGAAACATCAATGCAATGGATCTTTGGGCCAAGACTTAACCTAATTCCATTCTATTACATATGCACAAGTGAACCCTAATGCCATTCACGTGAGATTGCTGCATACAGAGCCATAACCAATATTGAAAAATCAAGAAAAAAGCCAAAACTGTTTTCCAAGTTCCAGGCCCTTTTAAAGCAATTTGAGGATTCAAACACATTGCATAGATCCCCAGGAACGTGTAGGGATCAAAATCACGTGCTAGAACTCAAGGAAACGCCAAGAACAGTCGTACGGTTTGCATAATTTTCTCAGAATCGAAATTCATTGTTCATGCATCATTAGCACGATTTGTTGTTTGTTTTGTATTGTATGAGTCCACAGGAAGCTAATGGTGTGAGTTAATTGCCTTGAAACGTCCTGAATCATAAACCACCATGAACGATTTCTAGGTTTTCCAAGCTCTAAAATTGGGGCTTTGTGATATAGGAAAAATTAGACCTCAAGAGACCTATGGTTGAAACCGTCAGGACCAGACGAAGCCAATGCAATGCTCGTGAAATATTTCTGTAGCCTGTAGGGCTAATCGTTATTTTTCGTCGTCCTGTTTTGTGGGGGTTAAAAACCCCCCACTATCTCTTTGTCTTTTTCATAGGTAAACGAGGAAGATGATGAGTTGTACGTGCATGGTTGGAGCGTTCAAACGAGCGCGTGTTTTTTCTCTTTCCAGCATATGATTTGTTTTCAAAATATTATATTTGTTGTTTATAATATTAACAAAGCGTGCAAAGTGATTGAGTGGTTGGCCAGGTGTTCATCAAGCGTTGGGACCTGGGTTCGATTCCCAGGTCCACCCAATATTTGTTTCATATTTTTCTATACAGAATTACATGCAGGCTTCATGAAAGGCTTCACCATATACCTCCAGCGCTCAGCATGCCATGTGGCCATAATCATGAATCCAAAGGCCAAAAGAAGAGGAACACCATACTCCTGGTCAAAGCCAGCGTGGACAACCAGGAAAGTCAGAAAGGCTTGAGAAATAAATGGGCCTAGAAATTCCAATAACACCTCCTAAGGGCCCATCACCCCCCTGGTTTTACTATTTCTTTTTTTTTTCTTTTTTTCTTTTAATTCCTTTTACTAACTATTATTATTTATTTAACTAACCTAATTAATATTATTTTCCTAATGAATTCAGTAAATATTTATATTATTATTATTATTATTAACCTCACTTTTTAATTATTTTTGTAAATAAATTCTAATTAATTAGTTTATTTGTTTTAATTAGGTAATTTTGACTTTTTTTACAATAAATAAAACAAACTTAGAATTAGGGTTTTTCTTTTGATAAATTTTAATTCTTTTTCTTTTTATTTTCATTAAAAACATAAAAAACATAAAAATACTTTTTTTCTTTTAATTAATTAATTAATTAGTTATTAGGTTTAATTTTAATTAATTGCAAAAAAGGACAAACTTCCATTCTTTTCTCAAAAAAGGGTCAAAACCCTAAGGACGTCCCGATTAAATTTCTTTGCGCGTACTTTATTATTCTGATGATATTTATGTAACTGTTTCCAAGGATGTAATAGATAATTAGGACCTCTTTTATTGCTTCATTTTATTTTCTCGCATTTATTTTCCAAACAGGTTATGTTTTTGGCGATGTATATACCTGCGCCTTGTAATAGCGTAGATTTACCTTTTCCGCACTTTATTTCCCGCAAATTATTAACTGTTAACTATGCATGCAAGACTTGTCTGAAAAAATAAAATCAAAGCGTAGCTCACAAATAACATGTACAAGATAATCTTAACAGAATTTAACACACACGCACATGCCACTCCTAGGGTACGCCTCACTTGGTTGCCTCGACGTGGTTATCAAGTATAGAGTGTTTTAGAGGTTGCCCTCCTGTCTAAACAATCCAGTTGCCTCGAAACGGTTGCCTCGTGTGATCGGTGGAAATAGAACTGACTGTTTTTTAAGCTGGTTCGCGAAATGTCGCGGTAAGCAAGAGTCGCCACCGTCTTTTATGTTCTCCAACATGGAAAGGACAAAAGCACAACAAAATTCCTTCTTCGAGAATGTTTCTCGGTTCGGGAGGTAGATTTATAGAAAGGGAAGGTGTTAGCACCCTTTCTATCTGTGGTTATCCACGGGATCTTAAGTACTTGCTCTTATGTTTTCAAAAATGTTTGCCTTTTCAAATGTGTGTGGGTTTTGAAAAAAAGTTTCGTTTGAAAAATTTCTAGGTAACTCTTGTATCTGTCCTCAAGAGTGTATGAAATATTTATTTGAAAACCTTTTGAAAGTGTAGGTGCGAAAAGTTGTTTTTGTTTTTTTGAAAGAGCAAGTACCCAGGAGAAATCTACCTACTCTAAGGAATTAGGCTGTGTAAGAGTCCCTTAGATAGTGCTATCCCACCATTGAGAGGTAGGTAGCACCGTCGTTGGAGGTATTCGGGTCAATTCGATTATAAGGGACATGTGTGGTCACCAAAGCAATGGTAGGACATCTTAGCGGTAACCCTAATGTCCTAGATCCTTTTTATCCGAGGCAACCGTTTCGAGGCAACTGGATCTTTGAACAGAAGGGCGACCTCTAAGACACCATATACTTGACGACCACGTTCGAGGCAACCGGTGAGGCGTACCCTAAGAGTGGCATGTGCATGTGTGTTGTTTTTCAGTTAATGTTTATCGTGTACATGTTATTTGTGAGCTACAGATTGATTTTATTTCATACAAGTCTTTCATGCATTTTTAACAGTTAAGAGTGCGGAAAATAAATTGCGGGAAGGTAAATCTAGCTATTACAAGGTGCGGGTATATACATCGCCAAAAACAACAACCCGTTTGGAAAATAAAAATGCGAGAATTTAAAAGAAAGCGATAAAGTTCTAATTAATTATTACATTTCCTGAGCAGATACAAAATAATGAATTAAATACGCGCGAAAGATTGAATCGGGAACGTCCTAGGGTTTTGACCCTTTTTTGAGAAAGAATTGAATTTGTCCTTTTTGCAATTAAGTGAAATTAAACCTAATTTACTAATCAATTAATTAATTTAAAAAAATGTTTTTTTTTGTGATTTTTATGTTTTAATGAAATAAAATAAAAAAAAGAATTAAAAATGTCAAAAGAAAAGCCTAAGTCTAAATTTGTTTTTATTTATTATAAAAGGATTAAAATTTAAACCTAATTAAACTAAATTAATTTAAGTTAGTATTTGTTTACAAAATAATGACTAATTAAAATTAATTAATAAAAATGTTTTTTTTTTTGTTTTCTGGGTTTATTATGAAAAAATAATTATCTAACTAATAATTAAAAAAAAGAATAAATAATAAAATAAAGCAAATGAAAAATAAAATGACAAAAATAAAATGCAAACCCGGGGGGGTTTGGGCCAGATTTGAGGGTTTGTTTAGAAATTCCAGCCCATTAAGCTTCCAGGCCTGTTGACTTTCTTGCTTGCCTATGCACAAGGTTGACCAGGAGCATGGTGTGCGTCATCTTTAGGCCACTGGATGGACGCTTGAGGACACTTGGCATCTGGATTTGTGAGGTGTATGATAAGCCTTCTTTGGGAACCTACACACAAGCATGTAAAGAAAAAATATATGGAAGTTTTGGGGGGACCTGGGAATCGAACCCATGTCCCAAGGGACAATGCCTGTACGCCTTAGCCAGCTGAGCTGTGTGTTCAATTTGAAATAATAATAATAAGTGGATATTATATTTGTAAACCAACGCCTATGCTTAAAAAATAAAAAAGACGCGCGATCGTTTAAAGGGACGAATGGGAGAACGACATGTGGTCGTCTTCTCCAAATCTCTGGTTCAGTTACCTGCGGATTTTTATCCGTAGGAAGTTCCATAGGCCCTTTCCTAAAATCATCCTTAGGCTTCAAAAACGCCATCCAAGCCCATGGTTGTGTTCGTCCATGTCTCCTGATCACGTCTATGCTTATGGTTTGTCCCAATTTCACCTGTAGACAAAACGCCTAAAAACAACATATACAAACCCTAGGCACGGGTTTTGTCATACAAGGCATAAAAATGGAATTGAATAATGCAGTTACGTCAGGAATCAAACAAGCAACATGATTATGCCAATATTTTTGAGAAACAATGCAAGAATAGAGGGTTCAAGTGTCATGTACAGGGGTGAGTTTAGAAGAACTTACAGTGCTTGATAGGTGGTCTTAGGATGCGTTTATGATCGCCTTAGCTTCAGGGGATGGCAAGGAAGAGGGCCACGTGCTTAGTTTGATCTGGAAATGTCTGCAACTATGTCTTTGATCTCACACTTTTTGACAATTTTTTTACTTTTGCTCTGGCCGTTTGTGCACTCTCTAGGTCGTGAATGAGGTTTGTACTGCTTGCATATGTAGGTATGAATGAGAATTAGGTGATATGATGAGCCTTAACCTTGTGCAATTAAGTTTTGGATTCTTGTTTTAACACCATTGAAGAACTTTCCATTCTTGAAGCAAAACCATGATTTTATGCAAGAAATAGCCTAGCACGAATTTGGTAGCTAGCTCATGACACATAAAAGTTATTCAAACCATAAAGATGCCATTCCATTAATTTTTGGATTTTATTTGAATTATTATGGATTTAAAATGAATTAAATCAATAAAAATTAAATAAAATAGAAAATTAATGTTTGATCTTGAAATTAAGCATGGGACACGTGTATGGAATGACAAGGCTGAATCAAGTGGAAGAAAGTGGGCCCTTTTGCCAAAAATTGAAGTTTTAAGGATAGTTGACTTTTGCCATTTCTCAAAAATTTCCCAACTTCTCCAATGCATATCTTGCTCAATTTTGATCATATGAACATGTTCTTGGACATTTTGGAAAGTTCTTGAAGTCCTCTAACCAATTCCTTTGGTCCCATGTCATATGGATTTACCAATCTCAAGTTATGGTCTTTGACTTAAAATTCCTTTTTGTTTACTTTTGAAAATGACCCATAATGTAGAAATTGATAAATTTTTGTGAGAGAATTTCTTGGACTTGGGATGTGAAGATGAGTTGTAGGAAATGTCATCCCCTTCAAAATGAGCATTGGATGGGATTTTTCTGATGAACCATGAAAAATTTATGCCTTGGTCAAGTTACAGTTGACTTTTCAGCTGTCCAAAAATGGAAACTTTTGCATCTTGATGATTTTTGAGCCATGCTTGTGGAATCATGATAAATACTTGATCAAATGATGATTATGAGCTCAAGATAAGATGTTGACCAAAATTTTTGACTTTTGACTGCAAAATGACCATTTTACCCCTATAGTTGATTGTGAAGCAATTAGGGGTTTTGACTGTGCAACTTGATGCTATGAGTCTTGAAACTTGGCATGTAGATGCTTGACAATGTATATAGGCATATGGGACTTGATTGGACCACTGAAAACCTCAACTTCCTTGAAGGAACCAATACCCTAATTTTGACTGGCTTAGGAGGATGTTTGACTGTGCAACCCCTGAGAAATCTTGAAGCATTTGAAGATTGATCTTGACAAATCTTGAAGAATATGGGAGGGCAAATTTTGGGGTACAACAGTTTCCCCTGTTCAATCTTCTTAAACCTAAGGATGTATATTGGCTTGCGTGCCTTTCGTGATCCGAAGGTGGAAGATGATTGAACACTAGAGTGCCCAGAAATTTGCACTCGCATAGTAGAGTATCAGCAGTGTGATGTCGGGAATGGGATTACAGATGCCATTTGGAGAGATGATGGATAGGAGTATGGGCTTATAGATGTCATCTGGAGATGTGACAGAACCTTGTCGGGAATGGGCTTATAGATGCCATTTGGAAATGTGATGGATAGTTGTGGAGATGGGCTTAAAGATGCCATCCAGAGGTGTCGATCGCGTAAGAGATTCCTTAGCGAGAACTTGCGTACTTTGAGAAAGCAAGAAAGATAATTTCCTGGCCTGTTACAGGTGTTGATCTTCAATCTCTTCATGTAGATATGCCCTGGCTAGATACAGGTATCGAATCTCTAAACTTTTCATGCAGATATGCCCTGGCTAGATACAGGTATCGAATCTATAATCAGTCACTCACAGATATGCCCTGGCTAGATACAGATATCGAATATGAAATTGGTTGTCTACAGATATGCCCTGGCTGGATACAGGTATCGAATCTCTAAACTCTTCATGCATATATGCCTTGGCTGGATACAGGTATCGAATCTACAATCTCACAGATATGCCCTGGCTGGATACAGGTGTCGAATCTGGAACTGGTTGTCTACAGATATGCCCTGGCTGGATACAGGAATCGAATCTCTAAACTCTTCATGCAGACATGCCCTGGCTAGATACAGGTGTCGAATCTACAATCAGTTACTCACAGATATGCCCTGGCTAGATACAGGAATCGAATCTCTAAACTCTTCATGCAGACATGCCCTGGCTAGATACAGGTGTCGAATCTACAATCAATTACTCATAGATATAACCTGGCTAGATACAGGCATTGAATCTGGAATTAGTCGTCTACAGAAATGCCATGGCTGGATACAGGTATCGAATCTCTAAACTCCCATTGCAGACATGCCCTGGATGGATACAGGTGTCGAATCTACAATCAAATACTCACAGATATGCCCTGGCTGGATACAGGTGTCGAATCTGGAACTGGTCGTCTACAGATATGCCCTGGCTGGATACAGGAATCGAATCTCTAAACTCTTCATGCAGACATGCCCTGGCTAGATACAGGTGTCGAATCTACAATCAGTTACTCACAGATATGCCCTGGCTAGATACAGGAATCGAATCTCTAAACTCTTCATGCAGACATGCCCTGGCTAGATACATGTGTCGAATCTACAATCAGTTACTCACAGATATGCCCTGGCTAGATACAGGTATCGAATCTGGAATTAGTCGTCTACAGATATGCCCTGGCTGGATACAGGTATCGAATCTCTAAACTCTTCATGCAGACATGCCCTGGATGGATACAGGTGTCGAATCTACAATCAAATACTCACAGATATGCCCTGGCTGGATACAGGTATCGAATCTGGAATTAGTCGTCTACAGATATGCCCTAACTGGATACAGGAATCGAATCTCTAAACTCTTCATGCAGACATGCCCTGGCTAGATACAGGTGTCGAATCTACAATCAGTTACTCACAGATATGCCCTGGCTAGATACAGGTATCGAATCTGGAATTAGTCGTCTACAGATATGCCCTGGCTGGATACAGGTATCGAATCTCTAAACTCTTCATGCAGACATGCCCTGGCTGGATACAGGTGTCGAATTTACAATCAAATACTCACAGATATGCCCTGGCTGGATACAGGTATCGAATCTGGAATTAGTCGTCTACAGATATGCCCTGGCTGGATACTGGAATCGAATCTCTAAACTCTTCATGCAGACATTCCCTGGCTAGATACAGGTGTCGAATCTACAATCAGTTACTCACATATATGCCCTGGCTAGATACAGGAATCGAATCTCTAAACTCTTCATGCAAACATGCCCTGGATAGATACAGGAATCGAATCTACAATCAATTATTCACAGATATGCCCTGGCTAGATACATGAATCGAATCTACAATCAATTATTGACAGATATGCCCTCGCTAGATACATGAATCGAATCTGGAATTGCGACAATTGGTAGTAATCATCTTTGGATTGACCTTTTTCCTGAAAAGGCAAAACATCAGTTGTATGCAATGTCATGATGCATGATGTCATGATGAGATCGTGTCGTATGCACTTTATCATGTATGTAAGCAGGACGTATGAAATGTTAAATGTCTATGAATGTATTTTCGTCTAGGAAAATAAATCCTTGACGAATGCCGGGAGCTTGTTGAATCCTGGGCTGATGTTTGAAGAATAGGGTTCTTCGTTTCTGCTGGGGATGATGGTTTCAAGAATAAACCAGTAGGAGAAGATGACTCCGTTGGGGAATAAACTTGTTGGAGAGATTAATCTGCGGGGAATTACTCTGTGGGAAGAGATACTTCGTTGAGACTTTGATGATAACTCCGCTGGGGATTCCGTTGATAAGTTCCGTTCGGGAATTTGATGAACTCCGCTGGGGATAGGAAGAACTTCGCCGAGGACGATCTTTCCGTTGTAATTTGCTGAGGATAACCCAGTTATAAGCTCTGGTGGGGAATAACCTTTGAATAAAGCCGGGGAGATGCGTTTGTACTCTGCAGGGGACAAGCTTCCAGAATCTACTGGGGATAAGCTTCCAGAATCTACTGGGGATAAGCTTTCCAGAATCTACTGGGGAGGATAATTCAACTCTCCTGGGGAAACTTTTGAAGACTGTACTGGGGAAGTGGCTCCACTGGGGTGTCTGTATTCCGTCGGGGAACAATCTTATATTAAGACTGCCGGGGATGCTTGTAGAGGAATATCTGTATTCTCCGCTGGGGAATATTGAGATCTTCTGGGGATGCCCAACTTCCTTAAGTCTGACAGTAGACTAACTCTGCTTGGGGGAGAGCGTTGCTGACTTGCTGGAGATACTGTGCCTTGTTAGGGCTGGTTGGAGACCAACTCTGCTTGGGAGAGTATTGCTGAGTCTTGTCTTACTCTGCGGTGACTGAAGGTATCCTGATTACATTCTTCAGCCGAACTTACCTTGGTACCTTGATGGACAGAGCAACTAGATCGCTTAGATAACTCATTATTGCCCCTGTTTCTGATGTCACCTGTAATTAGTCCTTTGTTTCGCATGCAAATATTTATGAGTTAGCAATTAACGTCAAATGCATATATCAAAAATGAACATTGGATGTTCTTCGCAAGACAAAACAGAAAAAGGAAAAACAACTGGCAATTTGTCTGGAAAAGTGAATTTGTATTGATTTTTGAATTTGCCTGTAAATAGGAGTTTTGTACAAGAGGTTGACGTCCTAGTAAGAGAACGCCGCCAGACAACATAGAGTTTATACAATTTTGTGAAAAGGAAAACAAAACAGCTATGTGAAAAATCCCACTGGGTTCCAACTCTGCTATCGCCTTTATGTCTTTAAGCGTCTCATCACTTTGCTGCTTAGTTGAAGATGAAGCTGACTGATCGATGCCATCTGAACCTGATAGTTGATGCCGGATTCTGGATGCAAGGTGATCCAATGAGACATAGTATTACGCTTCAATCCCTAACTTTTGCCTGGACTGCCCTTTCGGGTTTTCAGTCCACCGGGATACCCATTTTTGCCCAAGCCGCCTTTTCAGGTTTTCGACTTGCCGGGTGTACAGATTTTTTTTCATTTCATCCCTTATTTTTGCCCGAACCCTTTTGGTTCGCCGGGAAGCCCTTATTTTTGCCTAGGTATGTCAACCTAGCGGGTCTTTAGTTCATGCGTAGTATCTTTTTACTATGTCTGCATTGGCGGGGTGAGGAAGGTCGTCACCATCCATGGTGATTAGAATCATAGCTCCTCCTGAGAAGATATGTTTAACCACAAATGGCCCTTTGTAGGTAGGGGTCCATTTCCCCCTGGGATCACTTTGAGGAAGAATGATGCGCTTGATTACCAGGTCTCCGACTTGATACTCTTGTCCTCTGACTTTCTTGTTAAATGCTCTGATCATCCGTTTTTGGTACGTTTGACCATGACAAATAGCAGTGAGTCTCTTTTCATAAATTAGGTTTAATTGATCAAGCCGAGTCTGGATCCAGTCATCTTCGCTCAAACCTGCATCCTTCATTATCTGGAGAGAGGGTATCTGGACTTCAATAGGCAAGACTGCCTCCATACCGTAGACCAAGGAAAAGGGTGTTTCCCCTGTTGACGTCCTTGCTGAGGTACGGTATCCATGAAGAGCGAACGGTAACATCTCGTGCCAATCTTTATAGGTCACTGTCATCTTCTGCACAATCTTCTTGATATTCTTATTTGCCGCTTCGACAGCCCCATTCATCTTCGGTCGGTAGGGAGAGGAGTTGTGGTGCTGTATCTTGAATTGCTCGCAGAGCTCAGTGATCATTTTGTTGTTAAGATTGGTACCATTGTCCATAATGATCCTCTCTGGTACACCGTATCAACAGATCAGGTTATGCCGAATGAACCGTGCCACGACGTTCTTGGTTACGGTGGCAAAAGAAGCTGCTCCGACCAACTTTGTGAAGTAATCAATTGCTACCAGGATGAAGCGGTGCCCGTTAGATGCCGTAGGTCTGATCTCGCTGATCATATCAATGCCCCACATTGCAAAAGGCCAAGGTGCTGTCAAGACGTTCATAGGAACCGGAGTAACGTGCACCTTATCTGCGTAGATCTGGCATTTATGACACGTCCGAGAATGTTGGTAACAGTCAGCTTCCATTGTGGACCAGAAATATCCTGCCCGAATGATTTTCTTTGCCATAGTGTGCCCACTGGAATGTGTTCCGAAGGTACCTTCATGTAGCTCTGCCATGATCTTTTCTGCTTCAGTTTTATCCACACAATGCAGTAAGGTTGAATCACGGTTTCGCTTGTATAGAATGCTATTGCTGAGGAAGAAATTTGCAGCAAATCTTCTCAGGAACTTCTTGTCATTAACAGATGCACCTTCGGGGTATTCTTGAGCTTCCAAGTACCTCTTCACTTCATGATACCAAGGTTTTTTAGTTACCTCTTCAGCCTCAAGATCGTAGCAATGTGCAGGTTCATCCAATTTCCAGATAATGATCCGGGGAGCCTCGTTGTCCCATTTGACTTTGAACATAGAAGACATCGTAGCCAGCGCGTCCGCCAACTGATTCTCCTCTCTTGGGAAATGTTCAAAGGTTATCTCTTCGAAATGGGGGATCAATGTCAAAACATACTCTTTGTAAGGAATAAGATTTGGGTGTTTCGTATCCCACTCGCCTTTGATCAGATTGATCATGAGAGCGGAATCTCTGAAGACACTCAGAAACTTGATCCTTAAGTCAATTGCAGCTTGAAGACCCATGATGCATGCCTCATACTCCGCCATGTTGTTGGTGCAGTTGAAACATAGCCGGGCGGTCAGTGGAGTATGAGTGCCTTTAGGGGATATGATCACAACGGCAATACCGTTACCCAAAGCGTTTGAGGCTCCGTCAAAGTGCATAGACCATCGGGATCCTTTCTCAGGTCCTTCATCCGGTCCAGGTACTTCACAATCAGCCACTACCATGATATCCTCGTCTGGAAATTCAAAGTTCATAGATTGGTAGTCGTCCACTGCCTGGTGTGCCAAATGGTCTGCCAATACACTTCCTTTAATTGCTTTCTGAGTCGTGTACTGGATGTCATATTCTGTCAAGATCATCTTCCATCTTGCTATTCTTCCGGATAGAGCAGGCTTTTCGAATATGTACTTTATTGGATCCATTTTTGAAATCAACAGAGTAGTGTGAGTCAACATATACTGTCTCAGTCTGCGAGCAGCCCATACCAAAGCGCAGCAAGTTTTCTTGAGAAGTGAGTATCAGGTCTCACAGTCGGTAAACTTTTTGCTAAGGTAATAAATAGCGTGCTCTTTTCGGCCAGACTCGTCATGCTGCCCCAGCACACACCCCATTGAGTTGTCAAGTACTGTCAAGTATAAGATTAGAGGTCTCCCTTCAACCGGTGGCATAAGAATGGGTGGTCCTTGGAGATACTCTTTGATTCTTTCGAAAGCGGCCTGACATTCATCATTCCAACGTACTACTTGATCTTTCTTCAGTAGCTTGAAGATTGGTTCACAGGTAGCAGTTAGATGTGAGATGAATCGGGCAATGTAGTTCAGCCGTCCTAGAAAGCCTCTGATTTCTTTCTCTGTCTTAGGAGTTGGCATCTCTTGTATGGCTTTCACTTTGGCAGGGTCCACTTGAATACCTTTGTCGCTCACGACGAAACCTAGAAATTTTCCAGATCTCACCCCGAAGGTGCACTTGTTCGGGTTCAACCTCAGCTTGTACAACTTCAGACGGTCAAACAGCTTCTGTAGATGGTCAAGGTGTTCCTCCTCAGTTTGGGACCTTGCAATCATATCATCGACGTATTCTTCTATCTCGTGATGGATCATGTCATGAAATAAAGCAACCATGGCACGTTGATAGGTTGCCCCAGCATTTTTCAACCCAAAAGGCATGACCTTGTAGCAAAAGGTGCCCCATTGAGTAAAAAAAGTGGTCTTCTCCATGTCTTCAGGAGCCATCTTGATTTGATTATATCCGGAGAAACCGTCCATGAAGGAGAAAACCTTATGTTGAGCAGTATTGTCAACCAGAACATCGATATGAGGCAGAGGGAAGTCATCCTTAGGGCTCGCCCTGTTCAAATCCGTGTAATCAACACACATTCGGACCTTACCATCTTTCTTCGGCACTGGAACCACATTGGCAACCCACTGAGGGTAAGAAGTCATTGCTAGAAAACCGGCGTCAAATTGTTTCATAACCTCATCTTTGATTTTCTCGGACATCTCTGGACGCATTTGGCGGACCTTCTGTTTTACCGGAGGGCACTCTTCCTTGGTAGGCAAGTGATGAACCACAATGTCAGTATCCAACCCAGGCATGTCTTCGTAGGACCAGGCAAAGATTTCCACATAATCATGCAGCATATGAATCAACCGTTGTTTCACACTAAGCTCCAAATTGGCACCAATCTTGACTTCCTTTCTGTCTGCCTCAGTACCAAGATTTACCGTTTCCACTGGCTCTTCATGTGGCTGAATGACCCTCTCTTCCTGGAGTAGCAGTCTTGCAAGCTCACCAGGCACTTCACAATCATCTTCACCTTCGTCTTCGGCTAAGTTGATCGGATTTTCGAAGTCATAACTGGCAGTAGCAGAGTCGTTACCAGTGAGATCCAGAGCGGATTGGAACATGTATAAGTGAGTGTGTGTAAATATATCTATTTTGCAATATATAATAAAGAAAGAAAAGGAGCGCAAGATCTGAAATGTAAAAAACGTCCAATGCTTTTATTAATGATATATGAAAGTGACACACAAAAGCCCTCACAAATGACGCCACGGTGCCCCGGGTAAGACACTGGGCCATAAAGTTTCAATTTATTGTCCGTTACAACTTTAAAACAAAGGAGTTCATTACTGAGTGAAAAAAGTAATAGGTATGAAGTCTTTGGCAGTCCAGTTGCTTGGTCCACCGTTGGTCGTTAGATTGATCCAGCTGTCGAATTCAGATTCCTCCACGTCGTCATCATCCCCAATAGCATTTATTCCATGGTTGGGCATGGGAGCAGTCACCACATTAGGCTTCTCGGGCGCCTCGAACTGTACCTCTTTAGCATCAATAAGGTCTTGAACCTTATTCCTCAGAGCCCAACAATCATCAGTAGAATGCCCCGGGCTATCAGAATGATAAGCGCAGCGGGCGTTGGGGTTGTACTTTGGAGAGGTTGTGTTCACAACCTTTGGAGCTTCCTTGACAGTTACCAGATTGGTTGACAGCAGTTGCGGCAAAATCTGAGACAGGGTCATGCTGAGCCGAGTGTACTGCCTTTTGGGTCTCTCACCCCTTGGCTGGTTGTATTGCTGAGGAGCAGCAGCAGGCTTTGAAATTACCACCGCGTTGACAGCTTGGTGGCGTTCTGGTTTGTTTTGTCTCCTTGGACCATAAACAGCACTAGCTTCCTTCTTGAAGGGCTTCTTTTCAGTTTTCGAGGAGGCACCCTTTTGTATCTTCCCCGATTTGATACCAGCTTCGATCCTCTCACCAGTCAGGATCAGGTCTGTAAACCCAGCAGAGGAATTACCAATCAGGTGATTAAAGAATGGACCAGACAGGGTCCCCAAGAACATGTCCACGAGTTCACGATCAGTCAACGGTGGCTGCACCCTGCCAGCCAGGTCTCTCCACTTCTGCGCGTACTCCTTAAAACCTTCACCCGTTCCTAGCGACATACCCTGGAGTTGGGTACGCGTAGGAGCGAGGTCGGAATTATACTGATACTGCTTATAAAATGCAGTAGCCAAGTCCTCCCAGTTTCGAATACTGGCTCGATCCAGCTGATAGAACCATTCGAGTTGAGCCCCTGAAAGGCTATCCTGGAAGAAATGGATCCATAGGTTCTTGTCTGCAGTGTAAGGTTGGATCTTCCTTACATACGATCTGAGATGCAGCTTGGGGCAGGAAGCCCCATCGTACTTCGCAAAGGCATGCGCCTTGAATTTGTGAGGGATCACCACCCCAGAAGATAAGCCTAGGTCTCCAAAATCCAACCTAGGCACGCGTTGGATCTCCATGGCATTTAACCGGTCCTCCAGCTGTTTGTACCTGTCCTCAGCAGGAGGGTACTGTTCGTCATTGAAATTTGTCTCGTTGTCAGAGACTACGGGACTAGGAACCTCTCTCCCTTGTGGGTTGTCTTCCCCAACAGACGGAGTAGCCTGATCAGCCTCATTCTGCAGTGTGTTCCCAAACCTCCGTCCAGTGTTAAACAGCGCAGTCCTCTTCTTCTTCTTCTTCTTCTCCTTCAAGAGCAGAGTCTTCAGCTCCTGTTAACCCTGGGCTAAGCTCATGACCAGCTCCTGGAACTGGGCGTTCTGGGCCTGGAGGGCCTTGATAGCTTGTTCAGTAGTAGGTTCGGAAGACATGATGATTGAGTGCTGAAATAAACAGCGAAGAAGATTAAGCAACCTGTAGAAAAAGGGTACTTGTTATGCACATGATGCATGATATGCTATTTATGCAATGCATTCAAGGGTTCGAAAGTTCAAATTCGTTGTAGACAAAAAGGAACACACGTTATATTAAGAAATAATTTGTTCAGTACATCAGGGCCTCATGGGCAAAACATTACAAAACTTAATCCCAAAAGACACTGCGCATCCTCTTTGGAGCTATGTAAGTGTTGAGAGTCTTTTCCTCGTGCAGTAGGCGGGTGAGCTCCAAGACCTTCTTCTCACTGGCATGTAGACTGGTTTCAAGAGAATTTCGTTCTTCCTTGAGTTGGATCCAGCTCTTCTGCATTTCTTCCCAGGATGTTGGCATGTCAGGATGTTGAATGGTGTAGGGCACCTCTCCTTCCAAAACTGGCTCTTTGATCACGGGGAGAACATGAGGGTATGGCATTACAAGCTTCTGGGAGCGGGCTCGTACCCACTTGAGATAAGGCTCCAGGGGGATGGAGTTCCTCTGCCATAGTGTCTTTCTATCTACCCTATTGGGAATCCTCCAAGCTCTGATGAATCTCTGGCGAAGTCCTTGTGCATCATTGTCGAAGTCAAAAACTACGTCAGGAATTAACATGTCATGAGGGCCATCCCTCCGAGCATATCCAAACTGTCTCAAAGCCAGACATGGGTTGTAAGTAATGCCCCCCCTAATTCCAAGTAAAGGAACATTAGGAAACTCTCCGCAACGATTAATGATAGTGACATTTTCTCTGGACCGAGAACACCAATGTATATCAGCATGAGTAAGAGTCATTAACCGTTGTGACCATCTCAAACCCCGCTCGTTCTTCAAAACTGATTGTGGAAGGTACGAAATAAACCACCTTGCCAGGAGAGGAGTACAGCACATGAGAACACCTCTTTTTCTCATGGTTCGAGTGTAACATGAGTGGAGGATGTCCCCAAGCAATGTAGGTATAAGATTCCTGGACATGAAGATCTTGACAGCATTGATATCTATAAGCTGATCTGGATTCGGGAACAACACCAACCCATAGACAAGGAGTGCCACAACTTCTTCAAAGGCTTGTAGGTCAAGGGAATTCCAACATTCTTGGGCCTTCTCAAACAGGAACTTTTCCAAGAATCCTTTGATACCATTTCTGGTTTCCCAATGCCCCTTGATGTCAGATGGTTGTAGGCATAATGCTTTAGCAACCTCTTCAAGTTTTGGTTCCTTTTCCGTACCGTTGTAGGGTAGTTGACTGAGAATGGGAACCTTCAGAAGCTGAGAAAACTCTTCCAAAGTAGGCACCAATTGATAATCCGGGAAAGTAAAACAGTGGTGCAAAGGGTCAAAGAACTGGAACAACACTTTCACCATATCCTCTTCAATGTTGGTATTGACCAAGCTGATGAGTCTACCATGCCTTTCACTGAAGGAAGAGTTCTCGGGAATCCTAGATGCAAGCTCCTTAAGCTGAGGAGGGATCCTTACAAGGTTGACCTGAATTGTCTTTCTACGGAGAGATTCCATGTCCTACAAAACAAGAATAAAGATGAAGATTCGAACCCTTGAAGTGGTTATTAAATGCATATGATGTTGTATGATGTTATGATGTTATGATGTTATGATAAGGACACACCACAAGCATTCACAAAAAGCAAACATGATAAGGCACACAAGTCACACCGGATAGCCCTTAGAGTTTAGGCCAGCATGAGGTTTGGGGTACTACCCTCTTGAAGTTGGTGGGCTCAAAACCTGTCCTATCAAAAGTAACCGGGTTCTAAGGAGCTCAATATCATAGGGTTGTTTTCTGTGTTCATTATTTTGATTTAGCCACTGAACTGGCGATCAAAATATTCCAAGAAAACAACCCTCAATGAGTGTAGTATCGAGTATCTACCAACTTCGGACTGCACCAAAGTCGGTCATCTCACTACCCCTAAAGAGGCCAGGATGGTCAAGTAAGGTTCCTAAGGTCAGTTTATGCTTCATGACACCATGCGGCGGCCCCATACTCTCCTTGACTTGACTCAAGGGTTACCGGTACTCACCAAAGTGCCACATCAACGTAGCAAACTGCTTCAACCGTGTCGGTATAACCCGCACAGTTCCCTCACAGTTTGTTGCTACTTTCTAAAAGGTATCCCCAGATCCAGGTTAGGATCTATGAAACTCCCAAAACAGGCCCACAATATTAAACCAAGCAAAGCAAGCAATTGAAAACATGATGATGAACTATTCCTAAGGTACACCTCACTTTTATTTATCCCCAGCAGAGTCGCCAGTTCTGTGATCGGTGGAAATAGAACTGACTGTTTTTTAAGCTGGTTCGCGAAATGTCGCGGTAAGCAAGAGTCACCATCGTCTTTTATGTTCTCCAACATGGAAAGGACCAAAGCACAGCAAAATTCCTTCTTTGAGAATGTTTCTCGGTTCGGGAGGTAGATTTATAGAAAGGGAAGGTGTTAGCACCCTTTCTATCCGTGGTTATCCACGGGCTCTTAGGTACTTGCTCTTATGTTTTCAAAAATGTTTGCCTTTTCAAATGTGTGTGGGTTTTGAAAAAAAGTTTCGTTTGAAAATTTTCTAGGTAACTCTTGTATCTGTCCTCAAGAGTGTATGAAATATTTGTTTGAAAACTTTTTGAAAGTGTAGGTGCGAAAAGTTGTTTTTGTATTTTTGAAAGAGCAAGTACCCAGGAGAAATCTACCTACTCTAAGGAATTAGGTTGTGTAAGAGTCCCTTAGATAGTGCTATCCCACCATTGAGAGGTAGGTAGCACCGTCGTTGGAGGTATTCGGGTCAATTCGATTATAAGGGACATGTGTGGTCACCAAAGCAATGGTAGGACACCTTAGCGGTAACCCTAATGTCCTAGATCCTTTTTATCCGAGGCAACCGTTTCGAGGCAACTGGATCTTTGAACAGAAGGGCGACCTCTAAGACACATTATACTTGACGACCACGTTCGAGGCAACCAGTGAGGCGTACCCTAAGAGTGGCATGTGCATGTGTGTTGTTTTTCAGTTAATGTTTATCTTGTACATGTTATTTGTGAGCTACGGATTGATTTTATTTCATACAAGTCTTTCATGCATTTTTAACAGTTAAGAGTGCGGAAAATAAATTGCGGGAAGGTAAATCTAGCTATTACAAGGCGCGGGTATATACATCGCAAAAACAACAACCCGTTTGGAAAATAAAAATGCGAGAATTTAAAAGAAAGCGATAAAGTTCTAATTAATTATTACATTTCCTGAGCAGATACAAAATAATGAATTAAATACGCGCGAAAGATTGAATCGGGAACGTCCTAGGGTTTTGACCCTTTATTGAGAAAGAATTGAATTTATCCTTTTTGCAATTAAGTGAAATTAAACCTAATTTACTAATCAATTAATTAATTTAAAAAAATGTTTTTTTGTGTTTTTTTATGTTTTAATGAAATGAAATAAAAAAAAGAATTAAAAATGTCAAAAGAAAAGCCTAAGTCTAAATTTGTTTTTATTTATTATAAAAGGATTAAAATTCAAACCTAATTAAACTAAATTAATTTAAGTTAGTATTTATTTACAAAATAATGACTAATTAAAATTAATTAATAAAAATGTTATTATTATTATTATTTTTTCTGGGTTTATTATGAAAAAATAATTATCTAACTAATAATTAAAAAAAAGAATAAATAATAAAATAAAGCAAATGAAAAATAAAATGACAAAAATAAAATGCAAACCCAGGGGGGTTTGGGCCAGATTTGAGGGTTTGTTTAGAAATTCCAGCCCATTAAGCTTCCAGGCCTGTTGACTTTCTTGCTTGCCTATGCACAAGGTTGACCAGGAGCATGGTGTGCGTCATCTTTAGGCCACTGGATGGACGCTTGAGGACATTTGGCATCTGGATTTGTGAGGTGCATGATAAGCCTTCTTTGGGAACCTACACACAAGCATGTAAAGAAAAAATATATGGAAGTTTTGGAGGGACCTGGGAATCGAACCCAGGTCCCAAGGGACAATGCCTGTACGCCTTAGCCATCTGAGTTGTGTGTTCAATTTGAAATAATAATAATAAGTGGATATTATATTTGTAAACCAACGCCTATGCTTAAAAAATAAAAAAGACGCACGATCGTTTAAAGGGACGAATGGGAGAACGACATATGGTCGTCTTCTCCAAATCTCTGGTTCAGTTACCTGCGGATTTTTATCTGTAGGAAGTTCCATAGGCCCTTTCCTAAAATCATCCTTAGGCTTCAAAAACACCATCCAAGCCCATGGTTGTGTTCGTCCATGTCTCCTGATCACGTTTATGCTTATGGTTTGTCCCAATTTCACCTGTAGACAAAATGCCTAAAAACAACATATACAAACCCTAGGCACGGGTTTTGTCATACAAGGCATAAAAATGGAATTGAATAATGCAGTTACGTCAGGAATCAAACAAGCAACATGATTATGCCAATATTTTTGAGAAACAATGCAAGAATAGAGGGTTCAAGTGTCGTGTACAGGGGTGAGTTTGGAAGAACTTACAGTGCTTGATAGGTGGTCTTAGGATGCGTTTATGATCGCCTTAGCTTCAGGGGATGGCAAGGAAGAGGGCCACGTGCTTAGTTTGATCTGGAAATGTTTGCAACTATGTCTTTGATCTCACACTTTTTGACAATTTTTTTACTTTTGCTCTGGCCTTTTGTGCACTCTCTAGGTCGTGAATGAGGTTTGTACTGCTTGCATATGTAGGTATGAATGAGAATTAGGTGATATGATGAGCCTTAACCTTGTGCAATTAAGTTTTGGATTCTTGTTTTAACACCATTGAAGAACTTTCCATTCTTGAAGCAAAACCATGATTTTATGCAAGAAATAGCCTAGCACGAATTTGGTAGCTGGATCATGACACATAAAAGTTATTCAAACCATAAAGATGCCATTCCATTAATTTTTGGATTTTATTTGAATTATTATGGATTTAAAATGAATTAAATCAATAAAAATTAAATAAAATAGAAAAATAAATGTTTGATCTTGAAATTAAGCATGGGACACGTGTATGGCATGACAAGGCTGAATCAAGTGGAAGAAAGTGGGCCCTTTTGCCAAAAATTGAAGTTTTAAGGATAGTTCACTTTTGTCATTTCTCAAAAATTTCCCAACTTCTCCAATGCATATCTTGCTCAATTTTGATCATATGAACATGTTCTTGGACATTTTGGAAAGGTCTTGAAGTCCTCTAACCAATGCCTTTGGTCCCATGTCATCTGGATTTACCAATCTCAAGTTATGGTCTTTGACTTAAAATGCCTTTTTGTTGACTTTTGAAAATGACCTATAATGTAGAAATTGATAACTTTTTGTGAGAGAATTTCTTGGATTTGGGATGTGAATATGAGTTGTAGGAAATGTCATCCCCTTCAAAATGAGCATTGGATGGGATTTTTCTGATGAACCATGAAAAAGGTATGCCTTGGTCAAGTTACAGTTGACTTTTCAGCTGTCCAAAAATGGAAACTTTTGCATCTTGATGATTTTAGAGCCATGCTTGTGGAATCATGATCAAGACTTGATCAAATGATGATTATGAGCTCAAAATAAGATGTTGACCAAAAAATTTGACTTTTGACTGCCAAATGACCATTTTACCCCTACAGTTGATTGTGAAGCAATTAGGGCTTTTGATTGTGCAACTTGATGCTATGAGTCTTGAAACTTGGCATGTAGATGCTTGACAATGTATATAGGCATATGGGACTTGATTGGACCACTGAAAACCTCAACTTCCTTGAAGGAACCAAAACCCTAATTTTGACTGGCTTAGGAGGATGTTTGACTGTGCAACCCCTGAGGAATCTTGAAGCATTTGAAGATTGATCTTGACAAATCTTGAAGAATATGGGAGGGCAAATTTTTGGGTACAACACCTCGGATAAAAAAGGATCTAGGACATTAGGGTTACCGCTAAGGCGTCCTACCATTGCTTTGGTGACCACACATGTCCCGATAATCGAATTGACCCGAATAACTCCAACGACGGTGCTACCTACTTCTCAATAGTGGGATAGTACTGTCTGAAGGACTCTTACACATCCTAATTCCTTGAGGACTGATACAAGAGTTACCTAGAAGTTTTTCAAACTAAACTTTTTCAAAACCCCCAAACACAAGAAAAGCAAAAATCTTTTGAAAACATAGTGAGCAAGTACTTAAGAGCCCATGGTTAACCATGGATAGAAATGGTGCTAACACCTTCCCTTTCTATAAATCTACCTCCCGAACCGAGAAACATCTCGAAAATGAATTTTGCTGTGCTTTTGTCCTTTCCTTGTTGGAGAAAATAAAAGACGGTGGCGACTCTTGCTTACCGCGACATTTCGCGAACCAGCATTTCAAAAACTGTCAGTTCTATTTCCACCGATCACAGATGGCATCTTTAAACCCATCTCCAACGACTCTCTATCATCTTCTCCAAATGGCATCTGTAAGCACATTCCCAACATCGTCAACCATCAGTGTTATGTCATGCGAGTGCAAATTTCTGGGCACTCTAGTGTTCAATCATCTTCCAGCTTCAGATCACGAAAGGCAGACAAGTCAATCTACATCTTCAGGTTTAAGAAGATTGAACAGGGGCAGCTGTTATACCCCAAAATTTTCCATCTCATGTTTTCCAAGGTCTTCCCTTACATGGTTGGTCACAAACACTTGCCTAAAGAAAATAAAGTTTTTTGAAGATGAACAAAGTGTGTTTCGATTGGAATCTAGGCAAAGTCTTCGATTGGGTATCCAAAATCCTTCGATACAAGCTTGACTCACCAGTCTTCAATTGTGCATTTGGCACTCTTCGATTGGGCTTTGATTAGTAAGCTTCGATTAGGTATTTGGAACCCTTCGATCAAGTCAATTTCATAATGCTTCAACTACGCATTAACTACTTCAGGCATGCCTTTGATTCACAAGGCAAGAATCTCCTAAAAGTTTGTTTAGATTCACAAAGGCAAAGGCCCCTCAACTTGCCAGCACACCAGGCAAGAGGCCCATTCAAAGAACATGTAAATGACTCATTTGAAGAACATGTAAAGGTCCATTCGAAGAATCATCCAAAAGGTCCATTCGAAGAAGCATTCAGAAGGCCCATTTGAAGGGTACATAAGAAGCCCATTCGAAGGAGGAAACTCAAGGCCAATCGAAGAGCATGGCCTGAAGGCATTCGAAAATCAAAGGTGTCCAGGTTCATTCAAGATTCCAAAGAGACATGGATATTTCAAAAAGGAAATATTTTAATATGTATGATTCTTGTCTCATGGATTTAAGGGCCTGGTTAAATGGTTGTCCCTTGCCATTTACATGCACCATCACACTCCTATAAGTACGAGGCCAAGGAAACATTACAAAGGGACAGGGATTAGAGATAGGCTGCCCACAAACCCACCAAAGGTTGTCAAAATTTTCATAAGTAATCCAAGTCAAAGCAACCCTTCAACAAAAGTATCCACGCCCAGAAGTCCCAGATCGAAGGTACCCATATCCAGAAAGTGCCAAATCGAAGGTTCCAACTACTGGTAAGAGAGGGTAAAATGTCAAACTTTGTATTTACATCACACATCCATATTTGTTATTTCATTTGATTTGTCATTCTAGACAGAATCAAAGGGCTTGGGTTTGGCACCCAGGTCATGTTTTGTTGCTAACACTTGCTGCAGATATAGCTTGAAAAGACCCAGCACGCGCATGATCGAAGGACCTGGGTTTCGATACCCAGGTCCTGCGTTTTATTTTTCTAACATTTTTTTGCAGATTCAGTGCCTCCATAGGTGATCCTTCAAGCATTTCCAGCAACACCCTTCATAGAATCGAAAGGCAGCCTTCTTCCTCTAAATCGAAGCTCTCCCTTTCTCCCTGCAATCGAAGTTTACCCATATCCTTCCCAAACCCAATCGAAGGAGGCAGGAAAAGGTACAAATCGAAGCTTGCCCCATCAATTCTCAAGCCCAATCGAAGGCTACTCACACCTATTCCCTAGCTCAATCGAAAGAAGGCCAAAGAAGGGTGAATCTAAGGAGTCCATGGCATGGATTGAAGAAGTATTTTCTCTTCTTTATTTTTACTTTTTACTTGTCTTTCGATTTGGTTGTAATAGCGTAGGACCTCTATTTTCTGCATTTTTTACTACTTTTCATATTAACTGCTAGTAACTAGGCGTGTATGAAAAGACTAATAATCAAACGTTAGAGAACTTAACAAAAAGACAAAAAATAATTGAACATAACACACTTGCACATATACACCTCTAAGGTACGCCCACTTTGGTTGCCTTTAAAAAACATTCATGGGGCAAGAATGCTTTAGAAAAGATCCATAAATCAAAAGATTATAGTCTCTCGATGACCCTACAATTGCCTTCTCGGTAAATGATCTAGTCCCTAAAACAGAATTGCTAAAGCATCTCCATAAGTTTCCTTCGTGACTGTAACGTCCCTCCAATTGTCCCTCAAAACATCCAAGGACAAGGCTACCTACTCACTAATAGTGGGATAGCACCTTCTAAAGGAAAAGAGGAAAAGAACAACCTTTTCGAGTACAAAATTAGATAGCTGTTAGAAGTTTGCTCAAACTATTTTTGCACTTACACAAATACTACTTTTCAAAAAACAAGTTTCAAAAACATTTTCTTTGTTAACACTCTTGAGGACTGATACAAGAGTTAAACGCAAATCAAATCGCCGCACTAAGGAATTTTCCAAACATTTTCAAACGCACAAAGCACAAAAGCATATTTCAAAATGAGAAAAATTTTAAGAGCCCGTAGATAACTACGGATGGAAAGGATGCTAACACCTTTTCCATAATCTACCCCCCTTACTCAAAACATTCTCGAAAAGGTTTTTTTCTGTTCTTTTCACCCTTTAATTTGTTGGATAAAAGAAAAGTCAGTGGAGACTCTTGCTTACCGCAACATTTGAAAACACAAAACGCAAAACCAGTATTACACAGTCGATTCTACTATCGTATCACAGCTACACAAGTTCTGATGAACAATATCAAGACACTCCAGAAGACTCTGAAGTGTAGGCTCTGATATGAAGTCTAAAGAGACCGGTCAGGAGATCTGAAGACAGAAGTTTCTACTTAAGTCTATATGCTAAAGACTCATGTTTCTGAAAACAACGTGTTATAAAGAAACAAGTCAAAAAATCTGAAGACAAGAGCTTCTACTTAAATCCAGATGCTGAAGACTAATGTTTCTGAAGACAAAGGTTCTCAAGACCAAGTGCTAAAGATTCTGATAGACGAAGTTCTAAAGACTCTGAATACTTGAAGTTCTAAAGTCCCATGGTTCTAAGAAAAGGGTTCTAAAGACCACGTACTAAATACTCTGAAGACATAAGTTCTAAAGACTTGAAGTTCTAAAGACCCAAGGTTCTAAGAAAAGGTTCTCATGACCAAGTGCTAAAGACTATGAAGACGCAATTATGTAGACTCTGAAGACTTGAAGTTCTGATGACCTTGTGTTATGTTCTCTCTTCTAAACTCATGCTCACAGAAGCCTTTGAAGTGCATAAGGAAAGAAGATAACGCTAACGTGGTACAAATAGTACATGGTACAATCAACATTTCATTCCACTACCATGAAAGGACAGACGCGTTGCACGATCTTGTCTCCTACGCGAATGCTCAAGCTGTCAATGTTTCTGGAAATCCTAAGAGTACACCTGACCGGATATATTATTTTATTGGCTATATAAAGGCTTGAAGAATAAGAGAGAAAGCTGTGAATTTTCACTGAATATCCACGCACAAGTGTTGTTCATAGCTTTCATATTTTTAGTCTATTGTTCTTAAAATAGTTTACATATTCAGCTTATGAAGAAGCAACATTATTGTAAACAAAACTTGTATTCAAACAGTTGTTTGATTTTCTTAAGGGACCAGTTAGGTCTGTATTCTTAAGAAGTCTAGGACTAGTGTGTCTTAGAAGTTTGATTTTCCTTAAGGGGACGGTTAGGTCTGTATCCTTAAGAAGTCTATGACTTGTGTGTCTTAGAGGTTGTTAGTCACTTGTAGGTAGCTTGTGCATTGTAATAATTAGTTGGATTATTGGATTAAGTCCTCGATTGAGAGAGGTGAAATCACCTTGGCGGGTGGACTAGACTAGCTTGATAATTTTCAAGTGAACTAGTATAACATACCTTGTTTTTTACTTCGTGTTATTAATTATTGTTACTATCAAGACTGAAGGAAAAAGTATTTCAATTAAAGGGGAATATTTTTAAAAGAAAAGTTTTGATTTAAAACCCAATTCAAACCCCCCCTTTCTTGTGTTTTTCACACCTTCAGTCAGAAGGGCAAGTTTTCAAAAACTTCTTTTAAAGCCAAAAATGTTGTTTCAACCTCTAGACGATTGGAGCTTCTGCATATTGATTTTTTTGGACTAGTGAAAATGGTGTAAATCAATGGGATGAAGTATGGATTAGTCATTGTTGATGACTATAGAAGATGGACTTAAGTGAAGTTTCTTAGTCACAAAGATGAGTCACATTTTGTGTTCACCACCTTCTATAACCAAGTGAAAAATGAGATGCGCCTCAGAATTGTCAAGGTTAGAAGTGATCATGGTGGAGAATTTGAGAACAAACACCTTAAGAAGTTGTTTAATGAGAATGGCATTTCCCATGATTTCACCTTCCCTAGAACTCCACAACAAAATGGAGTTCTAGAGAAGAAGAACATGACTTTGTAAGAAATGGCCAGGACTATGATCAATGCAACCAACATGGCAAAGAAATTTTGGGCAGAGGTTGTAAAACCAACATTTTACATTCAGAACAAAGTCTCTATAAGACCTATTATGGGTAAGACTCCCTATGAGTTGTAGAAGAACAAGAAGCCCAATATTTTTTACGTTTATCCGTTTGGATGTTCTTATTTTATCTTGAATACTAAAGAGAATATTAACAAGTTTGATTCTAAAGCTCAAAGTTGTATCATGTTAGGATATTCTGAGCACTCAAAAGGCTACAGAGTATACAAAAATGAAACACTTATTGTTGAAGAATCAATCAATTTTAGATTTGATGATAAGCTTGACCTTGAAAAGTCAAAGCTAGTTAAAATTTTTGCAGATATATAGATTACCTATTCAGACGCTGAAAGTAATGAAGCTGCTACAGAAGAACAGGGGGTCAAATACTCAGAAGATTCTTAACCAAAAGTTGTTGAAGCACGAACACTTCTGAGGAAGCACATACATAGATTATATTATTCTAAGGAATTTATTCTGGGTGACAAGACCGAACCTGTCAGAACTAGATCATGTATCAAACCATCTGAATATATGCTTCTAGGTTTGGTTTCCATGATAGAGCCTACATCTATTGATGAAGCGTTGCTGGAGAAAGATTGGATTCTAGCCATGCATAAAGAACTCAGTCAATTCTCAGTGAATGATGTTTAGGATCTAGTGTCTAGACCAAAAGGAACCCACATACTTGGAACTAAGTGGGTCTTAAGAAACAAGTTCAATGAGAAGGGAGATGTGGTAAGAAACCAGGCTCGATTTGTTGCACAAAGGTATAGTCAGCAAGAAGGGATTTGCTATACAGAAACCTTTGTACCAGTTGCTAGGTTAGAGTCTATTCGTCTATTAATTTCCTTTGTTGTTAATAACAACATCGTCTTGTATCAGATAGATGTTAAAAGTGCATTTTTGAATGGTTACATAATTGTGGAAGTGTATGTACACCAACCTCCTGGTTTTGAAGATCTTAAAAACCCAGATTTTGTTTTCAAACTTTAGAAATTATTGTACGGTCTAAAACAAATGAGAGATTAAGCAATTTTCTTTTAGAAAATGACTTCACTAGAGGAAAGGTTGATACCACCTTATTTTGTAAGTCTTTCAAAAATTACATTCTAGTGGTTCAAATATATGTTGATGATATTATATTTGGTTCTATTAATGCCACTTTGTGTGAAGAGTTTGCTAAGTCTATGCATACTGAGTTTGAGATGAGCTAAATGGGAGAACTCAAGCTGTTTCTAGGAATCTAGATAAATCAAGGATCATAAGAAACTCTCATTCATCAGAGCAAGTATACCAAAGAACTTCTAAAGAAGTTCAACTTGTCTGAATGCAAGATAGTTAAGACTCTTATGCATCCCACTTGTGTTCTGGAGAAGAACGAGGTAAGTGGTAAAGTTGATCAGAAGATGTACAGAGGTATGATAGGCTCTCTATTGTATTTAACTTCTTCTAGACCTAGTATTCTATTCATTCTATGCTTGTGTGCTTGCTTCCAATTAGGTCCTAGAGAATCTCACTTGACTACTATCAAAATGATTTTTAGGTAATTGAAAGGTACTACTAACCTTGGTTTGTGTTATAGAAAATCAAGTGAATACAAATTAGTAGGTTATTGTGATGCTAATTACGCTGGTGTTAGACTTGAGAGGAAAATACTTCTGGAAGCTAACAGTTTCTGGAGGAGAACTTAATATCATGGTCCAACAAGAGGCAATCTACAATAATGCTCTCAACTGTAGAAGCCGAATACATATCTGCTTCTGGATGCAGTACACAAATCCTCTGGATGAAGAGTACGCTGGAAAATTATAAAATATTTGAGGGTAACATTCCTATCTTTTGTGACAATACTTCTGCTATTTGCTTGTTCAAAAATCCCATTTTACATTCTAGGGCTAAGAATATTGAGATCAAACATCACTTTATTAGAGACTATGTCTAGAAGGGAGTTCTTCCTCTAAAATTTATTGAGCCAGACCATCAATGGCTGATATCTTTACAAAACCCCTTGTTGAAGATAAACTTGTTTTCATTCTAAAGCACCTGAACATGGTTATATGTATAGAATGAAAAAGATGTGATCTCAGAATGAAGTTTTCCAGAATGGGAAAATGAGCTTCTAAAGTTTAATTTGTTTTTGTGACTTCTGGTATGTGAGACTTCTGACAAGTGAAGTTCTCGTGTATCAGAAGTATCCAGGGTCAGAATATTCTCTTGAGAAAATCTTTTTCCATTGGAAATTGAAGAGGTTACTTCATTAAATGAAGTGTTAGGAAAGTGAAGGTTGAAAATTCAATTTAAGACATATGTCTTATCTGAAGCACACCTAGTACGTAATATGACACATCGGGAAACGAGATAATCTTGTGATTACATAAAAATCCTCACGCTTTACCCCATGTCAGATTTTCTTTTCAATTATCTCGCTCTTTGTCTGGACCATACATTAATTGTTTTGTGTGTCTCAAGTATGATTTTCCTTTGAACCAAATAATTTCTCCTTTCAATCAAGCTTCATTTATCCTATTTATACCGCTTCAGCCTGCTCTCACTCTTCATTATCTGCTACTTCATCTCTTCTATTTCTCTTCTCCATCCTTCTCATTTTTGAGTCATTGTGTTTTCAAAAACTTTCTGTTGAAATGAGGAAATCCTGGAGGTCAGTGCTGAGAGACGACCTAACCTTCCTCAACTGAGGGTTGCAGGTCTTAACATATCCTTGAGCATATAAATACAAGGTTGGTCTAGATACTTTACAATGCTGCATGGACCCATCTATCCAAACCTTGTAAAGACTTTTTGGAAGTATGCTTCTATGAGTGATGATGGTTTCTTAATCTTCTCCTGTATTCATGGTGTTCCATTTATGATCACCCCTACCTCTATTACTGAGGCTATCAGTGTGTTGAAACTGGTATCACGGTGGATCAGTTTTGTCTCAAGTATGCCTTTATCAAGAAGCTCATCTCCATCCATGACATCTCTTCGTCCAACTTTGAACCCATAACTCCGTGAAGCTTCTTCCCATTGCTAAAGTTTGATTTCAACTTCTGTTAACCAACTTTCACCCACGAGGATAAAATAATAACTTTTTGTCCTATGATGACAATTATTTATTTTCTACTAAAAAATGTCAGGGTCAATCTTCCCTAAACCATCTTCAACTTTCTAAAGGACTCAGTGGCTACTTCCAGAATCCAGTATAAGTCTTCCATACCCTTTGGAAGAATTTTGTCTGAACTTTTCTATAGGGATGAGATTGTAGGATTTTTTAGGAGGGTTAGACCAGAACCGGGTGATTCGCTGGTAGACAAGAGATGTGAAGAATTTAGAGCCTAGTTGGATGAATGGTTGGTTTTCCTGGGTGGTTGTCAGTTGTTTGTTGCTTTTGGGGTTGTTTTTTTTTAGCTCCCTTTATGTTGAATCTCGTTTTGTACCTCCCCCCTCCACATTAATGAATGTAATATTTTTCCTTGATAGTATTCTTTTGCCCTATTATTTGCTTGACATTCATCTTTTTGGCTGAATATCTGAATTAACAGAATCTTTATCTTTTAAAAATTAAATTAAATTTTTTTGTCATTTAAATATTTTTTATTTCTGACAAAGGGGGAGAAAAAGTATATGATTTTCATAGTATTTAATCTCATAATCTTTAACCCAAACATGATATAATTCTTTTTCTTCTAACCATATGTTTGATGTTGGATTCAGGATTTGTGATAGTTTACTGATTTTCATAGACAAGTTAATTGGCAATCAGAAGACTATCATCGAGCATCATAAGACTTGGTCAAGATGCATGAAGTATGCTCTGATGAGCTAAGCATCTAGGAACAATGTATTCTTCAGAAGTTATGAACCTTCTGAGTGAATTAAGTTTGATCTAGACTCTGATACAACGTATGTTTTAGAAGTTATGATCTAAGCTCTGATACAACGTATGGTTAAATCAAGCTCTGATACCCCACACTGTTCAAAAGTTATGAATTATATGAAAGTAAGGTAGTCATGTTTTGATAACACCTATTGTTCAGAAGCTGTGAATTTTCTGAAGGTATGGTGATCAGACTCTAACGCTTCAGATGTTGTGAACTTTCAGGAAGCATGATAAAGTTGATCTGATACTAAGCATTTTTCAGAAGTTGTGAACTATATGAAAGAATGTTAACGTCTGCTCTGGTAACATTTGCTCCGATACCACGAAGTTGTTCATAAGTTATAAACTATATGAAAGTTTTGTAACCAGTTTCTGGTAAACCAGACTCTGATACTTCAGAAGTTGTGAACTTTCTAGAAGTATAGTAAGTCTGATTTCAATTAGGCATCATTTAGAGGTTGTGGACCTTCTGAAGATTTGATCAGAAGACATTGTCTAAATATGTTGTCTAAGACGTGATCTAAGACATGTTATAAGACATGGTCAGAAGATATGATCTAAGACATTATCTAAGACATGGTTAGAAGACATGGTCTAAGACATGGTCAGAAGACATGATCTAAGACATGGTCTAAGATATGGTTAGAAGACATGATCTAAAGACATGGTCTAAGAAATGGTCAGAAGACATGATCTAAGACATGTTATAAGACATGGTCATAAGACATGATCAAGGACATGGTCAGTCAAGCAACGGTTCAGGTGTTGAACCTTTTGATGACATGATGCTTTGCACCTTCTGGTGGCATGATCAAGTTTTTAGAAGAACCAGAAATTTAGTTCTGATGTTTGATGCAAGGCATCAAGACAGTTACTAAATATGTTCTAATACTTCATAGATAGTAAGCCAGGTTCTGAGATAAAGATCAAACAGTTCTAGTCATACTCTGATGAGACGTCAATGAGGAAATATTCCTTCTCAATTTTACCTTCTATACAACAAAGTTTATTTTGTGAGTCTTGGACTCAGGGAGAGACTCTAAACAAGCATAAATGAAAATTTGGGTATTACAGATTCAGGGGGAGCTGATTAGCTTTTCTGAGTTTGTGTTTTATGGTGATTATCCTATATAAATTGTTCTATCAAAATTAGTGAGATACACGTGCGTCCGCACAGGTACTGATCTGGTACGCGCGTTTTTGTTTTCAAAATATAATAGAAATATAAATAAGAAAAACAAAATTGATTTACAAAAAAAATTATTATTTTCAAAAGAAATACATATTTTTAAAATAAAAATAAAATTATTTTACCAAAATTGTTTTACGTCAATAATATATTTTAATTTTTCATATATTATCTTAAAAATATTATATCTTAAATGAAAAATAATTTCAAAATAAAAGTATTAGAAACATAAAATTTTTAAAAATTACTCATTTTTCCTATGATTGAATTCATACATTATGTTTATTTTTTTTAATTGTATAAAACATGTAATTAGCTGTAGGTTCGCACGAATTATAGTGTAATTATCCGTGCATTCACATTGTACTGGTGTGTATCCTATACGTTCGCAAGATATTGGTGTCGTACACATGCTTTTAATTTTAAAATGTAATAAAAATATAAATAAGAAAAACAAATATATTTTACCAGAATAATTTATTATTTATAAAAGAAATACATATTATTAAAATAAAAACAAAAATGTTTTATCAAATTTGTTTTACATCAATAATATATATTTCAATTTTCCATGTATTATCTTTTAAAAAATTGTATCTTAAATGAAAAAAAAATTCAAACTAAAAATAGTAGAAACATAAATAATTTAAAAACAACTTTTTTCCCATGTTTGGTTTGATACATTATTTTCTGGTATGATTATCCATGCGTTTACACAATACTGATATGTTATCCGTTCGTTCGCACAACTATTGATATGTGTTATCCGTGCGTTCGTACGGTACTGTTGTATTACTCGTGCGTTAGCATAGATATTGATATGTAAATACTGAATTGATAAATTTCTATTATTCAATATTTTAAACAGTAGTTTCATTTTGAACTCTACTCGCCCCATGCTTTAGTTCAAAAGAATTTTTTTTATAATAATAATAATAGTTGAAAAACTATTGAAACTTGTACATATATTAGATAAATTAAATCGATTTAACTTTTTAGAAATAAGACAAATATATATATATATATATATATATATATATATATATATATATATATATATATATATATATATATATATATATATATATATATATATATATATATATATATATATATATTATAATGTGTAGATTAGTAATAAATTTATTTTATATATGTTTGTCTCACTTAAATTATTTTAAATATCAATAAAAAGTGTATATTAATGCTTCAATTATTATTTCCTTACACTTATATGTAAAAGAAATTCAAAAATATTAACAATAAAATATACATTAATGCTCTAAAAATAAACATGCATTTTAGTATCAAACAATAATATCACATGTTTGCTGTCAAAATTAAAATATAAAATCAAAATCAAAATCAAAATATAATCACCACCAAAAATAACCAGTTGCGGATAGTGTTAGCCATCACTTATGTTTAACATTTTTTCTTTCCCCAACACTTATAGTAAATTATGAAGTTGCATAATGAGTCTTGATGCAAACAAAAATTTTCTGCATTGTGGACGGTAGTTGCATAATGAGTCTTGATGCAAACAAAAATTTTCTGCATTGTGGACGGTAAAAAGGCTGTGTGGTCGTACCAGATTTGACGTGTGCATCTCACTAAATCACACACAAAATTAAAGGTCATATTTAAAGTCCAATAGTCACAAGAGAGAAAACTGTAGCAATAATAATTGAAACGGTAACTGTTCACACGTGATTGGTGTTGAATGTGGAAAAAATAACTTTGTAATATATTACAATCTGTGTTTTCCTAGAGAATTAATTGCTTGGTTTATTTTCTGATCTTACCGGATCAGAATTGGACCGTCATAGCTGGCTCGAACTGAATTTGAGTGAGATGGGGGTATCTACAAGACACTTCGATGATAAAATGAGAGACAGAATGAGCAGACAAATAGTATGTAGGTGCGTAACAAAATGAATATCTGACCCTCTTGAAACATAGGATATTTATAGCCCCCAGCGCTGGGCTAAGGTCCCTTTATTGGACCGACCAGAACTGGCCCAACAAAGGGACTGTCAGGTTCTACGTGTGTAGTGGGGACCCGCACGTGGTCCCCTTCCTAGATGGTGCTCTGCGAAGAATGAGGAGGAATAAAGACGCGGTCTTCTCGGAGCTCTGAGGATTACGCAACATCCGGAGAGGGTTGAGTCTTCCCTACGGGTAGGATGCTCGAGCAAGGCTCGAGTTGGAGCACCCTTGGTCGGGGACGCTGATCGCTGCGGTAGCGGCGGGCATAACCGCTATGACCTGTATCCGGGTATGCTCGGGGTGGTCTATTCCTCGAGCATAGCTCGAGAAACTACTTGGATCTGGGTCTTTACTGGTGTTTTGGGCTAAGGTAGGCCCAGTCCAGAACAGGAGCCCCCCAAGTCGTTGTTCCTGGCACAGGAGTTATGACTTGATCTCAATTTGCTCTCTTTGCGGGAGCCTCATGCCCGACTCGGGGCTTTCTCTTTCGAGGCGTGCTCGAGGAATGCTCGCGGGGATGCGTAAGCTGCGTCTGTTGGACATGTGGCGTAGTCCTTGGAAATTGCAACGCCGCCCTAGTAAATAGGATCATTATTGCCTAGGTAGGTAGGTGTCGAGGACGGGGGCAGTTCGTGGCTCCCCGGTGCGACGTTTCACATTCCACGTCATCTCTATAAATAGGATCCTTGGGCCCCATAGTCTGTTTCTCCTCTTCACGCTCCTCCTGCTTTCTCTCTGTTTACAGTCGTTGGTTCCTGTAACGCCGTTGAGACCGTCGCACCGTTCGCCGTTGATTACTCCCACCACCGTTGTTTCCACTCCTTTTTTTCCAAGTAAGTATCCCTTCTTCCTGCTTCCCTGCGTTGTAGATAGTTTTGACGGCATTTTTGATAATAAAAACTTGTATTTGGAAGTTATGCCCGGTAGCTAACTTGTTGTTTCTTGAGAAATTGGGCGACAATTCCCCTGTTCTTCAGGGTTTTCCATCTGCAACGCCAGTCTCGAGGAGGCAAACACAACTGGGTATCCCTTAAGCATTCGAAGAGACTGTTTAGGATGTATATGGACTCAGTGATGGATTTTAAAGATAAATGGTACATACTGTAGCCGGCCACCGAGACGGCCTTGGATTCTTTGTTCGAGCCGGCCACATTGGTCGACGAGGACAGGGAGCCTATTTTGGATGCTGATGGTAGTCCCGCAGTCGGGCGGGTCTCCAGGTTCCCTATTCATTGGTGTTCGGGTCACTATGACCATGGTCCCGGGCACTATCACACCCCTGCGGGGAGCATGAACGCTGAGGATGAGGAGGCTTATGCCGTCCTTTGTAAGTTTGTTGATGGGTTTTTCCCCGCTCGGTGGGTCACGAGGGACGGGGACGACATTCTCGACGAGGATGGCTACCCGACGTTCGAGGCGCGCCCTATCAATACCAAGGCGCTCGTTGAATGTCAATCCTACGGGCAGGCTGTAGACCTCATAGGTTTCTTGATTTTGCCTTTATCGTTATTTCGTTTTAATTGCCTTCAATCGTTTGTAGCTAACCCTGGTTTGCTCTTCTTGCAGGTCACATGGTGGAACGTCGAGAGAGGTTGCTGAAGTTGACCCAGGATAAAAAGATAAGTAAAAGACTGGTGAGACCGCAGCAGGCCACGAGGATGGACCCGCCCGCTGATTCGGGCAGAGATGGGTCCAGTGGGTCCTCGGGTTCTCCAGACGCCGAGCAACAGACCGAGCTGGTTAGCAGGAAGAGAAGTCAGCCGGAGGGCGGAGCGGAAAATGGTGATGAGCTCGCAGTTGTCCGGGCTTTTGGTTTACCGCCTTGCTTTGCGGAGAAGGATTTCTTCGAGGGGTTTCCGTTGACCGTGTCTGATAACGAGGCTGACATCATTAAGCGGCTCGACAAGGAGGGTCGTAGGAAACACCTCGCCGCTAGCATGGTCGGTGTGGTGAAAATGGCCGAGATGGCTGTGGTCCTTGTAGGGGAAGGATCCGAGTCTTCGGACCGGGTTAGGGAGCTGGAATCGGAGAAGGCGGCTTTTGCGGCCAAATCTCGCAAGTTGAAGGAGGCCCTCGAGCGGTCCAAGGAGATGTTCTGTGAACAGGCCGGCTTACTGTCGAGGGAGAAGGAGAAGGCCGAGAAGGCTTTCAAGGAGAGGGATTGCCTCCAACTTGACAAGGAATGGCTGGAGAGCGACAACCAACGGTTGTCCAAGGAGATTGAGGAGCTGAAAGCTGCTATGCTTCCTGATGATGACGAGCCAGAGGAGATAGCCTCTTTGCGCACACGTTCAGATTTGGTTGCTCGTATCCACCTCCTCGAGTCAGATTGCGTTGGTGCCTTAGTCGATGGGTTCGAGGCTGCAGTGAGTCAGCTGTCCGTCCTAAATCCGGGCATGAACACCGAAGGAGTCGGATTCTTGTCCCAGATTATTGAAGGTCAGGTTGTGCCTCCTCCCGAGTCTCCTGATGTGGACGCTAGTAATCCCGGGGATGTTTAGCATCTAGTTATTGTTTGGGTCTGCGTGCCCATGTATTGGTTTTTATTTGTTTTTTTGGGGCCTGCGTGCCCGTGTTTATTCTTGATTTCTTTTGGCCGTTGTGCCATGGATTGTAACTTTGAACACTGCCGGCCTTCTTGGTCGGTTTACCATTAATCTGTTTTATGCATGTTTTTTCGATGGATGTTTGTTTTGCAATTAGCTGCTCGTATCTAGGCATATGCTTGACTGTTATTTTTGTAATGAACAATTTGATAAGGTTTTGTGCTCGAGCGGAGATTTCCTTTCGACCCCTTTGATGGTTCGACACACTTCGAAGTGCGTCGATTGAGCAGAGTGGAAACCGCGTGTCGGACGTATGACCTCGAATCGGGGTTCTACACTCGCGACGTGAACTGCCCATCGCAAGCTGGGTGTTCTGCCTTGTGGGTACTTTGACAGTGGAGCTCGATCGAGGTGTCCCTGTCGAGCATTGGCGTTTGGTTCATTGGGTGAACAACGGCGTGTCGCTCGGTGGTTGGTAGGTCGGGTCCGTGCCTTGACTCGCCTACATGGTCGAGACTTTCCCCTCTTTGGCTGAGGGTGAAATGTCCGACGACAAGAGTCCGCAATGATTGAGGGCTTTAGCTATAGTAGTGTTTCATCTTTGCAGCATTCCAGGGTCGTGGTAATGGTTCTCCATTTAACTGCTCGAGGTAATACGCTCTGGTACCGGTAGCGCCTTGAACACGGTAGGGTCCTTCCTAGTTTGTGGCCAATTTCCCTTCGCGGGAGTCTTTCTGGTTTCTTCGCAATACTAGGCTGCCGATCTGGAACTCACGTCTGGTGACTTTGTCGTCGTGACGCAGGGCTACTCGTTGTTTCAGAGCGGCCTCGCGCAGGGAAGCCCCTGATCGAATTTCCTCGACCAGGTCGAGTTCGTCCCTAAGGGCTTCGTCATTCATTTATTCGTCAAGAGGCATCTCTGTCCGCCTGGAGGTTTCCCTGATCTCTACGGGGATGACGGCCTCGGTTCCGTATGTTAGTCGAAAAGGGGTCTCGCCCGTCGTTGAATGGGGGTGTGGTGCAGTAAGCCTATAAGACGCTATGTAGTTCCTCGACCCACCCCCTTTTTGCCTCACCCAATTTGCGCTTAAGTCCCCGTAGGATGACCCTGTTGGCGGCCTCGGCTTGCCCGTTGGTTTGGGGATGCTCGACTAAGGTGAAATGTTGTTTGGTCCCGAGCTTGGAGACAAAGCTCTGAAAGCCTTGATCGGTGAATTGGGTACCGTTGTCTGTGATCAGCGCCTTCAGGATTCCAAATCGAGCAAGGATGTTTCATTTGTAGAAGCGGAGGATGTTGTGGGTGGTGATTTTTGTAAGGGCCTCGGCCTCTATCCATTTCGTAAAGTAATCCACGGCCATAATAAGGAACTTGTTTTGGTACGTCCCCTGTATGAATGGTCTGAGGATATCCATCCCCCACCAGGAAAATGGCCACGGGGATGAGAGTATGTTCAGCTCGTGTGGGGGAGCGAGATGCATGTCGGCGTGCTTCTGGCACTTATCGCATTTCTTGACGTGGTCTTTGGCGTCCTGTTGCATCGTCGGCCAGTAGTACCCCGCTCGCAGAGCTTTCCTTGCTAAGGACTTTCTGCCCATGTGCTGGGCGTTAATACCCTCGTGAATTTCCCGTAGTACCTCGGGGGCTGTGGATTCGTCGATGCACTTTAAGAGTGGGATGGAAAATCCCCTACGATACAATTTATGCTCGATCACCACATAGGAGCATGCTCGTCGTTTGGTCGCGGTCGCCTCTGTCCGGTACGAAGGGAGCTCGCCCTTCGTTAGGAAGTTGAACACCAGGGTTATCCAGCACGAAGCGTCTCCGATGGCATGCACCTCAAAAGGGGTCGAGGTTTTTTCGATGCTTGGGTGCGATAGGGATTCTTGTATGACGGATTTGTTCCCGCCCTTCTTTCTTGTGCTTGCGAGCTTCGAAAGTATGTCGGCCCTTGTGTTTTGCTTGCGCAGGACGTGCGATATTTCTGCTCGGTCGAACTTCTTCAAGTATTCTCTGACTAAGTTCAGGTATTCAATGAGGTTGTTGTTTTTAGCCTGGTAACTCCCTTGGACTTGGGAAGCAACGAGCTGAGAGTCTGTGAAAATTTGTACTTCACGTGCCCCTAGGTCCTCGGCTAGCCTCAGTCCCACGAGCAGGGCCTCGTACATTGCTTGGTTGTTTGAAGTTGGGAAGGAGAGGGTGAGCGAGTGCTCGATCACCACGCCCTCCTCGTTTTCTAGGAGGATCCCCATGCCGCTTCCGGATGAGCTGGATGCTCCATTGACGAAGATGGTCCACTTGTGCTCTTTCCCTGCGGGGGGGTTGCGAGCGGTCATTTCTGCGACGAAGTCGGCCAGAGCTTGTGCCTTTAGGGCTTTCCTGCTCTCGTATTGAATGTCGAACTCAGAGAGTTCCAAGGACCATTTCAACATTCGACCTGCCATGTCAGGTCGACCTAAGAGCTGTTTCACTGGCTGGTCAGTTCGTACTATGATCGTGTGCGCGAGGAAATAATGTCTGAGTCTCCTCGCCGCGTTGACAAGGGCTAGAGCTACTTTCTCTATCTGTTGGTATCTGACCTCGGGCCCTTGCAGTGCTTTGCTCGTGAAATAAACGGGATTTTGTCCGTCGGACGTCTCGCGAATGAGGGCCTCGCTGATGGCTTCGTTCGAGACGGCCAGGTACAAGAACAAAGGTTCCCCGTCTACTGGTCGTGATAGTACGGGCGGTTGGGATAGACTTTGTTTGAGATGGAGCAACGCATGCTCGCATTCCTCGGTCCATTCAAAGGTTGCTTCTTTACGAAGGAGCTTGAAGAAGGAGAGAGCGTGTTGAGTGGATCTCGCGACGAAACGGGATAGCGAGGTGAGCATGTCGTTCATGACTTGTATGGATTTTTTTGATGTGGGTGTAGCAAGGTCGGAGAAGGCCCGACATTTTTCGGGATTGGCCTCAATTCCATGTTTCGTTAGGTAGAAGCCGAGGAACTTTCCCGCCTTGACCCCGAACGTGCACTTCTCGGGGTTAAATCTCATTTTGCATCGTCTTGCTTGAGCAAATACTTATTTGAGGTGAGCGGCGTGGTTGGTGTCTGCTCGAGATTTGATGATCATGTCGTCCATATACACCTCGAGCATGTCCCTGATTTGGTTGTGGAACACTTTGTTCATCATACGTTGGTATGTTGCTCCTGCGTTTTTTAGACCAAAGGGAATCACGTTGTAGTTGTGATGCGGTGGGAGAACTGACTTGTGGTTTTGCGTTTGTGTTTGCAAATGTTGCGGTTTAGAAAGAGTTGCCACCGACTTTTATTTTATCCAAAGGAAAGGTAAAAAAGCACAGGAAATACCTTTGAGATGTTTTCTTGAGTTCGAGGGGTAGATTATGAAAAGGGAAGTTGCTAGCACCCTTTTCATCCATGGTTTTCCATGGGCTCTTAGTTACTTGTTTAGATCACTTTCTTTTGCTTTGAAATTGTTTGAAATGGTGCTTTGTATGGTTTTGAAAGTATTTTGAAAAGAGGCCTTTGTTTAGGCAATCTTTGTAATGATTCTCGTTCGTAAGAATGTATACAAAGATGTTTTGTCTTTCGAAAAATGTTTCAATGTTTTGAAAGTTGTTTGGAAAATGTTTTGAAAATGTGTGTGTTTGTTTGAAAATAGCAAGGATTGTTTGCAAATTGATCAAGTAACTAGAAGAATTCTACCTACTCAAAAGTCTTTCTTGTACATTTTTTATTCCTTTGACATTGTTGATTTACCATTGTTTTGGTAATCAACCCTATCTTTGGATGTTAAACGGGACGGGCGTGGGTCATCGTATGACCATGATAGCAATATTGCCAAGTATCTTAACATGCTTGAGGGACCAAGATCATCTTTGTTTTAGGCAACCTTTTGATAGCGTCATCGAGGGACTATGATCTTTTGTTTTGTTTTGTTTTTGCCAAGATACTTTGCATGCATACCATGGCCATTTTTTAAGGCAACCAAGTGGGTGAAACCCTAGGGGTGCTTGTGTGCAATGTGTGTCATTTTACATGCACTTTTGTCTTGCATTAGGTCATGCTATTTGTTTGATTTTTGTCTTATCATACAAACCCTAATTTTACTAAACATGTATATAATGCGATAAATTGCATAAAATAACTCTAAGCTATTACAACAATATTATGGGAGGGGGGATACAAGTTTTTGAATGGGGATATTTGCACAAAATAAAAACCCTAATTCACTATTACAACCCAATTGAATTTATTGTACAAATAAATAAATAAACAAGTATTTAAATATGCAATAATATGTATTTATGCAAAAATGTTTTGTATTTATTTTATGTATGAGAAAAATAATTTATTTAAGTCCTAAAAAATATGAAAAAAATATATTGTTATTTTCTGAAAGGGGAAACCCTAATTTTTTATTTGAAAGAAAATATGTTCTATTATTTATTTTATTCATTTTTTTTGTTTAAGAAAAATAATAATAATATTATGTACCAATATTAAAAATTAAATATGTATGAAAACTAAATATTTAATGTGTATAAAATAATGAAATAAAATATTTAAGTATTTTTTATTATTTACAAGTTTATTTAAGAAAATAAAGTATATTATTACTAATAAACTATTTTTTATGCCAAAAATAATAAATAAAATAAACTAAAATGCAAAAAATAAAGAAAATATTTTTCAAGATTTTTTCATGTTCAGAAAAATAAATAAAAGCAATAAATATAAAAATGAAAAGAAAATATGAAAAATATAAAAAATAAACAAAGGGGGTGCAGATAGGAAACATGGGGGTGTGAAAAGTAGAACAGACAAGCCCAAGGCGCGCCAGGCCCAGGACTTCATCCCTGTCCTCAAGCTTCTCCAAACGCGCGCGTTTTTTGCTTCAACCTGTAACTTGCTATTCTTTGCATAAAATCAAAAACTTGTAACATGGAAAATGTAGCTCATGATCTCACGATTCCAGTGATATAAAGTTTGTGACCTAACTCTAAAAGACCAGGGAGAATTTCAGTGGCCCTAATTTCTGACCTAAATTTTTCATGAACTTCAAGCTTCAAATTCTCACTACTCAGCTAATATAAATAACAACTATGCATATGTACAGCTTTAGCAAGTTAAGGACTACATTTTTGTTTCACAAATCGTGACTTAAGGATGCCTAAATAAGGAGATAGAGATTTGAAAAATACCTTATTTAGCTGAGTTTGGATATGGCAATGTAGGGACTTTGAGTGAGGCCTGAAGATCGTGTGAGCTTCCTTGAAGTTCCCTCAAGCTATTCCAATGCTCAGCTTGCCTTGAGGATGCTTGAAACTCCTTGTAGAAGTCAACCTGCAACCTTCAAAAATGGAAATGGTGATGTCTGAAATAGGGCTTACAGAACCAGGACAAGGGCTTGAATAGTTTAGGTAGTATGTATGTAAGGTGTCTCAAGTGTTGAATCAAGAAACGCACGAGCCAATATTGAAATGGCTTTGATTTTGCAGAGGCTACCCTGTTTTGGGCAGAAATGTGTTTTTTGTGTTTGGGAGTGTTTGAGATGCTATGAATTCGTGCTTAGGCTTATAACAAGTTTCTGAAGATGTTTAGAATGAAGCCAACTCTTCTCTTTATCAGATGGACAAGTTCCCTTGACTTTTGTCAATTTGCTTGCTTTTGAAGAAAGTTGACATGACTTATGCCAAAGGCCAGTACAGGCTTGCTTGCTAGCTGCATAGAGTTGGTAAAAGTTGCCTGATATTTGTGGATATTGCTTGCAACAAAAGATCAGGTCCATGGCTCAAGAATTGCAATGTTGTAAAAAGCATGCTTTATGAAAATGGCAATGTACACTTTTGGCCATTTATGGATTAATCTGTTGTACAATGCTCCAAAGGTGAAAACAAAGGCTTTAACCACTGAGTTTGTATTAAATTATGGAGTGTAGAAGGGATTAGTACCTTTAATTCAAGTTACAAGCATGCTAGGAACTGATTTTCAACTTGAAGCATTGTAAACATGGCTTGAACAAAAGTGACAAATTGCCATTTTCTCTTCTTCAATTCTCCCTAACCACAAATGATCTTGAAGAGTTCTTGGACATTTTGGAAAGCTTTTAACATTCTCTACAATCCATCTTTGAAATTCATTTTGAGATACCTCTTGTAACTAGGTGAAAAATGTCCATGAAGTTAGGTCAAAAACCTGCCTAAACTAGGGAAAATTTTCACTTAGTTAAAAAGTTTATGGACCCCTATTCACAAATTCATAACTTGAGATCCAAGCATCTTTTGGGAAAACTTTGTAAATCAAAGTTGTAGATTTCATGGAGTATTACAACTTTCATGTTGTAAGTTTTCTTTGAATCCAATTGCATCATGGTGAAAAAGTTGTGGAAAGTTGGGAAAAAATAAGAAAATTTCCATACTTAGAAATTTTCTAAGTTATGAAAAATTTTCAAATTAAAACCCTAATTTGCAAAATTGATTTTCTTGATCAACAAGTTTCATACTTTGACATATCTTGATGAATTATGACCCTTGGCACTTGATTTTGACCAAAAAGTCAAAGTTTGACTTTTCAGTTCACAGTTGACTTTTGATCAGTTGACTGCAAAATTCATTTGTCAATCCTATGCATTTGAGATCTTTTGAACCATGTGATTAGGTCAAGATGATTCTATTGAGTCCTTGAAATCATGCTTGAACCCAATTGGCCATTGGCTAGGTTAAAAATCAGAAATTGCCCTTTCTTAGTAAAAACCCTAATTTTGACCATTTTGCCCTTTTGATGATCTGATCAAATTTCTTGAGGAATTGTGATCCAAACTTGATCAAATGGTTCATATGAGTCTATAATGTTGACGTGGATAAAAAATTATGAAGTTTGACTGTAAATTGGCCATGGTTGACTTTTTCCCCAATACAATTGATTTTTAGGTCAACTGTTCAATTGACTGGGAAAAAATGTGATTCAAAGCTTGAAACGTGTCATGAGCAATCTTAGGGGTCCAAGATGGTGTATGAAAGTCACATGAAGCATTGATTATCCAAAAATCCTTGTGCAAACTCAAACTCTAATCTCAGGTCATCAGTGCAAGATGAGGTTTTTGAGCTGAGCAAACCCTAATCCTGTCTGGAGTCCAAGAAGTCTTGTGAGGAAAATCTTGATAAATGAGAGGGAAAATTTTGGGGTACAACAGTAGTAATAGTTGCCCGACCTGATCATGAAAGCAGTTCAATGCTTGTCGCTTACGGCCATTGGGATTTGGTTATAGCCAGAATAGGCATCCATGAACGACATTATTTTATAATCGGCCGAGTTGTCGACCAACATGTCTATGTTGGGTAAAGGAAATGCATATTTAGGGCATGCCCGATTGAGATCAGTATAATCAACACACATTCGCCACTTTCCATTATTCTTTTTGACTAGTACAACATTTGACATCCAGGTTGAATACCGGGCTTCAGAAATAAAATTTGCCTTTAGGAGGTCTTTTACAGCTTTTTCAGCAGCCTCCGTTTTCTCCGGAGACTGCCTACGTCTACGTTGTACTACTGCCCTAGCGGCTGGATCTATGGCGAGGTGGTGACAGGCGACCTCGGGGTCGAGTCCGGGCATCTCTGCGGCGCTCCATGCGAATAAGTCCGCATTCTCGCGCAAGCAGGCTTTGATTTGCTTCCTCGCCAAGTCGGGGAGGCCGGTACCGATCTTCACTCCTTTGCTCGCGTCCTCGCCAAGAGGGATGAGTTCGAAGTCTCCGTTCGGAATCAGTCGGAGGGGGACTTGCTCGTTGTTGGGAGGCTCATCTTGGTCAAAGCGGGTGTCCATGACTATGGAGTCGACCTTTGGGGGAGCTCTCTGCTCTTCTACCCTGATGGGCTCTGTCTTCTGAGGCTCTGGCCGTGTCGTTGCATCTCTCTTTGTGGGCCTTGTACCTGTGTCGACCGTATCGTGTCCCTTAGATGCCGCGTTGAAACACCTTCAGGAAGCTTCCAGGTCCCCTTGGATGGTGGCGACCCGTGCCCTCTTTGTGTAAAACTTCATCTTCAAGTGGACGGTAGAGGGTACTGCGGTCAGTTCTGCCAATGTAGACCTTCCCAGAATGCAATTGTAGAGGGAGGGGCGGTTGATGAAGAGGAAGCGCACCTTGACCTGCCTCGTTGTTGTATCCTCGCCAAACGTAACCATGAGCTTGATGTATCCCTAAGGTTTGGAAGTCGAGCCGTTAAATCCCTGTAGGTCTAACCCCACATAAGGTGAGAGGTGAGAGTCGTCGAGCTGCAGGGTTCAAAATAGTTGGTTGTACATCACATCGACGGAACTTCCTTCATCAACGAGGACGCGATGTACGTCAAAATTAGCCATTCTCGCTCTTATCAGCAGAGGGATGACCGCGTTGGGGGCCCCTCCGGGGCGCTCTTCAAGGTAAAAGGTGATAGGCTCCAATCTATCCTTCACCCTTTCAAAGGTCACCGTCTGAGGAGGTGCAGAGTCGACCAATTCATCCAGCTTCCTCTTGGCCGAATTTATGGTTAGGTCGTTGAACCCTCCACCATTGATGACCATGGCGGAGGGAAAGTGCTCCCACCTGCTGTGTGTTGACAACGGCTCTTGCAAGTGCTCGGGGACGTAAAAGTCCTCGGGTCTGGTGACGGAGAAGGCGGTCTAGATGGGGACCGACTCGTCAGATGGTCGGGCATCCTCCTCTACTTCTCTTGTCTCATGAGCGACGCGACAAGGATCGTCGTTTCGCCGGTACTGGGCGAGTCTCCCCCTTTTATGAGGGTCTCGATGGCGTCCTTGAGGTGGACGCAGTCTTCCGTCAGATGGCCATGGCTCCTATGGTACTGACAGTATTTGCTCCTGTCCACCCCGGGCTTGGCAGGAGCTGGTCGGGGGCGCTTGACGCCGCCATCTTTGAAATCTGTATTGGCACACTCCGCCAAGATGCGCTCACGGGAAGCCGTGAGCGGAGTGTACTCTGTGAAATGTCCCGAGGTTCCTCTCTGTTCTCGGACTTCCCGGGGTTTGTCGTCTTTTTTTTTCTCCCCGGTTCGTCGAGGAGGAATGGCTTCTTGGTGCGGGTTGCTGCTGGATCCGCGAGTCGTGGGATCACGGGCTCTGTTGACCGCTTCCCTTTCCTCGTAGTCCATGTAGGCCCTGGCCTTCTTGATGAGAGCATCAAACGTTCGGGGTGGTTCGATGCCCACTGCTTTCCTGAACTCTGTGCCAGGGAGGTGTCCCATCTCCAGCAGGTATCTTTTCATGTGGTCCGCGCAGGGGACCTGGATGGATTCACGGTTGAAGCGGTTGATGAATTCTCTCAAGGTTTCATCCTGCCTCTGGACGATAGCCTCGAGCGCCGCTTTGGTCTTTGGATGTCACCGTGACGTGGTGAATAAGCTTATAAATTGGTTTTTCAAGTTCCGCCATGAGGTGATTGACTCCGGCGCAAAACCCTTGTCACAATCCATTGCTGCTTTCCTGAGGGTTGTGGGGAACAACCGGCATTTGATGGGTCCCACAACGTTATGGTAGTGCAACATAGCTTCGAACCCGTCTATATGATCGATCGGGTCGGCGACTCCATCGTATTCTTTCAGGTGAGGGGGCTTCTCCATGCCCGGGGGAATGGTTGCTTCCATGATGGCTTGTGATAGGGGACCGCGGGGGTCTTCCTCATCACTTCGCTCTGGGGAGAGGGACAGGGACCTGAGGTATTGTCGGACACGACGGCCATGATCGTGTTGGGCGTTCCTCGAGCGGTGCGCTCGTTGATACGTCCCTCCGTGCCCGTCTCCAGGATGTATTCGTTCTTACCGTAAAGGGTTGTGGTTGCACCCTCCGGCTTCAATGATTGGTTCCCTCTCCAAGGAAGGTCGTCTCCCCGGTGGTCGGGGTGACGGCCTTCGGGAGGTGTCTCTGTCTTGTCTCCGCTGGGGAGATGGGAGACGTACCTCTGTTCTTCGAGGAGGTGGGGACTGAGGCCTCCTGTGTCTCCTCGGGGGTCTTCTGTCGTCCTCTAGTGACCTCAATCTTTCCCCCTGGGCAAAGATGAGGTAGTTGGTCTGGTTGATTGCCGCGAATAGTGCTCTGGTCGTGGCGTCTGCCCCGGCGGGGACAGGGACCTCCTGGAATTGGGAGGCTAGATAGTTGGGAGGAGCTGGATTGTCCTCTTTGAGCGGAGGGGGGACTGAGGAAGATGAATCCGTGGCTCCGTCCCGGTAGCCTGAGGGCCCGGGGATGACGCCCCTGGGAAGTATATTATGGCGGGGGTTGCCGGTGTTGTCGGGGACACCGTTCTTGTCAGCGAGGTTATTGTTAGCATCAACGACGCGGACGTTCTGGTTATCCCGAGTTTGGTCAGCCATGACGGTGTAAGATGGTTTTTAGCTTTTGGTCTTTGAAAGTTTGTAAGACGGGGAAGCTTAGTTTCCCACAAACGGCGCCACTGATCTTACCGGATCAGAATTGGACCGTCACAGCTGGCTCGAACTGGATTTGAGTGAGATGGGGGGGGGGTACTTGTAAGGCACTCCGATGATAAAATGAGAGAGGGAATGAGCAGGCAAATAGTATGTAGGTGCATAACAAAATGAATACCTGACTCTCTTGAAACAGAGGGTATTTATAGCCCCCAACGCTGGGCCGAGGTCCCTTTATTGGGCCGACCAGAACTGGCCCAACAAAGGGACTGCCAGGTTCTACGTGTGTAGTGGGGACCCGCACGTGGTCCCCTTCCTGGATGGTGCTCTACGAAGAATGAGGAGGAACGAAGACGCGGTCTTCTCGGAGCTCTGAGGATTCCGCAGCATCCAGAGGGGGTTGAGTCTGCTCTACGGGGAGGATGCTCGAGCAAGGCTCGAGTTGGAGCACCCTTGGTCGAGGACGCTGATCGCTGCGGTAGCAGCAGGCATAACCGCTGTGAACTGTATCCGGGTATGCTCAGGGTGGTCTGTTCCGCGAGTTCCAGATCGGCAGCCTAGTATTACAAAGAAACCAGAAAGACTCCCGCAAAGGGAAATTGGACGCAAACTGGGAAGGCCCTACCGCGTTCAAGGCGCTACGGGTACCAGAGTGTATTACCTCGAGCAGTTAAACGGAGAACCATTACCACGACCATGGAATGTTGCAAAGCTGAAACAGTACTATAGCTAAAGCCCTCAACCACTGCGGACTCTTGTTGTCGGACATTTCACCCTCAGCCAACGAGGGGAAAGTCTCGACCATGTAGGCGAGTCAAGGTACGGACCCGACCTACCAACCACCGAGCGGTACGCCGTCGTTCACCCAATGAACCGAACGCCAATGCCCGACAGGGACACCTCGATCGAGCTCCACTGTCGAAGTACCCACATGGCAGAACACCCAGCTCACGATGGGCATTTCACGCCGCGAGCGTAGGACCCCGATCCGAGGTCATACGTCTGACATGCAGTTTCCACTCCGCTCAATCAAAGCGCTTTGAAGTGTGTCGAACCATTAAAGAGGTCGAAAGGATATCTCCGCTCGAGCACAAAACCTTATCAAACTGTTCATTACAAAAATAACAGTCAAGCATACGCCTAGATACGAGCATCTAATTGCAAAACAAACATCAATCGAAAAAACATGCATAAAACGGATTAATGGTAAACCGACCAAGAAGGCCGGCGGTGTTCAAAGTTACAATCCATGGCACAACGGCCAAAAGAAATCAAGAATAAACACGGGCATGCAGGCCCAAAAAAAACAAATAAAAACCAATACACGGGCACACGGACCCAAACAATAACTAGATGCTAAACATCCCCGGGATTACTGGCGTCCACATCAGGAGACTCGGGAGGAGGCACAACCTGACCATCAATAATCTAGGACAGAAATCCGACTCCCTCGGTGTTCATGCCCAGATTTAGGACGGACAGCTGACTCACTGCAGCCTCGAACCCATCGGCTAAGGCACCAACGCAATCTGACTCGAGGAGGTGGATACGAGCAACCAAATCTGAAAGTGTGCGCAAAGAGGCTATCTCTTCTGGCTCGTCATCAGCAGGAAGTGTGATACGGTGGGAGAACTGACTTGGGTTTTGCTTTGTGTTCGCAAATGTTCGGTTTAGCAAGAGTCGCCACCGACTTTTTATTTATCCTAAGGAAAGGTCAAAAAGCACAGGAAAGACCTTTGAGATGTTTTCGTGGGTTCGGGGGGTAGATTATGAAAAGGGAAGGTGCTAGCACCCTTTTCATCCATGGTTATCCATGGGCTCTTAGTTACTTGTTTTAGATCACTTGCCTTTGCTTTTCAATTGTTTGAAATGGTGCTTTGTGTGTGTGGTTTTTGAAAATGTTTTGAAAAAGATGCCTTGTCTAGGCAACCTTTGTAACAATTCGTTTGAATGTTTTACAAAGGTGTTTGTCTTTTTGAAAAGATGTTTCAATGTTTTTGGAAAGTTGTTTTGAAGTTGTGTTTGTGAAGTGTGTTTGAAAAAAATGGCAAGGATGTTTTTGCAAGTTTGATCAAGTAACTAAGAGTTATCTACCCTATTTTACTCAAAGATCTTTCTTATGTTTTTAACCCTTTTAACAGTGTTGTTTCACCATTGTGTTTGATGAACAACCTTGCGTTAGGATGTTTAAACGGGACAGGCGCGGGTCATCGTATAGACCATGAGAGCAATAGTGTCAAGTTTCTTTAGCAATTTTCTTGAGGGACTATGATCATTTTGTTTAGGCAACAAGATAGCGTCATCGAGGGACTATGATCATTTTGTTTGTTTTTGTTTTGCCAAAGTACTCAACATGCAACCATGGCCCATTTTTGAAGGCAACAAGCGGGATTACCCTAGAGGTGCAAGTGTGCATTGTGTTTGTTTTTCATGCATGTTTATCTTTGGATTAGGTCATCTAGCGGTTGATTGATTTTGCATACAAAACCTAATTACTATACAGTATATAGAAAGCGATAAATTGCGGGAATTTAAAGTCTAAGCTATTACAAATAAGTATCCGGGGATGGGGGTACAAATGTTTACAAATGGGGATGAGTCTTATCAGGATAGTAGTGTCCAAATGTTATTTACAACCAAATCGAATCGTCGCATTCTCAATGTAAAATATAAGAATAAAAAGGAATCAAAAGCAATGCATGATGCACATGATTATTTACAAGTGATCAAAATGTTAACCTAATGTATTTATTAAGTATTATTATTATTTTTGTGTTTCTATTAATTATATATAAACAAAAAAAAAGGTTTTAAAGAAAAAAATCAATTAACTTAATAAAATCTATTTTTTTATGTATTTTTGGTTTTTTAAGGTAATGAAAATATTAATAAAATTCCATACAAAAAGTTAGTATATTATTGTTTTTACTTAATAAAAAAAAAGGGTTATGAAAAATATTAGTAATAAAAAGAAATGTTTTCAAGACATGAAAAAAATTAAGTGGGCTTTTGCTTGAATATGTTTGGCCCAAGTAATAAAATAAAAAAGACAGATTAACACAAAAAGGGGGTGTAAGAGCCAGAAATACGTTGGGCCTTAGGGGGTTTTTGTGCAAAGGGGCAGGCACAAACACGTTGACAAAGTTTTTAGGGTTTGTTTGTTTGTTGCTCAGAACAAGGTTTTCATTGTTTGGAACGACGCCACTTCTCTCCTTTCTTCTTCGCCTTCATCCTTCTCAAACACTTAGCCATTGATGCTTCTCTCCTCGCCTCAGGCTACTAGACGCCACCTCCACTCTCCTCTCCGCGTTTGCTCAAGTGGTGACAAAAAAGGGTAATGATTTTCAGCTTCTGAACATTTTTTAGGGTTTTTTTTTGGATTTCAATCTTGCATGTTTATCTTTTTCATGTTATTGATTTTCTGTGTTACATTTGTATGAGGTGTAAAAAGGAAGAGGAGACAATACCTTTGGGTTTAGTTTTGGAGATGAGACGGAGGAGTGGATGGCGGCGCTTCTCAGGTGGCCAAGGCGGAGGGAGTATGACGATGCTTGCTGGCTTCCTGGTACTTCGTATCTCTTGCTTCGTTTTGTGATGACCCTAACTCTGAAAACATTGTATTATTTGCTTCTGTCTCTTTTCCTATCTGAATGCTTGCCTTGTTGTTTGGATATTTGATTGTTGATGAATCTTTGAAGTTCTGATGTTTCCTCTCTTTGGATTTTGTTGACTTTTTCAATGATGATAATTTCTGAGATGCTTTTGCTTCTTGTTTTTGAATATTGGCTTTGTTGATATTGATGATGTTGCCTTATTCTGAGAATGTCTTTTGGCTATTGTGGATTTTGCTTGGATTCTTGGTTGTTTGATTCAAGCAAGCTTGAAGGTTTTAGCAGGTTTATAGGCTTGTTTTGGTTACAGGCTTGAGGCAGATTTGGAGGTTAGCAGGTTTGTTTGAAACTTGCAGTTTGACAGGTTTTAACAGGTTTAAAGGCAGGCTTGAAAGTTTGCTTGCTTGGTAAGGTTTTTAGGCTTTGGCTTGAAGCAGGCTTGGGTGAGACTGGTTTTTGATAGGTTTTTAGGCTTGTTTGGCTTTGGCTTAAATGCTGTAACAGGTTTTTAGGCATGTTTTGGTTACAGGCTTCAAGGCTTGTTTCTTGTAAGTTCGGTGTTGAAGACAGGTTGAAGGCCTTAGCAGGTTTGTATGGTACAGGCTTGCTTCTGGTTGGGAAGGGAGTTAGCAGGTAGGCCTGATGCAGGCTTGCTTCTGGTTTGGAGGTTTGGTTACTAGCAGGCTGTATTATGCAGGCTTGCTTGCAATGTTACAGTTTGTGGTATATTTTCTTTATGTGTTCTCCCCCCCTTGAACTGTTGGATATCTTGTTATATTTATCTATCTTCTAAGCCTGCCCAAAAACTGTAAGCCTGCTTCACTTTTTTTCTTTCTCTCTCTCTCCAGAAAAGTATATTTAATTGCTTAATGGTACTTTTGTTCTGAAAAGGTTGTGGCTGGGAAATGATGAAAATTTTGAAATATTGCTTGCATTTTGGTTTTGCTCTGCATATCCCTTATCTTCCAGATTTTCTGCATTGGCTTTTTGTGTACTTGTTGACAGTTTTTGACAGCTTCTTTGACAGCTTCTTTTGTCTTTCTTTGACAGTTTGGTTTGCCTAGTTTGGTTGACAGTTTTGTTTGCCTTTATGCATTGTGCAACTTGTTTGTTCAGTTTGCAATTTGGTTTGGCATTTTCAGTTTGAAATTATGCAGCCTTGTATTTAATTAATTCCATGCTTGCAAACAATTTTACTTTCCTCTTTGTGAACCAAGAAGAGGAATTTTCTTGTGTTTTGCAAAGAGGATGAGCAAAATATGATGAAAACCCAAAATAATCTGATTCCGGACAACAACCTTTAATGATGAACTTTTATGATTAACCGTCTGAAAATGCCTTTCCAATTTAACTGTTATTGACTTCTCCTTTTTCTGGCTTTGCAGGTAAATATCAATTGGGGCGAGGGAAGCAGCAGTAGAAGATGAAGACTTAAAGAAACTTAGGATGATTGTCTTATTTTATTTTTAATCATCGTAATTTATTGTAAATACTGTAAATAAATTTACTGTATCAAATAAACATTTGTAACAACAATTAAAATGAATAAAATCTTTTGTCAGACAATTCTTGATTTCTTCTGCACTTGTTTATTTAATTATTTAAATTCCTTGAATTATAATAATTGGAAATGCATCCCAATAATTGTAACTCAGATAATATAAATAATCAACAAACGTCCGGCGTTCCAAATAACCAAATGCATTGCATAATTAAGCAAACAAACGTCCATACGCCTTTTACCTTACTGGTTAAACCAACACTTCAATCTTTCAATCAGAAGCCTCAGCTTCTATCCCAGATGTTTAGACTTTGAGAAACAAACAGGAATCTTGAACAAGCGTCAAAACCATGTGACAGTCAAATGAAAAGAACTGTGGATTAAAATTCTTTTGAGAATGTGTGCGCAAACCTTAATTTTGTTTGACTGATAAGAAAAGTCTGTTTGACCGATTCTTGAGCCAATCTGAAAAATTAGGAAAAGCCCAAAGCTGTGATTTCTTTGTGAAAAAGGGGAGGGAAAATTTTGGGGTACAACAATAGTTGCCCCTGTTCAATCTTCTTGAACCTGAAGAGTTAGATTGGCAGGTTTGCCTTTCGCGACTCGAGGGTAAAAGGAGATTGGACACTAGAGTGCCCAAAAAATTTGCACTCGGTGATGTGATGGTAGAGGGAATGGGCTTAAAGATGCCATTTGGAGATGGGCTTAAAGACGCCATCTGGAATGTGACAGAATCTTGTCGGGGGATGGGCTTAAAGATGCCATCTGGATTGTATGTTGAACTGTATGTCGTTGGTGAGTGGGTGAGTATCAGAAAGGTATCCATGTTTGGAACGTCTCTGAATTGGGGGTCTGAATAAGCAATAGATTGTCATCCGTGTTTGGAGAATCCATAAACTGTTTTCAGAAGTATTAAAGTTGAATAAGCAATAGATTAACATCCGTGTTTGGAGAATCCATAAACTGTTTCAGAAGTCTTGAATCTGAACAAGCGATAGATTAGCATCCGTATCTGGAGAACCCGTAAACTGTTTTCAGAGGTTGAGTCTGAACAAGCGATAGATTAACATCTGTATCTGGAGAACCCGTAAACTGTTTTCAGAGGTCTTGAATCTGAACAAGTGATAGATTAACATCCGTATCTGGAGAACCCGTAAACTATTTTCAGAGGTCTTGGAGTTGAATAAGCAATAGGTCAACATCCGTGTCTGGAGAACCCGTGAACTGTTTTCAAAAGTCGAAGCTTTATTAATATTATCCTGAAAAGGGTAAAATATTAGCTGAAACACAAAGTTATGTTGCATGAAATGTATGATGCAATACATATGTTATATCAATGTTTATGATATATGAATGTAATGAATGCGCATGTAAGCTGATGAGCTGTCTTGCTGAGGATAGATGAATCCTGGATAGCTGGGGATAATGGACTCTTTGACTGCTGTCAGGGAAAGTGAATCCTTGACTGCCGCTGGGGATTGCAAATCCTTTGATCATTGAAAATGAGAAGTCCTTGAACCACTGTTGGGGAAATCAGGAGTTTGGGTTGTATGCCAATCTACTGGGGATTCCTGTTTTGAGGAGATCTTCATTGGGGAATATCTGAATACTCTGTGAGGAATTGAGAATGAGAGTCTTCATTCTGCTTGGGGGATAAGAATTTTGTGGGGAATAGCCATACTGTTGAAAAGTAGCTATCCTGTCGGAGAGTAAAACTCGGGATTCTGGATAAAGTTTATTCTTGACTGGAAGAAGTTCAGGAGTTTTAGGTTGTATGCCACTTTGAGAATGAGAATCTTCATTCTGTCGGGAATATCAGGAGCTTGGGTGTATGCCAATCTACTGGGGAAGCAAGAATGAGAATCTTCATTCAGGCGTTTGGGTCAGGAGGTTGGGTGTATACCGATCTTCTGAGGTTTCAAGGATGAGAGTCTTCATTCTGTTAAGGGTCAGAAATTGGGAGTATACCAATCTTCTGAGGTTTCAAGGATGAGGGCAGTTTTTGTTAAGGGTCAGAAATTGGGAGTATACCAATCTTCTGAGGTTTCAAGGATGAGGACAGTTTTTTAGGAGCCTCAGTTGTCCATTATTTTGTTGGTGGCTGTAATTTCAAAAGGTGACGAAGGAAATTTTGACGAACGCTACTCCAAAAGGTGATGAAGGAACCTTTGACGATTACTACTCCAAAAGGTGATGAAGGAATCTTTGACGATTACTACTCCAAAAGGTGATGAAGGAATCTTTGACGATTACTACTCTAAAAGGTGATGAAGGAATCTTTGACGATTACTACTCCAAAAGGTGATGAAGGAATCTTTGACGATTACTACTCCAAAAGGTGATGAAGGAATCTTTGACGATTACTACTCCAAAAGGTGATGAAGGAATCTTTGACGATTACTACTCCAAAAGGTGATGAAGGAATCTTTGACGATTACTACTCCAAAAGGTGATGAAGGAACCTTTGAAGATTACTACTCCAAAAGGTGATGAAGGAATCTTTGACGATTACTACTCCAAAAGGTGATGAAGGAATCTTTGACGATTACTACTCCAAAAGGTGATGAAGGAATCTTTGACGATTACTACTCCAAAAGGTGATGAAGGAACCTTTGACGATTACTACTCCAAAAGGTGATGAAGGAATCTTTGACGATTACTACTCCAAAAGGTGATGAAGGAATCTTTGACGATTACTACTCCAAAAGGTGATGAAGGAATCTTGGATGACTACAACCTCAGCAGGATGATGAAGGAATCTTGGATGACTACAACCTCAGCGGGATGATGAAGGAATCTTGGATGACTACAACCTCAGCAGGATGATGAAGGAATCTTGGATGACTACAACCTCAGCGGGATGATAAAGGAATCTTTGACGATTACTACTCCAAAAGGTGATGACTTTTATCTGTCGATCAATCTGCGTATGTTAAGAATGTTGTTGAAATGTAATTTTGTTTTGGAGAATAAATCCTTGACAAATGTTGGGGAAATAAACCCATGACTGCAGGTCTGCTTAGAGAGGTGATGAACTTCTCGAGGACACTTGAATTTCTTTTCAGAAAGATTTCGGAGAGGTTTCATCATTGCCCCTAGTATCAGATGCTTGTGATATTGCCAGGATACTTGGACTGCACGTAACCCTTTGACGAGATTGACGTTTAAATGCCCCATGTGATGGTGACGGAGACTTGCCCCAGATTAATCTGTAATTGAGAGATTTGTTGAAATCTTGACTGGACTTCCCCAGGTTAACTGAACTTTGAAAGATTTGTTTAAATCTTGACTGGACTGCCCCAGGTTAATCTGAACTTTGAAAGATCTGTTGAAACCTTGACTGGACTTCCCCAGGTGTGCTGGATAGTGACATGTCATGCCCCCTTGTTGATATGAGATTTTTGTAACGGAAGTGTCATCCCACCTGAAGTGATTTTTACTCACTGAGAGAGTTTTCGTTCCTCCGAACATTCGCTGTATGAATTTCTTCGCTGTCAAACAAATAACCATGTGCAAACAACGATATTGAAATAATGCAAAGTTTACGCTTGTCTCAAAGTTTTGAAAAATGCGTTTTTTAGCAGAAAACTTTTTATAAGACAAATTCAACACAAGATTTAGGGCAAAGCCTTACAGGAGTCAGGATACCTTTTGTAACAGTATGCTTTCGAACTAACTCATGCTTCAATTAGGACTTTTGAAGGGTTTTAACGTGGCTTGGTTCACGGTTTAAGAAACAAAGGATAAAGGCTCAAAGTATATTTGTACCCACCCGCTCTTCGTGATGTTCTTCAATCCAAACTCAGTTAATTGTGCGTCGAACTCTATTCGAGTTTGGAATGACTTTTTTGGTGATGGTTCACACAAGTTGAATTTGTTGGAAGACAGTCATATTCATTTTTTGCAACATTTTTTCATATTGTTGAGGATTTGTAGTGACCTCTTTTTTTGATTTGTTATCCCTAACTTTTGCCTGACTGTTCCTGTTTTCGAGATTACAGTCAGCGGGATGCCCCAGCTTTCTTAAGCCTCCTTTATAGGTTTTGGCTCAGTGGGATTTTCTCTTCTTTTTTTTTGAGAGATTGACTGCCTATGAGATAAAGAACCATCACTGTCTTTTGGTTCCAAAGGAATGTTTTTTGATGTTGTTCATTGTATTACGAACTGAGAGTTTGCGACTTCAATGCGCATCTTTTTTTTTGAATTAACTGAGAGACTACCCTGCCCCAGGTTTTGATTAAAGGTTTCAATTTGTTTAGAACAGAAAACTCCTACTTCTTTGGCTCGAAGGGGTTGACTAGGGATTATCTTCCTTATAACTCCAGTGTTTAGGATTTGAAAGAAATGCCTGTACATCGTCAGCAAGGTCTGTTCAAAAGCATACTGTATGAGATTATGGCATTGTTTCGTCATCCTCCCTCTAAAGGCTTGTAGCTTTTTATCAAGAGTTAAATATCATAAAGAAAGCATAAAACATAGTTTAAGAATAGTGAAAACGAATGGATGAATTCAAGACAAACAAATGCAATGCATTAATGAAACATAGTTTGACATCAACAGATAATTGTTTGAATAACAAAATAAATTACAACTTGAAAATTCAAATGGAACAAAAGTCTCTCAGTTCGAGCTTTGTCATTTCAAATGGAGAAACCTTGGCGGAAGATTTTCATCTCACCATCCGGCATGAATTCCAGCACTCCTTCGTCAATCAAGTCTTGGATCTTGTTTTTCAAAGCCCAACAGTCATCGGTGTCATGTCCAGGACTATGGGAGTGGTATGCACACCTTTCATTGGAGTGATAGGTAGGAGCAGAGGTGTTGGGATTCCGAATAGGATCCCTTAAAGCAAGTAGGTTGACCTCCAACAAGCGTTTCAGTATCAGAGATGATGGTATGTTAGTCTCAGAGAAATGTCTTCCAGACGTATTTTTCTTACGCCGATTACCCTGTTGACGCTGACGGGGTTGTTGATGGGCTTGTGACCCTGAAGCAAGTTGAGGAGCTTTTCCCTTGTCTTCTTATCTCAAAGGAGGTGGAACGATGATTGGATCTTCAACCTTAGTTGTTTTCCCCACTTGGTTATTTTGAAGCAGCTTGTTGACGAGGACCCTGAGCTCTTCTTGTCTTTGAGCTAAGTCTTGAATGAGAGCCATCTGGCCCACCAGCTGTCCCATCAATATGGCTATCTCAATTTGTAGCTCCAATTGGTCATCTCTGTCGCCCCCAGGATTTCCCACGATCATGCCCCTGGTGAGGAGCGTCTTGACCTCTTCTTGTCCCTTGGATAGGTTCAAGAACATCTCTTGAAGTTGAGCGTTTTGAGCCTGGATGTCCTTGATAGTCTGCTCTAGAGCCATCTCTACTGAAATAAACAGTAGGATAATAAGGAAACCTGAAAAGGAAAACTTGTTACGATGCAATGCATGATATGTCGATGCATGTTTTCAAGGATCTCGTGGGATAAACACAAGAAAATGTTAGAGGTTGAATTTGGACCAATCATATTTGATTGGAGAAATTTGTAACGGTGGATATCTTTCCACGAGAATCAAGCTCACCATGTCGAGTGGGTCATAGCCCCTAATTCAAGTTGCTGCACTTGGTCTTTGACGGTGTTTGTTTAGAGGAGAACCCTCTTGCCCCTTGGTAGACGTCTGGTTCAACGTGACCCTGTATCAAAAGACCCTCGAGATCCTTGAAATGGTTATTGAAAAATGCTATGGTATGATGTCATGATGTTATGTACATGTATGCAAAAGCAAGCAAGTGTATGTACAGGTAATCATATTCACACAAAGCAAACAAGTCCTTAGGTTTAGGCTTGCATGGGGTTTGTAGGTAAGTACCCTCTTGAAGTTAGTTGGCTCATCCTGTCCTAAAATAGAAACCGGGTTCTAAGGAGCTCAATATCACTGGATTATTTTCTGTGTTCATTGTTTTGGTTTAGCCACTTAACTAGCGACCAAAATATTCCAAGAAAACAATCCTCAATGAGTGTAGTATCGAGTATCTACCAACTTCGGACTGCACCAAAGTCGGTCATCTCACTACCCCTAAAAAGGCCAAGATGGTCAAGTAAGGTTCTAAGAGTTCGTTAGTGCTTCATGACATCGCTCAGCGGCCCCGTATTCTCCTTGACTACTCAAGGGCTACCGGTACTCACAAATATGTTACACTAACATAGCTACTGCTTCAACCATGTCGGTATACCCCGCACAGTTCCTTCACAGTTTATTGCTATTTACCTAAAAAGGTTCCCCCAAATCCGGGTGTAGGATTTACAACAAACCCAAACAAGGAACCCAAAAAGTAAAGCAAACAAAGCAATCAAAGCAAGCATGTAAAGGTGATCTAAAACCCTAAGGTAACCCCACTTTTAGAAATATCCCCAGCAGAGTCGCCAATTCTGTGATACGGTGGGAGAACTGACTTGGGTTTTGCGTTTGTGTTTGCAAATGTTCGGTTTAGCAAGAGTCGCCACCGACTTTTTATTTATCTTAAGGAAAGGTCAAAAAGCACAGGAAAGACCTTTGAGATGTTTTCGTGGGTTCGGGGGGTAGATTATGAAAAGGGAAGGTGCTAGCACCCTTTTCATCCATGGTTATCCATGGGCTCTTAGTTACTTGTTTTAGATCACTTGCCTTTGCTTTTCAATTGTTTGAAATGGTGCTTTGTGTGTGTGGTTTTTGAAAATGTTTTGAAAAAGATGCCTTGTCTAGGCAACCTTTGTAACAATTCGTTTGAATGTTTTACAAAGGTGTTTGTCTTTTTGAAAAGATGTTTCAATGTTTTTGGAAAGTTGTTTTGAAGTTGTGTTTGTGAAGTGTGTTTGAAAAAAATGGCAAGGATGTTTTTGCAAGTTTGATCAAGTAACTAAGAGTTATCTACCCTATTTTACTCAAAGATCTTTCTTATGTTTTAACCCTTTTAACAGTGTTGTTTCACCATTGTGTTTGATGAACAACCTTGCGTTAGGATGTTTAAACGGGACAGGCGCGGGTCATCGTATAGACCATGAGAGCAATAGTGTCAAGTGTCTTTAGCAATTTTCTTGAGGGACTATGATCATTTTGTTTAGGCAACAAGATAGCGTCATCGAGGGACTATGATCATTTTGTTTGTTTTTGTTTTGCCAAAGTACTCAACATGCAACCATGGCCCATTTTTGAAGGCAACAAGCGGGATTACCCTAGAGGTGCAAGTGTGCATTGTGTTTGTTTTTCATGCATGTTTATCTTTGGATTAGGTCATCTAGCGGTTGATTGATTTTGCATACAAAACCTAATTACTATACAGTATATAGAAAGCGATAAATTGCGGGAATTTAAAGTCTAAGCTATTACAAATAAGTATCCGGGGATGGGGGTACAAATGTTTACAAATGGGGATGAGTCTTATCAGGATAATAGTGTCCAAATGTTATTTACAACCAAATCGAATCGTCGCATTCTCAATGTAAAATATAAGAATAAAAAGGAATCAAAAGCAATGCATGATGCACATGATTATTTACAAGTGATCAAAATGTTAACCTAATGTATTTATTAAGTATTATTATTATTTTTGTGTTTCTATTAATTATATATAAACAAAAAAAAAGGTTTTAAAGAAAAAAATCAATTAACTTAATAAAATCTATTTTTTTATGTATTTTTGGTTTTTTAAGGTAATGAAAACATTAATAAAATTCCATACAAAAAGTTAGTATATTATTGTTTTTACTTAATAAAAAAAAGGGTTATGAAAAATATTAGTAATAAAAAGAAATGTTTTCAAGACATGAAAAAAAGTAAGTGGGCTTTTGCTTGAATATGTTTGGCCCAAGTAATAAAATAAAAAAGACAGATTAACACAAAAAGGGGGTGTAAGAGCCAGAAATACGTTGGGCCTTAGGGGGTTTTTGTGCAAAGGGGCAGGCCCAAACGCGTTGACAAAGTTTTTAGGGTTTGTTTGTTTGTTGCTCAGAACAAGGTTTGCATTGTTTGGAACGGCGCCGCTTCTCTCCTTTCTTCTTCGCCTTCATCCTTCTCAAACACTTAGCCATTTATGCTTCTCTCCTCGCCTCAGGCTACTAGACGCCACCTCCACTCTCCTCTCCGCGTTTGCTCAAGTGGTGACAAAAAAGGGTAATGATTTTCAGCTTCTGGAATAGCACTTTCATCATGTCTTCTTCAATGTTGGTGTTGGCTAGGCTGAGCAGTCTACCATGTCTTTCACTGAAGGATGAATTTTCTGGAATTCTTGAGGTGAGCTCCTTGAGTTGAGGAGAGATTCTCACAAGGTTGACTTGAATGGTATTTCTGCGAGGAATTTCCATGACCTACAAAACAGGAACAAAGATGAAGATCCAAAACCCTTGAAATGGTTAGTGAATGCATATGATGTTTCATGATGTTTATAATGTATGCACAGAACATATGTACAAGCAAATCACACCAAACCCTAGTTTCAGGCTTGCGTGGGGTTTCATAGGTAAGTACCCTCTTGAGTGTAGTTGGCTTAAAAACCTGTCCTATAAATAGTAACCGGGTTCTAAGGAGCTCAATATCACGGGATTGTTTTCATCGTTCATTGTTTTGGTTTAGCCACTTAACTAGTGACCAAAATATTCCAAGAAAACAACCCTCAATGAGTGTAGTATCGAGTATCTACCAACTTCGGACTGCACCAAAGCCGGTCATCTCACTACCCCTAATAAAAGGCCAAGATGGTCAAGTAAGGTTCTAGGTCATTAGTTCTTAGTGACATCACTCAGCGGCCCCGTACTCTCCTTGATTGAACTCAAGGGTTACCGGTACTCACAAATATGTCGCACTAATATAGCTATTGCTTCGACTGTGTCGGTATACCCCGCACAGTTTCCACAACGTATTGCTATCTATGAATGTTTCCCAAAATCCGGGTGTAGGATTTGCAAACCCAAACAATAGAGCCAAAGTACAAAGCAAACAATCCAAACAATTAGTCATGCAAGAGGGTGATCTAAGCCCTAAGGTTACTCCACTTTTAAAATAATTCCCCAGCAGAGTCGCCAGTTCTGTGATACGGTGGGAGAACTGACTAGTGTTTTGCGTTTTTTATTCGCAAATGTTTCGGTTGAGCAAGAGTCGCCACTGACTTTTTATTTTATCCTAAGGAAAGGTTTAAAAAGCACAGCAAAAACCTTTGAGATTTTTCTTGGATTCGGGGAGTAGATTATAGAAAGGGAAGGTATTAGCACCCTTTCTATCCATGGTTATCCATGGGCTCTTAGTTACTTGCTTAGATCACTTGCCTTTTGTTTTCAATTGTTTGAAATGGTGCTTTGTGTGTGTTTTTGAAAAGTGTTTTGAAAAGAGGCCAATGTGGTGGCAACCTTTGTAATGATCCATGTTAGGATGTATACAAAGGTGTATGTCTTTTGAAAAGGTTTTCATATGTTTGGGAAAGTCATTTTGAAAGTGTTGTGAGGTGTGGTTTAAAAACAGGCAAGTGTTTTTGTTTTGCAAGTTGACAAGTACTTAAGAGCGATCTACCCTAAAGTTCTCAAAGATTTTTGTTATGTTTTTAACCCTTTTACCAATTTTGTTCCACCATTGTATTTGGTGGACAATCTTGTGTTAGGATGTGAACGGGACGGGCGTGGGTCGTCGTTTAGACCATAATTGCAATGGTGCCAAGTATCTTTGGGCAATTTTTCTTTAAGGGATTTTGATCATTTTAGGCAAAAAAAGCGTCATCGAGGGACTATGATCATCTGAGTTATTTGTTTTGCCCAAAGAGACCTAACATGCAATATGGCCCAATTTTTGAAAGGCAGCAAGTGGATGTAACCCTAGGGGTGTTAGTGTGCAAGTGTGTTTTATTGCATACAAGAGTTTTTTTCTTTGAATTAGGTTTTTCTATTTCATTGATTTTATCTTGCCATACATGTCCTAATTACTAGCAATAAGAAGCGGAAATATAAAATCCTACGCTATTACAACAATTAGGGGAAGGGGATACACATTTGTACATGGGGGGTTCAACGAGAAAAATAGACAAAAAAGAAAATAGCAAAAAACAAGATATATAGAGAGAGAGAGGGAGCCCGCGCGCTGCTGGGAGGTCATCAGAAGTTCTGACTCAGATCCGCTGCCAGATGATCAACCTGTTAGTGAAACTGGATGAGTCAGAACTTCTGACTCTAGCACCTGCAAAATAGAACCTTTTTAGTGGGGAAATCAGAAGTTCTGATTTCCCTGCGCTGCAAGACAGAAGTTTGTTAGTGGAGAAACCAGAAGTTCTGATTCTGTTGAAAAGGCAATAACTCTCAGAGGTTCTGATATCATTGACAGCAAAACAGGCTTCAGATGTGCTAACGTTAAAGTCAGCACTTGGCTTTTTCCTGTACTAACCAGAACATCTGCAATTCTGTTGTTATTCCACAAAACAGGAAACATATTTGGAACAGATCCAGCAAATAGCAAAAATGCTTCAGGGGTCAGAATCACCAAGGTCACAGGCAAGTCCTATACTGGCTCAAAATGTTCTGAGGTATGAAAATCCTCAGAACATAAACAGTAATAACATGAATATTTACATTATGTTACTTGAATATGCACAACTGATGATGCTTAACAGTGTGATGAGGGTCAGCAGGTGCTTACCTGACTATTTGGAAAAGTTGGTGAGTGAAAGTTGAGCTTTTGGTTCTGGTTCTGGTGGTGTTCTGGACAGATTTTGAAAAGGGGAAGTAAAGGTGTATACGTGTGTAGGGTCAGAAGTTTGGAAAGAGTGTTTCTGGTTTACAGAAAAGAACTGGATATTTGATGAAGTTGAAGGTGAGAAACTCAAAGTTATAGAACAAAACTGGAGATTTTGGCAGAGTTTCAGAACGCTATGTTGCTAGGAATTCTGTTTTTCTCTTAGCAATTTTTTCTGTTTCTTTTCTTGAACCCCTTTTGCAGTGGTGAAAGCTCCCTATTTATAGGCAAAGTTCTTGTGGATGCCTTGAACATTTAAGGCGCCAACAGAGTTTGAATTTGTTCTTTGACAGAAATTCCTGGGAAGTTGTGATACAGATAGCTTTCAGCCTAGGTTGCAGCAGCAGGCGTAGATTGGGGAGAAGTGACCTCTGAAGTGGGCGGTGGCGTGAAGACCCATGCCAGAATCTGTGCAAAAGCGTTTTCCAAGCCACACGTGAATGCTCAGGAGTGGTTGGAAGCATTAATGGGCATTAAATGGTGACAAGACCTGTCAATACCAATATTCTGGTAATGGAAACCAGCGTTGAATCAGCAGTGTAAACCATGCTCTGGCCTTGGCTACCTGTTGTCTTAGTAAGTTCTGGAGATTCTCCTGGTTTTCTGGTACGTTTCTTGGATTTGCTTCTGGACAATCTGGACTTAGAGATTCTGTATCAGTGTAACACCCATTCTTCTGATCTTTCATCTTCTGATTTCAACCTGTTCTGAAGGAGCCTTCAGACTTTCCTGCTTCTCTTGCATTCCTTTAGCAAATTCTGACTGAGCTTGTGTAACTGCTAAAGGGGCATGTTCTGTTTGAGGCTTACATTCTGAACCACGTTTACAACTTCTGATTGAACTGATGTAGCTGCTGAAGAGCCAACTTCTGACCACGCTGAGCCAAGCTTGCAACTTCTGACCGTCTTCATCTGGAATGGGTCCAGAAGTTCTGAAGCGCTGATTTTTCTAAAAAAAACACTTATTTTAAAGAAACATTCTGAGTTCTTAGAATTTTATTTTTTTCTCAAAATAAAAGCGTTGCTTCTGGAGTTCGTGAGATCATCTTGCTCTTGTAAGTGGCTTGCTTGGGCAAAAAGGATAACTCAGGACTTGGATTTGTTTCAGGGGGACTTTGAAAAATCCAAGATGGTTTCCTGAAGAAAGGGAGGGCAAATTTTGGGGTACAACAGTTGCCCCTGTTCAATCTTCTTGAACCTGAAGAGTTAGATTGGCAAGTTTGCCTTTCGCAACTCGAAGGTAAAAGGAGATTGGACACCAGAGTGCCCAGAAATTTGCACTCGCATGTTGGAGTATCAGCGAATGTGACGGCGGGAATGGGCTTATAGATGCCATTTGGAGAGGTGGTGGATAGGGAGATGGGCTTATAGATGCCATCTGGAGATGTGACAGAACTTTGTCGGGAATGGGCTTACAGATGCCATTTGGAAGTGTTGATCGCACAAGAGATTCCTTAGCGAGAACTTTATGTATCTGAGAAAGGCAGATGTTTTCCTGGCTTGTTACAGGTGTTTGATCTTCAATCTCCTTATGCAGATATGCCCTGGCTGGATACAGGTATCGAATCTACAAACGGTGGCTCACAGATGTGCCCTAGCTGGATACAGGAGTTGAATCTGGAAATGGTCGTCAATAGATATGCCCTGGCTGGATACAGGAATCGAATCTTCGAACTCTTCAGACGTGCCCTGGCTAGATACAGGAATCGAGTCTGGAAATGTGGTCAACAGATATGCCCTGGCTGGATACAGGAATCAAATCTTCGAACTCTTCAGACGTGCCCTAGCTAGATACAGGAATCGAGTCTGGAAATGTGGTCAACAGATATGCCCTGGCTAGATACAGGAATCGAATCTTCGAACTCTTCAGACGTGCCCTGGCTAGATACAGGAATCGAGTCTGGAAATGTGGTCAACAGATATGCCCTGGCTAGATACAGGTATCGAATCCGGAATTTGTGACAGTTGAAGGTAGTTGTCTTTGGGATTGTCTTTTTCCTGAAAAGGAAAAAACATAAGTTGTACGCAATGTCATGATGTATGATATGCATGATGTCATGATGTTCAACATGAGATAGTGTTGTATGCACTTTATCATGTATGTAAGCAAGATGGATGAAAGTTTGAAATGTTTATGAATGTAATTTCGTCTTAGGAAAATAAATCCTTGACGATCGGCCGGGGAATTGCCCTGTGGCCGAGATACTTTGCTGAAGTTTTGATGAGAGGCCTGCTGAGGACTTCAATGATGGATCCCGCTGGGGATAAAAACTCTGTTGGGGATACCAAAAATAAACTCCGCTGGGGGATTGAAAGATAAACTCCGTTGGGGATGATCTTTCCGTGGTAATTAGCTGAGGATAACCCAGTTATAAGCCCTTGTGAGGAATAACTCTGAATAAAGCTCGGGAGAGACGTCTGTATTCTGCAGGGAACAAGCTTCCAGAATCTACTGGGGATAAGCTTCAAGACCTGTTGGGGATATGAATTTCCACCTTCCTGGGGAAACCTTCAGACTGTACTGGTAAACGGTTCCACTGGAGTGTCTAATATACCGCTGGGGAACAATCTTAGATCAAGACTGTCGGGGATGCTTGCTGATGAATGCCTATACTCTGCTGGGGAATGTTGTTATCTTGTCTTACTCTGTGGGGAGTTGAGATAATTTGGTCACATTCTTCAGTTAAATCTACCTTGGTACCTTGGCGGACAGGGCAACTGGACCGCATCAGACAACTTTACATTGCCCCTATTTCTGGTGTCACCTGTAATTAGTCTTTTATTTCATATGCAAGTATTTATGAATCAGCAATTTAATGTCAAATGCATATATCAAAAATGGACATTGGACGTTCTTCGCAAGACAAAACAGAAAACAATGGCAACTTGTATAGACAAGTGAATTTGTATTGATTTGACCTTTGCCTGTGAATAGGCGTTTCTGTACAAGAAGCTGACATCCTAGTAAGAGGATGCTGCCGAATAATCACAGAGTTTTACAATTTTTGGAAAGAAAACAAAACAGCTATGTGAACAATCCCACTGGGTTTCAACTCTGCTATCGTCTTTATATCCCCAAGCGTCTCATCGCTTTGCTGCCTAGTTGAAGATGAAGCTGATTGGTCGATGCCGAATTCCGGATGCGAAGTGATCAAATGAGACATAGTGTTACGCTTTATCCCTAACTTTTGCCTGGACCGCCCTTTCGGGTTTTCAGTCCACCGGGTTACCCATTTTTGCCCAAGTCGCCCTTTCGGGTTTTCAACTTGCCAGGTGTACAGATTTTTTTTTCATTTCATCCCTTATTTTTTCCCAAACCCTTTTGGTTCGCCGGGAAGCCCTTATTTTTGCCTAGGTATGTCAACCTAGCGGGTCTTTTATTCACGCGTAGTATCTTTTCACTATGTCTGCATTGGCGGGGTGAGGGAGGTCGTCACCATCCATGGTGGTTAGGATCATGGCTCCTCCTGAGAACACATGTTTAACCACAAATGGCCCTTCGTAAGTAGGGGTCCATTTGCCCCGGGGATCACTTTGAGGAAGGATGATGCGCTTGATTACCAAGTCTCCAACCTGATACTCTTGTGATCTGACTCTCTTGTTAAATGCCCTGATCATTCGTTTTTGATACGTCTGACCATGACAGATAGCGGTGAGCCTCTTTTCGTCAATCAGGTTTAATTGATCAAGTCGAGTCTGGATCCAGTCATCTTCGCTCAAATCGGCATCCTTCATTATCCGGAGAGAGGGTATCTGGACTTCAATCGGCAAGACTGCCTCCATGCCGTAGACCAAGGAAAAGGGAGTTGCCCCGGTTGACGTTCTTGCTGAGGTACGGTACCCGTGAGGAGCAAACAGTAACATCTCGTGCCAATCTTTATAGGTCACTGTCATCTTCTGCACAATTTTCTTAATATTCTTATTAGCTGCCTCTACAACCCCATTCATCTTTGGCCGGTAGGGAGAAGAATTGTGGTGCTGTATCTTGAATTGTTCGCAGAGTTCAGTGATCACTTTGTTATTGAGATTGGTACCGTTGTCCATGATGATTCTTTCTGGGACACCGTACCGACAGATTAGATTATGCCGGATGAAACGTGCCACGACGCTCTTGGTTACTGTTGCGTAGGAAGCTGCCTCAACCCACTTCGTGAAGTAATCGATCGCTACCAAGATGAAGCGATGCCCGTTGGATGCTGTTGGTCGGATCTCACCAATCATATCGATGCCCCACATTGCAAAAGGCCAAGGTGCCGTCAGGACGTTCAGAGGAACGGGAGGAATATGCACCTTGTCAGCATAGATCTGGCATTTGTGACAAGTTCGAGAATGTTGGTAACAGTCAGCTTCCATTGTGGACCAGAAATATCCTGCCCGAAGGATTTTCTTTGCCATGGTATGTCCACTAGAATGTGTTCCAAATGTACCTTCATGCAGTTCTATCATGATCTTCTCTACTTCAGCCTTATCCACACAACGTAGTAGAGTTGAATCATGGTTCCGTTTGTAGAGGATGCCTTTGCTGAGGAAGAATTTTGCCGCAAACCTCCTCATGAACTTCTTGTCATTGACAGATGCACCTTCGGGGTACTCCTGAGCTTCCAAGTACCTCTTTACCTCATGATACCAGGGTTTTTCAGCTGCCTTCTCGGCCTCGAGGTCGCAGCAGTATGCCGGTTCGTCCAACTTCCAGATAATGATCCGGGGAGCCTCATTGTCCCATTTAACTTTGAACATTGAAGACATCGTAGCTAGTGCGTCTGCTAGCTGATTCTCCTCTCTTGGGAAGTGCTCAAAAGTTATCTCTTCAAAGTGGGGAAGCAAGGTCAACACATACTCCTTGTAAGGAATAAGATTTGGGTGTTTCGTATCCCACTCGCCTTTGATCTGATTGATCACGAGAGCGGAATCTCCGAAGACACTCAGGAATTTGATCCTTAAATCGATTGCAGCTTGTAGACCCATGATACATGCCTCATATTCTGCCATGTTGTTGGTGCAGTTGAAACATAATCGGGCGGTGAGTGGAGTATGAGTTCCTTTGGGAGATATGATTACAGCGCCGACGCCGTTACCCAAAGCATTGGAGGCTCCGTCAAAATGCATAGACCATCGGGATCCTTCCTCAGGTCCTTCATCCGATCCAGGTACTTCACAGTCAGTTACCACCATGATGTCTTCGTCCGGAAAATCAAAGTTCAATGATTGGTAATCGTCCATAGGTTGGTGTGCCAAATGATCTGCCAGCACACTTCCTTTAATTGCTTTCTGAGTTGTATACTGGATATCATATTCTATTAAGATCATTTGCCATCTCGCTATTCTTCCAGACAGAGCGGGCTTTTCAAATATGTACTTGATGGGATCCATCTTTGAAATCAACAAAGTGGTGTGAGTCAGCATATACTGTCTCAGCCGGCGAGCAGCCCATACTAGAGCGCAGCAAGTTTTTTCAAGCAGTGAGTAATGAGACTCACAGTCGGTAAACTTTTTGCTTAAGTAATAAATATCGTGCTCTTTTCGGCCAGACTCGTCATGCTGTCCCAGCACACACCCCATCGAACTGTCAAGTACTGTCAAATATAGTATCAAAGGTCTTCCTTCCACTGGAGGCATAAGAATGGGTGGCTCTTGGAGATATTCCTTTATCTTTTCAAAGGCAGCCTGACATTCGTCGTTCCAACGTACTACTTGATCTTTCTTCAGTAATTTGAAGATTGGCTCACAAGTAGCAGTCAGATGTGAGATGAATCGGGCAATGTAATTCAGTCGTCCCAGGAAGCCTCTGACTTCTTTCTCTGTCCTTGGAGCCGGCATCTCTTGTATGGATTTTACCTTGGCAGGGTCCACCTGAATACCTTTATCACTTACAATGAAACCTAGCAATTTTCCGGACCTCACCCCAAAGGTGCATTTGTTGGGATTCAACCTTAGCTTGTATAACTTCAATCGGTCAAATAACTTCCTCAGATGATCAAGGTGCTCCTCCTCAGTTTGAGACCTTGCAATCATGTCATCGACGTATACCTCAATCTCGTGATGGATCATATCATGAAATAAAGCAACCATGGCACGTTGATAGGTTGCCCCAGCGTTTTTCAATCCGAATGGCATAACTTTGTAACAGAAGGTGCCCCACTGAGTCACAAAGGTAGTCTTTTCCATATCTTCCGGGGCCATCTTGATCTGATTATACCCGGAAAAACCATCCATGAAGGAGAACACCTTGTGTTGAGCAGTATTGTCAACGAGAACGTCAATGTGAGGTAGAGGAAAATCATCCTTGGGGCTTGCCCTGTTTAAATCCCTGTAGTCAACACACATTCTGACCTTACCGTCCTTCTTCGGCACTGGCACCACAATGGCAACCCACTGAGGGTAAGAAGTTACTGCTAGAAATCCGGCATCGAATTGCTTCATAACCTCGGCCTTGATCTTTTCAGACATCTCTGGGCGCATGCGGCGAACCTTTTGCTTTACCGGAGGGCAGTCTTCCTTGGTTGGCAGGTGATGAACTACAATGTCGGCATCCAAACCAGGCATGTCTTCATAGGACCAAGCAAATATCTCCATGTAATCCTGTAGCATCTGGACCAATCGTTGCTTCACCCTGAGCTCTAGATTGGCACCAATCTTGACCTCTTTCTTATCTGTCTCAATACCCAGGTTAACTATTTCCACAAGCTCTTCATGTGGTCGAATAGCCTTCTCTTCCTGGAGTAGCAGTCTTGCGAGTTCACCAGGCACTTCACAATCATCTTCACCTTCGTCTTCGGCCAAGTTGATCGGATTCTCGAAGTCATAACTGGCGGTAGCAGAGCTGTTACCAGTGAGATCCAGAGTGGATTGAAACCTGTATAAGTGAGTGTGTGTAAATATAGCTGTTTTGCAATATATAACACAGAAAGAAAAGGGCACAAGATTTGAAATGCAACAAACGTCCAATGTTTTGATTGATGATAGATGGAAATGTCATACAAAAAGCCCTCACAAATGGAGCTACGATGCCCCGGGTAGGACACCGAGCCAATAAAAGTTTTAACACATTGTTTGTTACAAATTGAAAATCAAAAGAGTTAATTACTGCATGACAAATGTGATAGGTGTAAAATCCTTTGCCGTCCAGTTGTTTGGTCCGTTGTTGGCAGTCGGGTAGATCCAACTGTCAAACTCTACTTCCTCTACATCCTCCTCAATAGCATTCACCCTTGGACTGGTGATAAACACTGGAGTCTTTCTGATCTTTTCCTTGCGCACAGCCCTCTGAGCCTCTGCAGTAAAGCCCAGCCCGAACTTGTCGTTCGTTGGAGTGAAGTCAGGAAGCTGACCCCAGTTCGCACAACTGCCTTTCTCGATTACAGCCCGGGCATCCTTCAAGGATGCCATCTTCAACGGAGAGTCTTCTTCAACTACTGCTTCAGCTGATGCCAAAATTGGAGGTACCTCCTCAAAATGTTGAAAGGGGGTTTCAATAAACTCCCCGTCCATCTCGATATACCGGAATGAATTCAAGTGACTAACCATGTATTCCTCCTCACCCTGCATGGTAACAATCTTCCCTTTGACAGGATATTTGAGCTTTTGGTGTAGAGTGGAGGTTACTGCCCCAGCCTTGTGAATCCAGGGTCGACCCAATAAGCAGGAGTAAGATGGACGAATATCCATTACATAGAATGTTGAGTCCAAGACTTGGGAACCCACACGAATAGGAATGTTTACTTCACCGTGCACCATCCTCTTAGAACCGTCGAAGGCTCTAACAATGATGTTGCTAGGTTTCAATTCCAAACCTTCACAATCCAAGCGATCCAATGCCTTCTTAGGCAAAACATTCAGGGAAGAGCCGGTATCTACTAACACGTGTGCGAGAGTAGTGCCCCTGCATTCTACGGAAACATGCAGGGCATCATTGTGATTTTTCCCTTTGGGGGTGAGGTCAGCATCCGAGAACCCCAAGCCATTGTCAGCTGTCAAATTAGCCACACAGTCCGTGAATTGATCCGAGAGGTCTCTTGCGGCACATGGGCCGTTTTCAGAAATGAAATCAGGGCTTTTGCATGGGCCTCTGAGCATAGCAGCAATGATAGCATAGAGATTTTGGAGGGATTATGCCCCAACTATTCAACAACGTTAAAGTCACTCTTTTTGATGATTTTCAGAATTTCCTCCATTTCTTGTTGGGAGGCTTCTACAGCAGTCTTTTTTGGTGCCTCCGTCCTGGCAGGAAAATCGGTAGCAACTTCTTTGCCCCGAGTATCAGAGGACCCGGCGGCAGTAGTAGACACATGAACTTGAATTGGAACATGCACACTTGCGGGTGTGATGGTGAGAGGTTTTCGGATAACTGGCGGTGCAATGTCAGGCGAGAAGAGCCTGCCACTGCGAGTAATCTTGGCGGGACCAGTGATGTTACTGATACTGGTATTGGTGCTGAACTCCTGCTTCACCCCAAGCACATACACGTCGGCTTCATAATGCCATGGGACCGCTTTATCAAACTCATAGGGGAGAGGTCCCGGAACAGTAATAGTAATGGGTGCAACAGACATAATTCGGATTGGTTTCTTCGTGGGAGCTTTGGCAGGATTGTAAATTATGACAACAAATATTTCTTCAACGGAAACAAACGGAACAGCAGTTTTCTTGAACAAAATTTCCTTGCTATCCATCAGGCTTTGGATGCCTGATTTCAGCAGTGAACAACCGGTAGGGGTAACAGCACACAGGAGGCAACCCTTACTACAACCCGGAAATAAACCTGCTAGTAGTAAGTTCCTCTTAACAGTCAACAGAGGGGTAGCAACATCGCTCACTGAAACAGCATACAACTCTTCTTCAATGGCATTTACTCTATGCTGGGGCATAGGAGCAGTTACAACATTCGGTTTTTCAGATGCTTCAAACTGAATTTCCTTTGCGTTAATAAGATCTTGCACTTTGTTTCTCAAGGCCCAGCAATCATCAGTAGTATGCCCGAGGCCATCAGAATGATAAGCACAACGGGCATTTGGGTTATACTTAGGAGATGCAATATTCACGACTTTAGGGGCTTCTTTGGTGGTCACCAAGTTGGTTGACAATAGTTGGGGTAAAATTTGTGACAAGGTCATACTCAACCGAGTATACTGCCTCTTGGGCCTTTCACTTCTTTGTTGATTGTACTGCTGAGGAGCAGCAACAGGTTTTGAAATGACCAGAGCATTGACGGCTTGGCGACTTTCTGGCTTGACTTGTCTTCTAGGACCGTAGACGGCACTTGCTTCTTTCTTAAAAGGCCTTTTCTCAGTACTTGCAGCAACGCACTTCTGAATCTTTCTTGACCTGATGCCAGCTTCTATTCTTTCGCCCGTTAAGATCAAATCGGTAAACCCCGCGGAAGAGTTACCAATCAGATGATTGAAAAATGGCCCAGATAGGGTCCCTAGAAACATATCAACAAATTCACGATCGGTTAAAGGAGGCTGCACCCTGCCAGCCAAATCCCTCCATTTTTGTGCGTACTCTTTGAATCCTTCGCCTGTTCCTAACGACATACCCTGAAGTTGGGTACGAGTAGGGGCAAGGTCAGAATTGTATTGGTATTGTTTGTAGAAAGCGGTGGCCAAATCTTCCCAATTTCGAACGCTGGTTCCTTCTAGCTGATAAAACCACTCCAATTGAGCTCCAGAAAGGCTGTCTTGAAAGAAATGAATCCAAAGGTTTTTATCTGCCGTATAAGGTTGAATCTTTCTCACGTAGGACCTGAGATGCATTTTGGGACAGGACAGCCCATCATACCTTACAAACACTGGCACTTTGAATTTTGGGGGGATCACAATCCCGGCAACCAAACCCAAGTCTTCAAAATCCAAACCCGGTACTCTTTGTAGCTCCATGGCGGCCAACCTGTCTTCTAGCCCTTTGTACTTATCATCAGCTGGAGGGTATTGTTGATCAGTATAATCTTCATCCTCTTCGACCTCTTCTTCTTCCGCATCAGACTCGGAAGGTATCGCAGCCCCACCTCCTTTGCTGGTTCCTTCATCAGAGATAGGAGGAAATTCAAGCACTCTCCGAGCTTCTCCGTCAAATCTTCTCCCCAAAGTAGCCACCCCGATTCTCTTTTTCTTCTTTTTCACTGGGTCTTTGTTCCCCAATTGAGTCTTGATATCCTCCTGACCCTTAGCCAAGGTCATCAGGAGTTGCTGGAACTGTGCATTCTGGGCTTGTAGGTCTTTGACTGTTTGCTCGAGATCCATCCTGACTGACATAAACAGCAGATAGATAAGGAAACTTGGAGTGAGACCTTCTTATGCACATGATGAATGATATGCTTATGTATGCAATGCATTCAAGGATTTAGGACATTCAAAATTGTTTCAGACAAAGAAGAACGCACGTCATATTAATAAGAAGAAATTTGTTAGTACATAAATGCCCCATGGGCCAAATATTACAAAATAACTTCTCAAGGTAAAAAGACATTGCGCATCCTCTTTGGTGCGATGTAGGTGTTGAGGGCCTCTTGCTCATGGAGTCGGCGGGTAAGCTCTAGAACCTTCTTCTCACTGGCGTAGAAGCTAGCTTCAAAAGTATTCTGTTCCTCCTTGAGCTGAATCCAACTTTTCTGCATTTCCTCCCACGATGCAGGCATGTCTGGATGTAGGATGGTGTAGGGAACCTCTCCTTCATTGACAGGCTCTTTAATCACAGGGAGAACATGAGGATAAGGCATCATCAGACTTTGGGCTCGGGCTCGTCCCACTTGAGATAAGGCTCCAGAGGGATGGAGTTCTTGTGTCCTAGAGTCTTGCTATCAACCTTGTTGAGTTTTCCCCAGGCTCTGATGAATCTTTGGTGAAGTCCTTGCGCATCGTTGTCGAAGTCAAAAACTAGGTCAGAAATCAACATGTCATGAGGACCATCCCTCCGTGCATATCCAAATTGCCTCAAAGCTAGGCAAGGGTTGTAGGTGATACCTCCTCTGATTCCAAGTAAAGGAACTTTAGGAAATTCTCCGTAACGATCGACGATGATGACATTTTCTCTGGATCGAGAACACCAATGTACATCAGAGTGAGTAAGAGTCATCAACCATTGGGACCACCTTGAGCCTTGGTCGTTCTTCAAGACAGATTGTGGAAGGTGCGAAATAAACCACCTTGCAAGGAGAGGAGTACAACACATGAGAACACCCCTCTTTCTCATTGTTCGTGTGTAAAATGAGTGAAGGATGTCCCCAAGCAATGTTGGTATGGGATTTCTGGACAAAAAGATTTTGACGGCGTTGACATCTACCAATTGGTCAGGATTTGGGAACAAGACCAACCCATAGATAAGGAGTGCCACAATCTCCTCAAAGGCTTGTAGGTCCAATGAGTTCCAGCATTCTTGTGCCTTCTCAAACAAGAATTTTGCTAAGAATCCTTTGACGCTGCTTCTGGTTTCCCAATGCCCCTTGATGTCGGATGGTTGTAGATGTAATGCTCGAGCAACATCTTCCGGCTTTGGTTCCCTTTCCGTACCGTTGAAGGGTAGTTGATTAAGGATAGGAATTCTCATGAGTTGAGAAAACTCCTCCAAAGTGGGTACCAACTGATAATCAGGGAAAGTGAAACAGTGGTGAAGAGGGTCAAAGAACTGGAATAGCACTTTCATCATGTCTTCTTCAATGTTGGTGTTGGCTAGGCTGAGCAGTCTACCATGTCTTTCACTGAAGGATGAATTTTCTGGAATTCTTGAGGTGAGCTCCTTGAGTTAAGGAGAGATTCTCACAAGGTTGACTTGAATGGTATTTCTGCGAGGAATTTCCATGACCTACAAAACAGGAACAAAGATGAAGATCCAAAACCCTTGAAATGGTTAGTGAATGCATATGATGTTTCATGATGTTTATGATGTATGCACAGAACATATGTACAAGCAAATCACACCAAACCCTAGTTTCAGGCTTGCGTGGGGTTTCATAGGTAAGTACCCTCTTGAATGTAGTTGGCTTAAAAACCTGTCCTATAAATAGTAATCGGGTTCTAAGGAGCTCAATATCACGGGATTGTTTTCATCGTTCATTGTTTTGGTTTAGCCACTTAACTAGCGACCAAAATATTCCAAGAAAACAACCCTCAATGAGTGTAGTATCGAGTATCTACCAACTTCGGACTGCACCAAAGCCGGTCATCTCACTACCCCTAATAAAAGGCCAAGATGGTCAAGTAAGGTTCTAGGTCATTAGTGCTTAGTGACATCACTCAGTGGCCCCGTACTCTCCTTGATTGAACTCAAGGATTACCGGTACTCACAAATATGTCGCACTAATATAGCTATTGCTTCGACCGTGTCGGTATACCCCGCACAGTTTCCACAACGTATTGCTATCTATGAATGTTTCCCAAAATCCAGGTGTAGGATTTGCAAACCCAAACAATAGAGCCAAAGTATAAAGCAAACAATCCAAAACAATTAGTCATGCAAGAGGGTGATCTAAGCCCTGAGGTTACTCCACTTTTAAAATAATTCCCCAGCAGAGTCGCCAGTTCTGTGATACGGTGGGAGAACTGACTAGTGTTTTGCGTTTTTTATTCGCAAATGTTTCGGTTGAGCAAGAGTCGCCACCGACTTTTTATTTTATCCTAAGGAAAGGTTTAAAAAGCACAGCAAAAACCTTTGAGATTTTTCTTGGATTCGGGGAGTAGATTATAGAAAGGGAAGGTATTAGCACCCTTTCTATCCATGGTTATCCATGGGCTCTTAGTTACTTGCTTAGATCACTTGCCTTTTGTTTTCAATGGTTTGAAATGGTGTTTTGTGTGTGTTTTTGAAAAGTGTTTTGAAAAGAGGCCAATGTGGTGGCAACCTTTGTAATGATCCATGTTGGGATGTATACAAAGGTGTATGTCTTTTGAAAAGGTTTTCATATGTTTGGGAAAGTCATTTTGAAAGTGTTGTGAGGTGTGGTTTAAAAACAGGCAAGTGTTTTTGTTTTGCAAGTTGACAAGTACTTAAGAGCGATCTACCCTAAAGTTCTCAAAGATTTTTGTTATGTTTTTAACCCTTTTACCAATTTTGTTCCACCATTGTATTTGGTGGACAATCTTGTGTTAGGATGTGAACGGGACGGGCGTGGGTCGTCGTTTAGACCATAATTGCAATGGTGCCAAGTATCATTGGGCAATTTTTCTTTAAGGGATTTTGATCATTTTAGGCAAAAAAAGCGTCATCGAGGGACTATGATCATCTGAGTTATTTGTTTTGCCCAAAGAGACCTAACATGCAATATGGCCCAATTTTTGAAAGGCAACAAGTGGATGTAACCCTAGGGGTGTTAGTGTGCAAGTGTGTTTTATTGCATACAAGAGTTTTTTTCTTTGAATTAGGTTTTTCTATTTCATTGATTTTATCTTGCCATACATGTCCTAATTACTAGCAATAAGAAGCGGAAATATAAAATCCTACGCTATTACAACAATTAGGGGAAGGGGATACACATTTGTACATGGGGGGTTCAACGAGAAAAATAGACAAAAAAGAAAATAGCAAAAAACAAGATATATATATATAGAGAGAGAGAGAGAGGGAGCCCGCACGCTGCTGGGAGGTCATCAGAAGTTCTGACTCAGATCCGCTGCCAGATGATCAACCTGTTAGTGAAACTGGATGAGTCAGAACTTCTGACTCTAGCACCTGCAAAACAGAACCTTGTTAGTGGGGAAATCAGAAGTTCTGATTTCCCTGCGCTGCAAGACAGAAGTTTGTTAGTGGAGAAACCAGAAGTTCTGATTCTGTTGAAAAGGCAATAACTCTCAGAGGTTCTGATATCATTGACAGCAAAACAGGCTTCAGATGTGCTAACGTTAAAGTCAGCACTTGGCTTTTTCCTGTACTAACCAGAACATCTGCAATTCTGTTGTTATTCCACAAAACAGGAAACATATTTGGAACAAATCCAGCAAATAGCAAAAATGCTTCAGGGGTCAGAATCACCAAGGTCACAGGCAAGTCCTATACTGGCTCAGAATGTTCTGAGGTATGAAAATCCTCATAACATAAACAGTAATAACATGAATATTTACATTATGTTACTTGAATATGCACAGCTGATGATGCTTAACAGTGTGATGAGGGTCAGCAGGTGCTTACCTGACTGTTTGGAAAAGTTGGTGAGTGAAAGTTTAGCTTTTGGTTCTGGTTCTGGTGGTGTTCTGGACAGATTTTGAAAAGGGGAAGTAAAGGTGTATACGTGTGTAGGGTCAGAAGTTTGGAAAGAGTGTTTCTGGTTTACAGAAAAGAACTGGATATTTGATGAAGTTGAAGGTGAGAAACTCAAAGTTATAGAACAAAACTGGAGATTTTGGCAGAGTTTCAGAACGCTATGTTGCTAGGAATTCTGTTTTTCTCTTAGCAATTTTTTCTGTTTCTTTTCTTGAACCCCTTTTGCAGTGGTGAAAGCTCCCTATTTATAGGCAAAGTTCTTGTGGATGCCTTGAACATTTAAGGCGCCAACAGAGTTTGAATTTGTTCTTTGACAGAAATTCCTGGGAAGTTGTGATACAGATAGCTTTCAGCCTAGGTTGCAGCAGCATGCGTAGATTGGGGAGAAGTGACCTCTGAAGTGGGCGGTGGCGTGAAGACCCATGCCAGAATCTGTGCAAAAGCGTTTTCCAAGCCACACGTGAATGCTCAGGAGTGGTTGGAAGCATTAATGGGCATTAAATGGTGACAAGACCTGTCAATACCAATATTCTGGTAATGGAAACCAGCATTGAATCAGCAACGTAAACCATGCTCTGGCCTTGGCTACCTGTTTTCTTAGTAAGTTCTGGAGATTCTCCTGGTTTTCTGGTACGTTTCTTGGATTTGCTTCTGGACAATCTGGACTTAGAGATTCTGTATCAGTGTAACACCCATTCTTCTGATCTTTCATCTTCTGATTTCAACCTGTTCTGAAGGAGCCTTCAGACTTTCCTGCTTCTCTTGCATTCCTTTAGCAAATTCTGACTGAGCTTGTGTAACTGCTGAAGGGGCATGTTCTGTTTGAGGCTTACATTCTGAACCACGTTTACAACTTCTGATTGAACTGATGTAGCTACTGAAGAGCCAACTTCTGACCACGCTGAGCCAAGCTTGCAACTTCTGACCGTCTTCATCTGGAATGGGTCCAGAAGTTCTGAAGCGCTGATTTTTCTAAAAAAAACACTTATTTTAAAGAAACATTCTGAGTACTTAGAATTTGATTTTTTTCTCAAAATAAAAGCGTTGCTTCTGGAGTTCGTGAGATCATCTTGCTCTTGTAAGTGGCTTGCTTAGGCAAAAAGGATAACTCAGGACTTGGATTTGTTTCAGGGGGACTTTGAAAAATCCAAGATGGTTTCCTGAAGAAAGGGAGGGAAAATTTTGGGGTACAACAGTTGCCCCTGTTCAATCTTCTTGAACCTGAAGAGTTAGATTGGCAAGTTTTCCTTTCGCAACTCGAAGGTAAAAGGAGATTGGACACCAGAGTGCCCAGAAATTTGCACTCGCATGTTGGAGTATCAGCGAATGTGACGGCGGGAATGGGCTTATAGATGCCATTTGGAGAGGTGGTGGATAGAGAGATGGGCTTATAGATGCCATCTGGAGATGTGACAGAACTTTGTCGGGAATGGGCTTACAAATGCCATTTGGAAGTGTTGATCGCACAAGAGATTCCTTAGCGAGAACTTTATGTATCTGAGAAAGGCAGATGTTTTCCTGGCTTGTTACAGGTGTTTGATCTTCAATCTCCTTATGAAGATATGCCCTGGCTGGATACAGGTATCGAATCTACAATGGGTGGCTCACAGATGTGCCCTGGCTGGATACAGGAGTTGAATCTGGAAATGGTCGTCAATAGATATGCCCTGGCTGGATACAGGAATCGAATCTTCGAACTCTTCAGACGTGCCCTGGCTAGATACAGGAATCGAGTCTGGAAATGTGGTCAACAGATATGCCCTGGCTGGATACAGGAATCGAATCTTCGAACTCTTCAAATGTGCCCTGGCTAGATACAGGAATCGAGTCTGGAAATGTGGTCAACAGATATGCCCTGGCTAGATACAGGAATCGAATCTTCGAACTCTTCAGACGTGCCCTAGATAGATACAGGAATCGAGTCTGGAAATGTGGTCAACAGATATGCCCTGGCTAGATACAGGTATCGAATCCGGAATTTGTGACAGTTGAAGGTAGTTGTCTTTGGGATTGTCTTTTTCCAGAAAAGGAAAAAACATAAGTTGTACGCAATGTCATGATGTATGATATGCATGATGTCATGATGTTCAACATGAGATAGTGTTGTATGCACTTTATCATGTATGTAAGCAAGATGTATGAAAGTGTGAAATATTTATGAATGTAATTTCGTCTTAGGAAAATAAATCCTTGACGATCGGCCGGGGAGTTGCCCTGTGGCCGAGATACTTTGCTGAAGTTTTAATGAGAGGCCTGCTGAGGACTTCAATGATGGATCCCGCTGGGGATAAAAACTCTGTTGGGGATACCAAAGATAAACTCCGTTGGGGGATTGAAAGATAAACTCCGCTGGGGATGATCTTTCCGTGGTAATTAGCTGAGGATAATCCAGTTATAAGCCCTTGTGAGGAATAACTCTGAATAAAGCTCGGGAGAGACGTCTGTATTCTGCAGGGAACAAGCTTCCAGAATCTACTGGGGATAAGCTTCAAGACCTGCTGGGGATATGAATTTCCACCTTCCTGGGGAAACCTTCAGACTGTACTGGTAAACGGTTCCACTGGAGTGTCTAATATACCGCCGGGGAACAATCTTAGATCAAGACTATCGGGGATGCTTGCTGATGAATGCCTATACTCTGCTGGGGAATGTTGTTATCTTGTCTTACTCTGTGGGGAGTTGAGATAATTTGGTCACATTCTTCAGTTAAATCTACCTTGGTACCTTGGCGGACAGGGCAACTGGACCGCATCAGACAACTTTACATTGCCCCTATTTCTGGTGTCACCTGTAATTAGTCTTTTATTTCATATGCAAGTATTTATGAATCAGCAATTTAATGTCAAATGCATATATCAAAAATGGACATTGGACGTTCTTCGCAAGACAAAACAGAAAACAATGGCAACTTGTATAGACAAGTGAATTTGTATTGATTTGACCTTTGCCTGTGAATAGGCGTTTCTGTACAAGAAGCTGACATCCTAGTAAGAGGATGCTGCCGAATAATCAGAGTTTTACAATTTTTGGAAAGAAAACAAAACAGCTATGTGAACAATCCCACTGGGTTTCAACTCTGCTATCGTCTTTATATCCCCAAGCGTCTCATCGCTTTGCTGCCTAGTTGAAGATGAAGCTGATTGGTCGATGCCGAATTCCGGATGCGAAGTGATCCAATGAGACATAGTGTTACGCTTTATCCCTAACTTTTGCCTGGACCGCCCTTTCGGGTTTTCAGTCCACCGGGATACCCATTTTTGCCCAAGTTGCCCTTTCGGGTTTTCAACTTTCCAGGTGTACAGATTTTTTTTTCATTTCATCCCTTATTTTTGCCCAAACCCTTTTGGTTCGCCGGGAAGCCCTTATTTTTGCCTAGGTATGTCAACCTAGCGGGTCTTTTATTCACGCGTAGTATCTTTTCACTATGTCTGCATTGGCGGGGTGAGGGAGGTCGTCACCATCCATGGTGGTTAGGATCATGGCTCCTCCTGAGAACACATGTTTAACCACAAATGGCCCTTCGTAAGTAGGGGTCCATTTTCCCCAGGGATCAATTTGAGGAAGGATGATGCGCTTGATTACCAAGTCTCCAACCTGATACTCTTGTGATCTGACTCTCTTGTTAAATGCCCTGATTATTCGTTTTTGATACGTCTGACCATGACAGATAGCGGTGAGCCTCTTTTCGTCAATCAGGTTTAATTGATCAAGTCGAGTCTGGATCCAGTCATCTTCGCTCAAATAGGCATCCTTCATTATCCGGAGAGAGGGTATCTGGACTTCAATCGGCAAGACTGCCTCCATGTCGTAGAACAAGGAAAAGGGAGTTGCCCCGGTTGACGTTCTTGTTGAGGTACGGTACCCGTGAAGAGCAAACGGTAACATCTCGTGCCAATCTTTATAGGTCACTGTCATCTTCTGCACAATTTTCTTAATATTCTTATTAGCTGCCTCTACAGCCCCATTCATCTTTGGCCGGTAGGGAGAAGAATTGTGGTGCTGTATCTTGAATTGTTCGCAGAGTTCAGTGATCACTTTGTTATTGAGATTGGTACCGTTGTCCATGATGATTCTTTCCGGGACACCGTACCGACAGATCAGATTATGCCGGATGAAATGTGCCACGACGCTCTTGGTTACTGTTGCGTAGGAAGCTGCCTCAACCCACTTCGTGAAGTAATCGATCGCTACCAAGATGAAGCGATGCCCGTTGGATGCTGTTGGTCGGATCTCACCAATCATATCGATGCCCCACATTGCAAAAGGCCAAGGTGCCGTCAGGACGTTCAGAGGAACGGGAGGAATATGCACCTTGTCAGCATAGATCTGGCATTTGTGACAAGTTCGAGAATGTTGGTAACAGTCAGCTTCCATTGTGGACCAGAAATATCCTGCCCGAAGGATTTTCTTTGCCATGGTATGTCCACTAGAATGTGTTCCAAATGTACCTTCATGCAGTTCTATCATGATCTTCTCTACTTCAGCCTTATCCACACAACGTAGTAGAGTTGAATCATGGTTCCGTTTGTAGAGGATGCCTTTGCTGAGGAAGAATTTTGCCGCAAACCTCCTCATGAACTTCTTGTCATTGACAGATGCACCTTCGGGGTACTCCTGAGCTTCCAAGTACCTCTTTACCTCATGATACCAGGGTTTTTCAGCTGCCTTCTCGGCCTCGAGGTCGCAGCAGTATGCCGGTTCGTCCAACTTCCAGATAATGATCCGGGGAGCCTCATTGTCCCATTTAACTTTGAACATTGAAGACATCGTAGCTAGTGCGTCTGCTAGCTGATTCTCCTCTCTTGGGAAGTGCTCAAAAGTTATCTCTTCAAAGTGGGGAAGCAAGGTCAACACATACTCCTTGTAAGGAATAAGATTTGGGTGTTTCGTATCCCACTCGCCTTTGATCTGATTGATCACGAGAGCGGAATCTCCGAAGACACTCAGGAATTTGATCCTTAAATCGATTGCAGCTTGTAGACCCATGATACATGCCTCATATTCTGCCATGTTGTTGGTGCAGTTGAAACATAATCGGGCGGTGAGTGGAGTATGAGTTCCTTTGGGAGATATGATTACAGCGCCGATGCCGTTACCCAAAGCATTGGAGGCTCCGTCAAAATGCATAGACCATCGGGATCCTTCCTCAGGTCCTTCATCCGGTCCAGGTACTTCACAGTCAGTTACCACCATGATGTCTTCGTCCGGAAAATCAAAGTTCAATGATTGGTAATCGTCCATAGGTTGGTGTGCTAAATGATCTGCCAGCACACTTCCTTTAATTGCTTTCTGAGTTGTATACTGGATATCATATTCTGTTAAGATCATTTGCCATCTCGCTATTCTTCCAGACAGAGCGGGCTTTTCAAATATGTACTTGATGGGATCCATCTTTGAAATCAACAAAGTGGTGTGAGTCAGCATATACTGTCTCAGCCGGCGAGCAGCCCATACTAGAGCGCAGCAAGTTTTCTCAAGAAGTGAGTAACGAGACTCACAGTCGGTAAACTTTTTGCTCAAGTAATAAATAGCGTGCTCTTTTCGGCCAGACTCGTCATGTTGTCCCAGCACACACCCCATCGAACTGTCAAGTACTGTCAAATATAGTATCAAAGGTCTTCCTTCCACTGGAGGCATAAGAATGGGTGGCTCTTGGAGATATTCCTTTATCTTTTCAAAGGCAGCCTGACATTCGTCGTTCCAACGTACTACTTGATCTTTCTTCAGTAATTTGAAGATTGGCTCACAAGTAGCAGTCAGATGTGAGATGAATCGGGCAATGTAATTCAGTCGTCCCAGGAAGCCTCTGACTTCTTTCTCTGTCCTTGGAGCCGGCATCTCTTGTATGGCTTTTACCTTGGTAGGGTCCACCTGAATACCTTTATCACTTACAATGAAACCTAGCAATTTTCCGGACCTCACCCCAAAGGTGCATTTGTTGGGATTCAACCTTAGCTTGTATAACTTCAATCGGTCAAATAACTTCCTCAGATGATCAAGGTGCTCCTCCTCAGTTTGAGACCTTGCAATCATGTCATCGACGTATACCTCAATCTCGTGATGGATCATATCATGAAATAAAGCAACCATGGCACGTTGATAGGTTGCCCCATCATTTTTCAATCCGAATGGCATAACTTTGTAACAGAAGGTGCCCCACTGAGTCACAAAGGTAGTCTTTTCCATATCTTCCGGGGCCATCTTGATCTGATTATACCCGGAAAAACCATCCATGAAGGAGAACACCTTGTGTTGAGCAGTATTGTCAATGAGAACGTCAATGTGAGGTAGAGGAAAATCATCCTTGGGGCTTGCCCTGTTTAAATCCCTGTAGTCAACACACATTCCGACCTTACCGTCCTTCTTCGGCACTGGCACCACATTGGCAACCCACTGAGGGTAAGAAGATACTGCTAGAAATCCGGCATCGAATTGCTTCATAACCTCGGCCTTGATCTTTTCAGACATCTCTGGGCGCATGCGGCGAACCTTTTGCTTTACCGGAGGGCAGTCTTCCTTGGTTGGCAGGTGATGAACTACAATGTCGGCATCCAAACCAGGCATGTCTTCATAGGACCAAGCAAATATCTCCATGTAATCCTGTAGCATCTGGACCAATCGTTGCTTCACCCTGAGCTCTAGATTGGCACCAATCTTGACCTCTTTCTTATTTGTCTCAATACCCAGGTTAACTGTTTCCACAAGCTCTTCATGTGGTCGAATAGCCCTCTCTTCCTGGAGTAGCAGTCTTGCAAGTTCACCAGGCACTTCACAATCATCTTCACCTTCGTCTTCGGCCAAGTTGATCGGATTCTCGAAGTCATAACTGGCAGTAGCAGAGCTGTTACCAGTGAGATCCAGAGTGGATTGAAACCTGTATAAGTGAGTGTGTGTAAATATAGCTGTTTTGCAATATATAACACAGAAAGAAAAGGGCACAAGATTTGAAATGCAACAAACGTCCAATGTTTTGATTGATGATATATGGAAATGTCATACAAAAAGCCCTCATAAATGGAGCTACGATGCCCCGGGTAGGACACCGAGCCAATAAAAGTTTTAACACATTGTTTGTTACAAATTGAAAATCAAAAGAGTTAATTACTGCGTGACAAATGTGATAGGTGTAAAATCCTTTGCCGTCCAGTTGCTTGGTCCGTTGCTGGCAGTCGGGTAGATCCAACTGTCAAACTCTGCTTCCTCTATATCCTCCTCAATAGCATTCACCCTTGGACTGGTGATAAACACTGGAGTCTTTCTGATCTTTTCCTTGCGCACAGCCCTCTGAGCCTCTGCAGTAAAGCCCAGCCCGAACTTGTCGTTCTTTGGAGTGAAGTCGGGAAGCTGACCCCAGTTCGCACAACTGCCTTTCTCGATTACAGCCCGTGCATCCTTCAAGGATGCCATCTTCAACGGAGAGTCTTCTTCAACTACTGCTTCAGCTGATGCCAAAATTGGAGGTACCTCCTCAAAATGTTGAAAGGGGGTTTCAATAAACTCCCCGTCCATCTCGATATACCGGAATGAATTCAAGTGACTAACCATGTATTCCTCCTCACCCTGCATGGTAACAATCTTCCCTTTGACAGGATATTTGAGCTTTTGGTGTAGAGTGGAGGTTACTGCCCCAGCCTTGTGAATCCAGGGTCGACCCAATAAGCAGGAGTAAGATGGACGAATATCCATTACATAGAATGTTGAGTCCAAGACTTGGGAACCCACACGAATAGGAATGTTTACTTCACCGTGCACCATCCTCTTAGAACCGTCGAAGGCTCTAACAATGATGTTGCTAGGTTTCAATTCCAAACCTTCACAATCCAAGCGATCCAATGCCTTCTTAGGCAAAACATTCAGGGAAGAGCCGGTATCTACTAACACGTGTGCGAGAGTAGTGCCCCTGCATTCTACGGAAACATGCAGGGCATCATTGTGATTTTTCCCTTTGGGGGTGAGGTCAGCATCCGAGAACCCCAAGCCATTGTCAGCTGTCAAATTAGCCACACAGTCCGTGAATTGATCCGCAGAGGTCTCTTGCGGCACATGGGCCGTTTTCAGAAATGAAATCAGGGCTTTTGCATGGGGCTCTGAGCATAGCAGCAATGATAGCATAGAGATTTTGGAGGGATTATGCCCAAACTGTTCAACAACGTTAAAGTCACTCTTTTTGATGATTTTCAGAATTTCCTCCATTTCTTGTTGGGAGGCTTCTACAGCAGTCTTTTTTGGTGCCTCCGTCCTGGCAGGCAAATCGGTAGCAACTTCTTTGCCCCGAGTATCAGAGGACCCGGCGGCAGTAGTAGACACAGGAACTTGAATTGGAACATGCACACTTGCGGGTGTGATGGTGAGAGGTTTTTGGATAACTGGCGGTGCAATGTCAGGCGAGAAGAGCCTGCCACTGCGAGTAATCTTAGCGGGACCAGTGATGTTATTGATACTGGTATTGGTGCTGAACTCCTGCTTCACCCCAAGCACATACACGTCGGCTTCATAATGCCATGGGACCGCTTTATCAGACTCATAGGGGAGAGGTCCCGGAACAGTAATAGTAATGGGTGCAACAGACATAATTCGGACTGGTTTCTTCGTGGGAGCTTTGGCAGGATTGTAAATTGTGACAACAGATATTTCTTCAACGGAAACAAACGGAACAGCAGTTTTCTTGAACAGAATTTCCTTGCTATCCATCAGGCTTTGGATGCATGATTTCAGCAGTGAACAACCGGTAGGGGTAACAGCACACAGGAGGCAACCCTTACTACAACTCGGAAATAAACCTGCTAGTAGTAAGTTCCTCTTAACAGTCAACAGAGGGGTAGCAACATCGCTCACTGAAACAGCATACAACTCTTCTTCAATGGCATTTACTCTATGCTGGGGCATAGGAGCGGTTACAACATTCGGTTTTTCAGATGCTTCAAACTGAATTTCCTTTGCGTCAATAAGATCTTGCACTTTGTTTCTCAAGGCCCAGCAATCATCAGTAGTATGCCCGGGGCCATCAGAATGATAAGCACAACGGGCATTTGGGTTATACTTAGGAGATGCAGTATTCACGACTTTAGGGGCTTCTTTGGTGGTCACCAAGTTGGTTGACAATAGTTGGGGTAAAATTTGTGACAAGGTCATACTCAACCGAGTATACTGCCTCTTGGGCCTTTCACTTCTTTGTTGATTGTACTGCTGAGGAGCAGCAACAGGTTTTGAAATGACCAGAGCATTGACGGCTTGGCGACTTTCTGGCTTGACTTGTCTTCTAGGACCGTAGACGGCACTTGCTTCTTTCTTAAAAGGCCTTTTCTCAGTACTTGCAGCAACGCCCTTCTGAATCTTTCCTGACCTGATGCCAGCTTCTATTCTTTCGCCCGTTAAGATCAAATCGGTAAACCCCGCGGAAGAGTTACCAATCAGATGATTGAAAAATGGCCCAGATAGGGTCCCTAGAAACATATCAACAAGTTCACGATCGGTTAAAGGAGGCTGCACCCTGCCAGCCAAATCCCTCCATTTTTGTGCGTACTCTTTGAATCCTTCGCCTGTTCCTAACGACATACCCTGAAGTTGGGTACGAGTAGGGGCAAGGTCAGAATTGTATTGGTATTGTTTGTAGAAAGCGGTGGCCAAATCTTCCCAATTTCGAACGCTGGTTCCTTCTAGCTGATAAAACCACTCCAATTGAGCTCCAGAAAGGCTGTCTTGAAAGAAATGAATCCAAAGGTTTTTATCTGCCGTATAGGGTTGAATCTTTCTCACGTAGGACCTGAGATGCATTTTGGGACAGGACAGCCCATCATACCTTACAAACACTGGCACTTTGAATTTTGGGGGGATCACAATCCCGGCAACCAAACCCAAGTCTTCAAAATCCAAACCCGGTACTCTTTGTAGCTCCATGGCGGCCAACCTGTCTTCTAGCCCTTTGTACTTATCATCAGCTGGAGGGTATTGTTGATCAGTATAATCTTCATCCTCTTCGACCTCTTCTTCTTCCGCATCAGACTCGGAAGGTATCGCAGCCCCACCTCCTTTGCTGGTTCCTTCATCAGAGATAGGAGGAAATTCAAGCACTCTCCGAGCTTCTCCGTCAAATCTTCTCCCCAAAGTAGCCACCCCGATTCTCTTTTTCTTCTTTTTCACTGGGTCTTTGTTCCCCAATTGAGTCTTGATATCCTCCTGACCCTTAGCCAAGGTCATCAGGAGTTGCTGGAACTGTGCATTCTGGGCTTGTAGGTCTTTGACTGTTTGCTCGAGATCCATCCTGACTGACATAAACAGCAGATAGATAAGGAAACTTGGAGTGAGACCTTTTTATGCACATGGTGAATGATATGCTTATGTATGCAATGCATTCAGGGATTTAGGACATTCAAAATTGTTTCAGACAAAGAAGAACGCACGTCATATTAATAAGAAGAAATTTGTTAGTACATAAATGCCCCATGGGCCAAATATTACAAAATAACTTCTCAAGGTAAAAAGACATTGCGCATCCTCTTTGGTGCGATGTAGGTGTTGAGGTCCTCTTGCTCATGGAGTCGGCGGGTAAGCTCTAGAACCTTCTTCTCACTGGCGTAGAAGCTAGCTTCAAAACTATTTCGTTCCTCCTTGAGCTGAATCCAACTTTTCTGCATTTCCTCCCACGATGTAGGCATGTCTGGATGTAGGATGGTGTAGGGAACCTCTCCTTCATTGACAGGCTCTTTAATCACAGGGAGAACATGAGGATAAGGCATCATCAGACTTTGGGCTCGGGCTCGTACCCACTTGAAACAAGGCTCCAGAGAGATGGAGTTCTTGTGTCCCAGAGTCTTGCTATCAACCTTGTTGAGTTTTCCCCAGGCTCTGATGAATCTTTGGCGAAGTCCTTGCGCATCGTTGTCGAAGTCAAAAACTAGGTCAGGAATCAACATGTCATGAGGACCATCCCTCCGTGCATATCCAAATTGCCTCAAAGCTAGGCAAGGGTTGTAGGTGATACCTCCTCTGATTCCAAGTAAAGGAACATTAGGAAATTCTCCGCAACGATCGACGATGATGACATTTTCTCTGGATCGAGAACACCAATGTATATCAGAGTGAGTAAGAGTCATCAACCATTGGGACCACCTTGAGCCTTGGTCGTTCTTCAAGACAGATTGTGGAAGGTGTGAAATAAACCACCTTGCAAGGAGAGGAGTACAGCACATGAGAACACCCCTCTTTCTCATTGTTCGTGTGTAAAATGAGTGAAGGATGTCCCCAAGCAATGTTGGTATGGGATTTCTGGACAAAAAGATTTTGACGGCGTTGACATCTACCAATTGGTCAGGATTTGGGAACAAGACCAACCCATAGATAAGGAGTGCCACAATCTCCTCAAAGGCTTGTAGGTCCAATGAGTTCCAGCATTCTTGTGCCTTCTCAAACAAGAATTTTGCTAAGAATCCTTTGACGCTGCTTCTGGTTTCCCAATGCCCCTTGATGTCGGATGGTTGTAGATGTAATGCTCGAGCAACATCTTCCGGCTTTGGTTCCCTTTCCGTACCGTTGAAGGGTAGTTGATTAAGGATAGGAATTCTCAGGAGTTGAGAAAACTCCTCCAAAGTGGGTACCAACTGATAATCAGGGAAAGTGAAACAGTGGTGAAGAGGGTCAAAGAACTGGAATAGCACTTTCATCATGTCTTCTTCAATGTTGGTGTTGGCTAGGCTGAGCAGTCTACCATGTCTTTCACTGAAGGATGAATTTTCTGGAATTCTTGAGGTGAGCTCCTTGAGTTGGGGAGAGATTCTCACAAGGTTGACTTGAATGGTATTTCTGCGAGGAATTTCCATGACCTACAAAACAGGAACAAAGATGAAGATCCAAAACCCTTGAAATGGTTAGTGAATGCATATGATGTTTCATGATGTTTATGATGTATGCACAGAACATATGTACAAGCAAATCACACCAAACCCTAGTTTCAGGCTTGCGTGGGGTTTCATAGGTAAGTACCCTCTTGAGTGTAGTTGTCTTAAAAACCTGTCCTATAAATAGTAATCGGGTTCTAAGGAGCTCAATATCACAGGATTGTTTTCATCGTTCATTGTTTTGGTTTAGCCACTTAACTAGCGACCAAAATATTCCAAGAAAACAACCCTCAATGAGTGTAGTATCGAGTATCTACCAACTTCGGACTGCACCAAAGCCGGTCATCTCACTACCCCTAATAAAAGGCCAAGATGGTCAAGTAAGGTTCTAGGTCATTAGTGCTTAGTGACATCACTCAGCGGCCCCGTACTCTCCTTGATTGAACTCAAGGATTACCGGTACTCACAAATATGTCGCACTAATATAGCTATTGCTTCGACCGTGTCGGTATACCCCGCACAGTTTCCACAACGTATTGCTATCTATGAATGTTTCCCAAAATCCGGGTGTAGGATTTGCAAACCCAAACAATAGAGCCAAAGTATAAAGCAAACAATCCAAACAATTAGTCATGCAAGAGGGTGATCTAAGCCCTAAGGTTACTCCACTTTTAAAATAATTCCCCAGCAGAGTCGCCAGTTCTGTGATACGGTGGGAGAACTGACTAGTGTTTTGCGTTTTTTATTCGCAAATGTTTCGGTTGAGCAAGAGTCGCCACCGACTTTTTATTTTATCCTAAGGAAAGGTTTAAAAAGCACAGCAAAAACCTTTGAGATTTTTCTTGGATTCGGGGAGTAGATTATAGAAAGGGAAGGTATTAGCACCCTTTCTATCCATGGTTATCCATGGGCTCTTAGTTACTTGCTTAGATCACTTGCCTTTTGTTTTCAATTGTTTGAAATGGTGCTTTGTGTGTGTTTTTGAAAAGTGTTTTGAAAAGAGGCCAATGTGGTGGCAACCTTTGTAATGATCCATGTTGGGATGTATACAAAGGTGTATGTCTTTTGAAAAGGTTTTCATATGTTTGGGAAAGTCATTTTGAAAGTGTTGTGAGGTGTGGTTTAAAAACAGGCAAGTGTTTTTGTTTTGCAAGTTGACAAGTACTTAAGAGCGATCTACCCTAAAGTTCTCCAAGATTTTTGTTATGTTTTTAACCCTTTTACCAATTTTGTTCCACCATTGTATTTGGTGGACAATCTTGTGTTAGGATGTGAACGGGACGGGCGTGGGTCGTCGTTTAGACCATAATTGCAATGGTGCCAAGTATCTTTGGGCAATTTTTCTTTAAGGGATTTTGATCATTTTAGGCAAAAAAAGCGTCATCGAGGGACTATGATCATCTGAGTTATTTTTTTGCCCAAAGAGACCTAACATGCAATATGACCCAATTTTTGAAAGGCAACAAGTGGATGTAACCCTAGGGGTGTTAGTGTGCAAGTGTGTTTTATTGCATACAAGAGTTTTTTTCTTTGAATTAGGTTTTTCTATTTCATTGATTTTATCTTGCCATACATGTCCTAATTACTAGCAATAAGAAGCGTAAATATAAAATCCTACGCTATTACAACAATTAGGGGAAGGGGATACACATTTGTACATGGGGGGTTCAACGAGAAAAATAGACAAAAAAGAAAATAGCAAAAAACAAGATATATATAGAGAGAGAGGGAGCCCGCGCGCTGCTGGGAGGTCATCAGAAGTTCTGACTCAGATCCGCTGCCAGATGATCAACCTGTTAGTGAAACTGGATGAGTCAGAACTTCTGACTCTAGCACCTGCAAAACAGAACCTTGTTAGTGGGGAAATCAGAAGTTCTGATTTCCCTGCACTGCAAGACAGAAGTTTGTTAGTGGAGAAACCAGAAGTTCTGATTCTGTTGAAAAGGCAATAACTCTCAGAGGTTCTGATATCATTGACAGCAAAACAGGCTTCAGATGTGCTAACGTTAAAGTCAGCACTTGGCTTTTTCCTGTACTAACCAGAACATCTGCAATTCTGTTGTTATTCCACAAAACAGGAAACATATTTGGAATAGATCCAGCAAATAGCAAAAATGCTTCAGGGGTCAGAATCACCAAGGTCACAGGCAAGTCCTATACTGGCTCAGAATGTTCTGAGGTATGAAAATCCTCAGAACATAAACAGTAATAACATGAATATTTACATTATGTTACTTGAATATGCACAGCTGATGATGCTTAACAGTGTGATGAGGGTCAGCAGGTGCTTACCTGACTGTTTGGAAAAGTTGGTGAGTGAAAGTTTAGCTTTTGGTTCTGGTTCTGGTGGTGTTCTGGACAGATTTTGAAAAGGGGAAGTAAAGGTGTATACGTGTGTAGGGTCAGAAGTTTGGAAAGAGTGTTTCTGGTTTACAGAAAAGAACTGGATATTTGATGAAGTTAAAGGTGAGAAACTCAAAGTTATAGAACAAAACTGGAGATTTTGGCAGAGTTTCAGAACGCTATGTTGCTAGGAATTCTGTTTTTCTCTTAGCAATTTTTTCTGTTTCTTTTCTTGAACCCCTTTTGCAGTGGTGAAAGCTCCCTATTTATAGGCAAAGTTCTTGTGGATGCCTTGAACATTTAAGGCGCCAACAGAGTTTGAATTTGTTCTTTGACAGAAATTCCTGGGAAGTTGTGATACAGATAGCTTTCAGCCTAGGTTGCAGCAGCAGGCGTAGATTGGGGAGAAGTGACCTCTGAAGTGGGCGGTGGCGTGAAGACCCATGCCAGAATCTGTGCAAAAGCGTTTTCCAAGCCACACGTGAATGCTCAGGAGTGGTTGGAAGCATTAATGGGCATTAAATGGTGACAAGACCTGTCAATACCAATATTCTAGTAATGGAAACCAGCGTTGAATCAGCAGCGTAAACCATGCTCTGGCCTTGGCTACTTGTTGTCTTAGTAAGTTCTGGAGATTCTCCTGGTTTTCTGGTACGTTTCTTGGATTTACTTCTGGACAATCTGGACTTAGAGATTCTGTATCAGTGTAACACCCATTCTTCTGATCTTTCATCTTCTGATTTCAACCTGTTCTGAAGGAGCCTTCAGACTTTCCTGCTTCTCTTGCATTCCTTTAGCAAATTCTGACTGAGCTTGTGTAACTGCTGAAGGGGCATGTTCTGTTTGAGGCTTACATTCTGAACCACGTTTACAACTTCTGATTGAACTGATGTAGCTGCTGAAGAGCCAACTTCTGACCACGCTGAGCCAAGCTTGCAACTTCTGACCGTCTTCATCTGGAATGGGTCCAGAAGTTCTGAAGCGCTGATTTTTCTAAAAAAAACACTTATTTTAAAGAAACATTCTGAGTACTTAGAATTTGATTTTTTTCTCAAAATAAAAGCGTTGCTTCTGGAGTTCGTGAGATCATCTTGCTCTTGTAAGTGGCTTGCTTGGGCAAAAAGGATAACTCAGGACTTGGATTTGTTTCAGGGGGACTTTGAAAAATCCAAGATGGTTTCCTGAAGAAAGGGAGGGCAAATTTTGGGGTACAACAAGAGGCTAGATAGTTGGGAGGAGCTGGATTGTCCTCTTTGAGCGCAGGTGGGACTGAGGAAGATGAATCCGTGGCTCCGTCCCGGTAGCCTGAGGGCCCGGGGATGACGCCCCTGGGAAGTATATTATGGCGGGGGTTGCCGGTGTTGTCGGGGACACCGTTCTTTTCAGCGAGGTTGTTGTTAGCATCGACGACGTGGACGTTCTGGTCGTCCCGAGTTTGGTCAGCCATGACGATGGAAGATGGTTTTTAGCTTTTGGTCTTTGAAAGTTTGTAAGACGGGGAAGCTTAGTTTCCCACAAACGGCGCCACTGATCTTACCGGATCAGAATTGGACCGTCACAGCTGGCTCGAACTAGATTTGAGTGAGATGGGGGGGGGGGGGGGTACTTGTAAGGCACTCCGATGATAAAATGAGAGAGGGAATGAGCAGGCAAATAGTATGTAGGTGCATAACAAAATGAATACCTGACTCTCTTGGAACAGAGGGTATTTATAGCCCCCAGCGCTGGGCCGAGGTCCCTTTATTGGGCCGACCAGAACTGGCCCAACAAAGGGACTGCCAGGTTCTACGTGTGTAGTGGGGACCCGCACGTGGTCCCCTTCCTGGATGGTGCTCTACGAAGAATGAGGAGGAACGAAGACGCGGTCTTCTCCGAGCTCTGAGGATTCCGCAGCATCCAGAGGGGGTTGAGTCTGCTCTACGAGGAGGATGCTCGAGCAAGGCTCGAGTTGGAGCACCCTTGGTCGAGGACGCTGATCGCTGCGGTAGCAGCAGGCATAACCGCTGTGAACTGTATCCGGGTATGCTCAGGGTGGTCTGTTCCGCGAGTTCCAGATCGGCAGCCTAGTATTACAAAGAAACCAGAAAGACTCCCGCAAAGGGAAATTGGACGCAAACTGGGAAGGCCCTACCGCGTTCAAGGCGCTACGGGTACCAGAGTGTATTACCTCGAGCAGTTAAACGGAGAACCATTACCACGACCCTGGAATGTTGCAAAGCTGAAACAGTACTATAGTTAAAGCCCTCAACCACTGCGGACTCTTGTTGTCAGACATTTCACCCTCAGCCAACGAGGGGAAAGTCTCGACCATGTAGGCGAGTCAAGGTACGAACCCGACCTACCAACCACCGAGCGGTACGCCGTCGTTCACCCAATGAACCGAACGCCAATGCCCGACAGGGATACCTCGATCGAGCTCCACTGTCGAAGTACCCACATGGCAGAACACCCAGCTCACGATGGGCATTTCACGCCGCGAGCGTAGGACCCCGATCCGAGGTCATACGTCTGACATGCAGTTTCCACTCCGCTCAATCAAAGCGCTTCGAAGTGTGTCGAACCATTAAAGAGGTCGAAAGGATATCTCCGCTCGAGCACAAAACCTTATCAAACTGTTCATTACAAAAATAACAGTCAAGCATACGCCTAGATACGAGCAGCTAATTGCAAAACAAACATCAATCGAAAAAACATGCATAAAACGGATTAATGGTAAACCGACCAAGAAGGCCGGCGGTGTTCAAAGTTACAATCCATGGCACAACGGCCAAAAGAAATCAAGAATAAACACGGGCATGCAGGCCCAAAAAAAACAAATAAAAACCAATACACGGGCACGCAGACCCAAACAATAACTAGATGCTAAACATCCCCGGGATTACTGGCGTCCACATCAGGAGACTCGGGAGGAGGCACAACCTGACCATCAATAATCTAGGACAGAAATCCGACTCCCTCGGTGTTCATGCCCGGATTTAGGACGGACAGCTGACTCACTGCAGCCTCGAACCCATAGGCTAAGGCACCAACGCAATCTGACTCGAGGAGGTGGATACGAGCAACCAAATCTGAACGTGTGTGCAAAGAGGCTATCTCTTCTGGCTCGTCATCAGCAGGAAGTGTGATATGGTGAGAGAACTGACTTGGGTTTTGCTTTGTGTTCGCAAATGTTCGGTTTAGCAAGAGTCGCCACCGACTTTTTATTTATCCTAAGGAAAGGTCAAAAAGCACAGGAAAGACCTTTGAGATGTTTTCGTGGGTTCGGGGGGTAGATTATGAAAAGGGAAGGTGCTAGCACCCTTTTCATCCATGGTTATCCATGGGCTCTTAGTTACTTGTTTTAGATCACTTGCCTTTGCTTTTCAATTGTTTGAAATGGTGCTTTGTGTGTGTGGTTTTTGAAAATGTTTTGAAAAAGATGCCTTGTCTAGGCAACCTTTGTAACAATTCGTTTGAATGTTTTACAAAGGTGTTTGTCTTTTTGAAAAGATGTTTCAATGTTTTTGGAAAGTTGTTTTGAAGTTGTGTTTGTGAAGTGTGTTTGAAAAAAATGGCAAGGATGTTTTTGCAAGTTTGATCAAGTAACTAAGAGTTATCTACCCTATTTTACTCAAAGATCTTTCTTATGTTTTTAACCCTTTTAACAGTGTTGTTTCACCATTGTGTTTGATGAACAACCTTGTGTTAGGATGTTTAAACGGGACAGGCGCGGGTCATCGTATAGACCATGAGAGCAATAGTGTCAAGTGTCTTTAGCAATTTTCTTGAGGGACTATGATCATTTTGTTTAGGCAACAAGATAGTGTCATCGAGGGACTATGATCATTTTGTTTGTTTTTGTTTTGCCAAAGTACTCAACATGCAACCATGGCCCATTTTTGAAGGCAACAAGCGGGATTACCCTAGAGGTGCAAGTGTGCATTGTGTTTGTTTTTCATGCATGTTTATCTTTGGATTAGGTCATCTAGCGGTTGATTGATTTTGCATACAAAACCTAATTACTATACAGTATATAGAAAGCGATAAATTGCGGGAATTTAAAGTCTAAGCTATTACAAATAAGTATCCGGGGATGGGGGTACAAATGTTTACAAATGGGGATGAGTCTTATCAGGATAGTAGTGTCCAAATGTTATTTACAACCAAATCGAATCGTCGCATTCTCAATGTAAAATATAAGAATAAAAAGGAATCAAAAGCAATGCATGATGCACATGATTATTTACAAGTGATCAAAATGTTAACCTAATGTATTTATTAAGTATTATTATTATTTTTGTGTTTCTATTAATTATATATAAACAAAAAAAAAGGTTTTAAAGAAAAAAATCAATTAACTTAATAAAATCTATTTTTTTTATGTATTTTTGGTTTTTTAAGGTAATGAAAACATTAATAAAATTCCATACAAAAAGTTAGTATATTATTGTTTTTACTTAATAAAAAAAAAGGGTTATGAAAAATATTAGTAATAAAAAGAAATGTTTTCAAGACATGAAAAAAAGTAAGTGGGCTTTTGCTTGAATATGTTTGGCCCAAGTAATAAAATAAAAAAGACAGATTAACACAAAAAGGGGGTGTAAGAGCCAGAAATACGTTGGGCCTTAGGGGGTTTTTGTGCAAAGGGGCAGGCACAAACGCATTGACAAAGTTTTTAGGGTTTGTTTGTTTGTTGCTCAGAACAAGGTTTGCATTGTTTGGAACGACGCCACTTCTCTCCTTTCTTCTTCGCCTTCATCCTTCTCAAACACTTAGCCATTGATGCTTCTCTCCTCGCCTCAGGCTACTAGACGCCACCTCCACTCTCCTCTCCGCGTTTGCTCAAGTGGTGACAAAAAAGGGTAATGATTTTCAGCTTCTGAACATTTTTTAGGGTTTTTTTTTTGGATTTCAATCTTGCATGTTTATCTTTTTCATGTTATTGATTTTCTGTGTTACATTTGTATGAGGTGTAAAAAGGAAGAGGAGACAATACCTTTGGGTTTAGTTTTGGAGAGGAGACAGAGGAGTGGACGGCGGAGCTTCTCAGGTGGCCAAGGCGGAGGGAGTATGACGATGCTTGCTGGCTTCCTGGTACTTCGTATCTCTTGCTTCGTTTTGTGATGACCCTAACTCTGAAAACATTGTATTATTTGCTTCTGTCTCTTTTCCTATCTGAATGCTTGCCTTGTTGTTTGGATATTTGATTGTTGATGAATCTTTGAAGTTCTGATGTTTCCTCTCTTTGGATTTTGTTGACTTTTTCAATGATGATAATTTCTGAGATGCTTTTGCTTCTTGTTTTTGAATATTGGCTTTGTTGATATTGATGATGTTGCCTTATTCTGAGAATGTCTTTTGGCTATTGTGGATTTTGCTTGGATTCTTGGTTGTTTGATTCAAGCAAGCTTGAAGGTTTTAGCAGGTTTATAGGCTTGTTTTGGTTACAGGCTTGAGGCAGATTTGGAGGTTAGCAGGTTTGTTTGAAACTTGCAGTTTGACAGGTTTTAACAGGTTTAAAGGCAGGCTTGAAAGTTTGCTTGCTTGGTAAGGTTTTTAGGCTTTGGCTTGAAGCAGGCTTGGGTGAGACTGGTTTTTGATAGGTTTTTAGGCTTGTTTGGCTTTGGCTTAAATGCTGTAACAGGTTTTTAGGCATGTTTTGGTTACAGGCTTCAAGGCTTGTTTCTTGTAAGTTCGGTGTTGAAGACAGGTTGAAGGCCTTAGCAGGTTTGTATGGTACAGGCTTGCTTCTGGTTGGGAAGGGAGTTAGCAGGTAGGCCTGATGCAGGCTTGCTTCTGGTTTGGAGGTTTGGTTACTAGCAGGCTGTGTTATGCAGGCTTGCTTGCAATGTTACAGTTTGTGGTATATTTTCTTTATGTGTTCTCCCCCCGTTGAACTGTTGGATATCTTGTTATATTTATCTATCTTCTAAGCCTGCCCAAAAACTGTAAGCCTGCTTCACTTTTTTTCTTTCTCTCTCTCCAGAAAAGTATATTTAATTGCTTAATGGTACTTTTGTTCTGAAAAGGTTGTGGCTGGGAAATGATGAAAATTTTGAAATATTGCTTGCATTTTGGTTTTGCTCTGCATATCCCTTATCTTCCAGATTTTCTGCATTGGCTTTTTGTGTACTTGTTGACAGTTTTTGACAGCTTCTTTGACAGCTTCTTTTGTCTTTCTTTGACAGTTTGGTTTGCCTAGTTTGGTTGACAGTTTTGTTTGCCTTTATGCATTGTGCAACTTGTTTGTTTAGTTTGCAATTTGGTTTGGCATTTTCAGTTTGAAATTATGCAGCCTTGTATTTAATTAATTCCATGCTTGCAAACAATTTTACTTTCCTCTTTGTGAACCAAGAAGAGGAATTTTCTTGTGTTTTGCAAAGAGGATGAGCAAAATATGATGAAAACCCAAAATAATCTGATTCCGGCCAACAACCTTTAATGATGAACTTTTATGATTAACCGTCTGAAAATGCCTTTCCAATTTAACTGTTATTGACTTCTCCTTTTTCTGGCTTTGCAGGTAAATATCAATTGGGGCGAGGGAAGCAGCAGTAGAAGATGAAGACTTAAAGAAACTTAGGATGATTGTCTTATTTTATTTTTAATCATCGTAATTTATTGTAAATACTGTAAATAAATTTACTGTATCAAATAAACATTTGTAACAACAATTAAAAATGAATAAAATCTTTTGTCAGACAATTCTTGATTTCTTCTGCACTTGTTTATTTAATTATTTAAATTCCTTGAATTATAATAATTGGAAATGCATCCCAATAATTGTAACTCAGATAATATAAATAATCAACAAACGTCCGGCGTTCCAAATAACCAAATGCATTGCACAATTAAGCAAACAAATGTCCATACGCCTTTTACCTTACTGGTTAAACCAACACTTCAATCTTTCAATCAGAAGCCTCAGCTTCTATCCCAGATGTTTAGACTTTGAGAAACAAACAGGAATCTTGAACAAGCGTCAAAACCATGTGACAGTCAAATGAAAAGAACTGTGGATTAAAATTCTTTTGAGAATGCGTGCGCAAACCCTAATTTTGTTTGACTGATAAGAAAAGTCTGTTTGACCGATTCTTGAGCCAATCTGAAAAATTAGGAAAAGCCCAAAGCTGTGATTTCTTTGTGAAAAATGGGAGGGAAAATTTTGGGGTACAACAATAGTTGCCCCTGTTCAATCTTCTTGAACCTGAAGAATTAGATTGGCAGGTTTGCCTTTCGCGACTCGAGGGTAAAAGGAGATTGGACACTAGAGTGCCCAAAAAATTTGCACTCGGTGATGTGATGGTAGAGGGAATGGGCTTAAAGATGCCATTTGGAGATGGGCTTAAAGACGCCATCTGGAATGTGACAGAATCTTGTCGGGGGATGGGCTTAAAGATGCCATCTGGATTGTATGTTGAATTGTATGTCGTTGGTGAGTGGGTGAGTATCAGAAAGGTATCCATGTTTGGAACGTCTCTGAACTGGGGGTCTGAATAAGCAATAGATTGTCATCCGTGTTTGGAGAATCCATAAACTGTTTTCAGAAGTATTAAAGTTGAATAAGCAATAGATTAACATCCGTGTTTGGAGAATCCGTAAACTGTTTCAGAAGTCTTGAATCTGAACAAGCGATAGATTAGCATCCGTATCTGGAGAACCCGTAAACTGTTTTCAGAGGTTGAGTCTGAACAAGCGATAGATTAACATCTGTATCTGGAGAACCCGTAAACTGTTTTCAGAGGTCTTGAATCTGAACAAGCGATAGATTAACATCCGTATCTGGAGAACCCGTAAACTATTTTCAGAGGTCTTGGAGTTGAATAAGCAATAGGTCAACATCCGTGTCTGGAGAACCCGTGAACTGTTTTCAAAAGTCAAAGCTTTATTAATCTTATCCTGAAAAGGGTAAAATATTAGCTGAAACACAAAGTTATGTTGCATGAAATGTATGATGCAATACATATGTTATATCAATGTTTATGATATATGAATGTAATGAATGCGCATGTAAGCTGATGAGCTGTCTTGCTAAGGATAGATGAATCCTGGATAGCTGGGGATAATGGACTCTTTGACTGCTGTCAGGGAAAGTGAATCCTTGACTGCCGCTGGGGATTGCAAATCCTTTGATCATTGAAAATGAGAAGTCCTAGAACCACTGTTGGGGAAATCAGGAGTTTGGGTTGTATGCCAATCTACTGGGGATTCCTGTTTTGAGGAGATCTTCATTGGGAAATATCTGAATACTCTGTGAGGAATTGAGAATGAGAGTCTTCATTCTGTTTGGGGGATAAGAATTCTGTGGGGAATAGCCATACTGTTGAAAAGTAGCTATCCTGTCGGAGAGTAAAACTCGGGATTCTGGATAAAGTTTATTCTTGTCTGGAAGAAGTTCAGGAGTTTTAGGTTGTATGCCACTTTGAGAATGAGAATCTTCATTCTGTCGGGAATATCAGGAGCTTGGGTGTATGCCAATCTACTGGGGAAGCAAGAATGAGAATCTTCATTCAGGCGTTTGGGTCAGGAGGTTGGGTGTATACCGATCTTCTGAGGTTTCAAGGATGAGAGTCTTCATTCTGTTAAGGGTCATAAATTGGGAGTATACCAATCTTCTGAGGTTTCAAGGATGAGGGCAGTTTTTGTTAAGGGTCAGAAATTGGGAGTATACCAATCTTCTGAGGTTTCAAGGATGAGGACAGTTTTTTAGGAGCCTCAGTTGTCCGTTATTTTGTTGGTGGCTGTAATTTCAAAAGGTGACGAAGGAAATTTTGACGAACGCTACTCCAAAAGGTGATGAAGGAACCTTTGACGATTACTACTCCAAAAGGTGATGAAGGAATCTTTGACGATTACTACTCCAAAAGGTGATGAAGGAATCTTTGACGATTACTACTCCAAAAGGTGATGAAGGAATCTTTGACGATTACTACTCCAAAAGGTGATGAAGGAATCTTTGACGATTACTACTCCAAAAGGTGATGAAGGAATCTTTGACGATTACTACTCCAAAAGGTGATGAAGGAATCTTTGACGATTACTACTCCAAAAGGTGATGAAGGAATCTTTGACGATTACTACTCCAAAAGGTGATGAAGGAACCTTTGACGATTACTACTCCAAAAGGTGATGAAGGAATCTTTGACGATTACTACTCCAAAAGGTGATGAAGGAATCTTTGACGATTACTACTCCAAAAGGTGATGAAGGAATCTTTGACGATTACTACTCCAAAAGGTGATGAAGGAACCTTTGACGATTACTACTCCAAAAGGTGATGAAGGAATCTTTGACGATTACTACTCCAAAAGGTGATGAAGGAATCTTTGACGATTACTACTCCAAAAGGTGATGAAGGAATCTTTGACGATTACTACTCCAAAAGGTGATGAAGGAATCTTTGACGATTACTACTCCAAAAGGTGATGAAGGAATCTTTGACGATTACTACTCCAAAAGGTGATGAAGGAATCTTGGATGACTACAACCTCAGCAGGATGATGAAGGAATCTTGGATGAATACAACCTCAGCGGGATGATGAAGGAATCTTGGATGACTACAACCTCAGCAGGATGATGAAGGAATCTTGGATGACTACAACCTCAGCGGGATGATAAAGGAATCTTTGACGATTACTACTCCAAAAGGTGATGACTTTTATCTGTCGATCAATCTGCGTATGTTAAGAATGTTGTTGAAATGTAATTTTGTTTTGGAGAATAAATCCTTGACAAATGTTGGGGAAATAAACCCATGACTGCAGGTCTGCTTAGAGAGGTGATGAACTTCTCGAGGACACTTGAATTTCTTTTCAGAAAGATTTCGGAGAGGTTTCATCATTGCCCCTAGTATCAGATGCTTGTGATATTGCCAGGATACTTGGACTGCACGTAACCCTTTGACGAGATTGACGTTTAAATGCCCCAAGTGATGGTGACGGAGACTTGCCCCAGGTTAATCTGTAATTGAGAGATTTGTTGAAATCTTGACTGGACTGCCCCAGGTTAACTGAACTTTGAAAGATTTGTTTAAATCTTGACTGGACTGCCCCAGGTTAATCTGAACTTTGAAAGATCTGTTGAAACCTTGACTGGACTTCCCCAGGTGTGCTGGATAGTGACATGTCATGCCCCCTTGTTGATATGAGATTTTTGTAACGGAAGTGTCATCCCACCTGAAGTGATTTTTACTCACTGAGAGAGTTTTCGTTCCTCCGAACATTCGCTGTATGAATTTCTTTGCTGTCAAACAAATAACCATGTGCAAACAACGATATTCAAATAATGCAAAGTTTATGCTTGTCTCGAAGTTTTGAAAAATGCGTTTTTTAGCAGAAAACTTTTTATAAGACAAATTCAACACAAGATTTAGGGCAAAGCCTTACAGGAGTCAGGATACCTTTTGTAACAGTATGCTTTCGAACTAACCCATGCTTCAATTAGGACTTTTGAAGGGTTGTAACGTGGCTTGGTTCACGGTTTAAGAAACAAAGGATAAAGGCTCAAAGTATATTTGTACCCACCCGCTCTTCGTGATGTTCTTCAATCCAAACTCAGTTAATTGTGCGTCGAACTCTATTCGAGTTTGGAATGACTTTTTTGGTGATGGTTCACACAAGTTGAATTTGTTGGAAGACAATCATATTCATTTTTTGCAACATTTTTTCATATTGTTGAGGATTTGTAGTGACCTCTTTTTTTGATTTGTTATCCCTAACGTTTGCCTGACTGTTCCTGTTTTCGAGATTACAGTCAGCGGGATGCCCCAGCTTTCTTAAGCCTCCTTTATAGGTTTTGGCTCAGTGGGATTTTCTCTTCTTTTTTTTTTTGAGAGATTGACTGCCTATGAGATAAAGAACCATCACTGTCTTTTGGTTCCAAAGGAATGTTTTTTGATGTCGTTCGTTGTATTACGAACTGAGAGTTTGCGACTTCAATGCGCATCTTTTTTTTTGAATTAACTGAGAGACTACCCTGCCCCAGGTTTTGATTAAAGGTTTCAATTTGTTTAGAACAGAAAACTCCTACTTCTTTGGCTCGAAGGGGTTGACTAGGGATTATCTTCCTTATAACTCCAGTGTTTAGGATTTGAAAGAAATGCCTGTACATCGTCAGCAAGGTCTGTTCAAAAGCATACTGTATGAGATTATGGCATTGTTTCGTCATCCTCCCTCTAAAGGCTTGTAGCTTTTTATCAAGAGTTAAATATCATAAAGAAAGCATAAAACATAGTTTAAGAATAGTGAAAACGAATGGATGAATTCAAGACAAACAAATGCAATGCATTAATGAAACATAGTTTGACATCAACAGATAATTGTTTGAATAACAAAATAAATTACAACTTGAAAATTCAAATGGAACAAAAGTCTCTCAGTTCGAGCTTTGTCATTTCAAATGGAGAAACCTTGGCGGAAGATTTTCATCTCACCATCCGGCATGAATTCCAGCACTCCTTCGTCAATCAAGTCTTGGATCTTGTTTTTCAAAGCCCAACAGTCATCGGTGTCATGTCCAGGACTATGGGAGTGGTATGCACACCTTTCATTGAAGTGATAGGTAGGAGCAGAGGTGTTGGGATTCCGAATAGGATCCCTTAAAGCAAGTAGGTTGACCTCCAACAAGCGTTTCAGTATCAGAGATGATGGTATGTTAGTCTCAGAGAAATGTCTTCCAGACGTATTTTTCTTACGCCGATTACCCTGTTGACGCTGACGGGGTTGTTGATGGGCTTGTGACCCTGAAGCAAGTTGAGGAGCTTTTCCCTTGTCTTCTTATCACAAAGGAGGTGGAACGATGATTGGATCTTCAACCTTAGTTGTTTTCCCCACTTGGTTATTTTGAAGCAGCTTGTTGACGAGGACCCTGAGCTCTTCTTGTCTTTGAGCTAAGTCTTGAATGAGAGCCATCTGGCCCACCAGCTGTCCCATCAATATGGCTATCTCAATTTGTAGCTCCAACTGGTCATCTCTGTCGTCCCTAGGATTTCCCACGATCATGCCCCTGGTGAGGAGCGTCTTGACCTCTTCTTGTCCCTTGGATAGGTTCAAGAACATCTCTTGAAGTTGAGCGTTTTGAGCCTGGATGTCCTTGATAGTCTGCTCTAGAGCCATCTCTACTGAAATAAACAGTAGGATAATAAGGAAACCTGAAAAGGAAAACTTGTTACGATGCAATGCATGATATGTCGATGCATGTTTTCAAGGATCTCGTGGGATAAACACAAGAAAATGTTAGAGGTTGAATTTGGATCAATCATATTTGATTGGAGAAATTTGTAACGGTGGATATCTTTCCACGAGAATCAAGCTCACCATGTCGAGTGGGTCATAGCCCCTAATTCAAGTTGCTGCACTTGGTCTTTGACGGTGTTTGTTTAGAGGAGAACCCTCTTGCCCCTTGGTAGACGTCTGGTTCAACGTGACCCTGTATCAAAAGACCCTCGAGATCCTTGAAATGGTTATTGAAAAATGCTATGGTATGATGTCATGATGTTATGTACATGTATGCAAAAGCAAGCAAGTGTATGTACAGGTAATCATATTCACACAAAGCAAACAAGTCCTTAGGTTTAGGCTTGCATGGGGTTTGTAGGTAAGTACCCTCTTGAAGTTAGTTGGCTCATCCTGTCCTAAAATAGAAACCGGGTTCTAAGGAGCTCAATATCACTGGATTATTTTCTGTGTTCATTGTTTTGGTTTAGCCACTTAACTGGCGACCAAAATATTCCAAGAAAACAATCCTCAATGAGTGTAGTATCGAGTATCTACCAACTTCGGACTGCACCAAAGTCGGTCATCTCACTATCCCTAAGAAGGCCAAGATGGTCAAGTAAGGTTCTAAGAGTTCGTTAGTGCTTCATGACATCGCTCAGCGGCCCCGTATTCTCCTTGACTACTCAAGGGCTACCGGTACTCACAAATATGTTACACTAACATAGCTACTGCTTCAACCATGTCGGTATACCCCGCACAGTTCCTTCACAGTTTATTGCTATTTACCTAAAAAGGTGCCCCCAAATCCGGGTGTAGGATTTACAACAAACCCAAACAAGGAACCCAAAAAGTAAAGCAAACAAAGCAATCAAAGCAAGCATGTAAAGGTGATCTAAAACCCTAAGGTAACCCCACTTTTAGAAATATCCCCAACAAAGTCGCCAGTTCTGTGATACGGTGGGAGAACTGACTTGGGTTTTGCGTTTGTGTTCGCAAATGTTCGGTTTAGCAAGAGTCGCCACCGACTTTTTATTTATCCTAAGGAAAGGTCAAAAAGCACAGGAAAGACCTTTGAGATGTTTTCGTGGGTTCGGGGGGTAGATTATGAAAAGGGAAGGTGCTAGCACCCTTTTCATCCATGGTTATCCATGGGCTCTTAGTTACTTGTTTTAGATCACTTGCCTTTGCTTTTCAATTGTTTGAAATGGTGCTTTGTGTGTGTGGTTTTTGAAAATGTTTTGAAAAAGATGCCTTGTCTAGGCAACCTTTGTAACAATTCGTTTGAATGTTTTACAAAGGTGTTTGTCTTTTTGAAAAGATGTTTCAATGTTTTTGGAAAGTTGTTTTGAAGTTGTGTTTGTGAAGTGTGTTTGAAAAAAATGGCAAGGATGTTTTTGCAAGTTTGATCAAGTAACTAAGAGTTATCTACCCTATTTTACTCAAAGATCTTTCTTATGTTTTAACCCTTTTAATAGTGTTGTTTCACCATTGTGTTTGATGAACAACCTTGCATTAGGATGTTTAAACGGGACAGGCGCGGGTCATCGTATAGACCATGAGAGCAATAGTGTCAAGTGTCTTTAGCAATTTTCTTGAGGGACTATGATCGTTTTGTTTAGGCAACAAGATAGCGTCATCGAGGGACTATGATCATTTTGTTTGTTTTTGTTTTGCCAAAGTACTCAACATGCAACCATGGCCCATTTTTGAAGGCAACAAGCGGGATTACCCTAGAGGTGCAAGTGTGCATTGTGTTTGTTTTTCATGCATGTTTATCTTTGGATTAGGTCATCTAGCGGTTGATTGATTTTGTATACAAAACCTAATTACTAGACAGTATATAGAAAGCGATAAATTGCGGGAATTTAAAGTCTAAGCTATTACAAATAAGTATCCGGGGATGGGAGTACAAATGTTTACAAATGGGGATGAGTCTTATCAGGATAATAGTGTCCAAATGTTATTTACAACCAAATCGAATCGTCGCATTCTCAATGTAAAATATAAGAATAAAAAGGAATCAAAAGCAATGCATGATGCACATGATTATTTACAAGTGATCAAAATGTTAACCTAATGTATTTATTAAGTATTATTATTATTTTTGTGTTTCTATTAATTATATATAAACAAAAAAAAAGGTTTTAAAGAAAAAAATCAATTAACTTAATAAAATCTATTTTTTTATGTATTTTTGGTTTTTTAAGGTAATGAAAACATTAATAAAATTCCATACAAAAAGTTAGTATATTATTGTTTTTACTTAATAAAAAAAAGGGTTATGAAAAATATTAGTAATAAAAAGAAATGTTTTCAAGACATGAAAAAAAGTAAGTGGGCTTTTGCTTGAATATGTTTGGCCCAAGTAATAAAATAAAAAAGACAGATTAACACAAAAAGGGGGTGTAAGAGCCAGAAATACGTTGGGCCTTAGGGGGTTTTTGTGCAAAGGGGCAGGCCCAAACGCGTTGACAAAGTTTTTAGGGTTTGTTTGTTTGTTGCTCAGAACAAGGTTTGCATTGTTTGGAACGGCGCCGCTTCTCTCCTTTCTTCTTCGCCTTCATCCTTCTCAAACACTTAGCCATTTATGCTTCTCTCCTCGCCTCAGGCTACTAGACGCCACCTCCACTCTCCTCTCCGCGTTTGCTCAAGTGGTGACAAAAAAGGGTAATGATTTTCAGCTTCTGAACATTTTTTAGGGTTTTTTTTTTGGATTTCAATCTTGCATGTTTATCTTTTTCATGTTATTGATTTTCTGTGTTACATTTGTATGAGGTGTAAAAAGGAAGAGGAGACAATACCTTTGGGTTTAGTTTTAGAGAGGAGACGGAGGAGTGGACGGCGGCGCTTCTCAGGTGGCCAAGGCGGAGGGAGTATGACGATGCTTGCTGGCTTCCTGGTACTTCGTATCTCTTGCTTCGTTTTGTGATGACCCTAACTCTGAAAACACTGTATTATTTGCTTTTGTCTCTTTTCCTATCTGAATGCTTGCCTTGTTGTTTGGATATTTGATTGTTGATAAATCTTTGAAGTTCTGATGTTTCCTCTCTTTGGATTTTGTTGACTTTTTCAATGTTGATGATTTCTGAGATGCTTTTGCTTCTTGTTTTTTAATATTGGCTTTGTTGATATTGATGATGTTGCCTTATTCTGAGAATGTCTTTTGGCTATTATGGATTTTGCTTGGATTCTTGGTTGTTTGATTCAAGCAAGCTTGAAGGTTTTAGCAGGTTTATAGGCTTGTTTTGGTTACAGGCTTGAGGCAGATTTGTAGGTTAGCAGGTTTGTTTGAAACTTGCAGTTTGACAGATTTTAACAGGTTTAAAGGCAGGCTTGAAAGTTTGCTTGCTTGGTAAGATTTTTAGGCTTTGGCTTGAAGCAGGCTTGGGTGAGACTGGTTTTTGATAGGTTAATAGGCTTGTTTAGCTTTGGCTTAAATGTTGTAACAGGTTTTTAGGCTTGTTTTAGTTACAGGCTTCAAGGCTTGTTTCTTGTAAGTTCAGTGTTGAAGATAGGTTGAAGGCCTTAGCAGGTTTGTATGGTACAGGCTTGCTTCTGGTTGGGAAGGGAGTTAGCAGGTAGGCCTGATGCAGGCTTGCTTCTGGTTTGGAGGTTTGGTTACTAGCAGGCTGTGTTATGCAGGCTTGCTTGCAATGTTACAGTTTGTGGTATATTTTCTTTATGTGTTTTCCCCCCTTGAACTGTTGGATATCTTGTTATATTTATCTATCTTCTAAGCCTGCCCAAAAACTGTAAGCCTGCTTCAATTTTTTTCTTTCTCTCTCTCCAGAAAAGTATATTTAATTGCTTAATGGTACTTTTGTTCTGAAAAGGTTGTGGCTGGGAAATGATGAAAATTTTGAAATATTGCTTGCATTTTGGTTTTGCTCTGCATATCCCTTATCTTCCAGATTTTCTGCATTGGCTTTTTGTGTACTTGTTGACAGTTTTTGACAGCTTCTTTTGTCTTTCTTTGACAGTTTGGTTTGCCTAGTTTGGTTGACAGTTTTGTTTGCCTTTATGCATTGTGCAACTTGTTTTTTCAGTTTGCAATTTGGTTTGGCATTTTCAGTTTGAAATTATGCAGCCTTGTATTTAATTAATTCCATGCTTGCAAACAATTTTACTTTCCTCTTTGTGAACCAAGAAGAGGAATTTTCTTGTGTTTTGCAAAGAGGATGAGCAAAATATGATGAAAACCCAAAATAATCTGATTCCGGCCAACAACCTTTAATGATGAACTTTTATGATTAACCGTCTGAAAATGCCTTTCCAATTTAACTGTTATTGACTTCTCCTTTTTCTGGCTTTGCAGGTAAATATCAATTGGGGCGAGGGAAGCAGCAGTAGAAGATGAAGACTTCAAGAAACTTAGGATGATTGTCTTATTTTATTTTTAATCATCGTAATTTATTGTAAATACTGTAAATAAATTTACTGTATCAAATAAACATTTGTAACAACAATTAAAAATGAATAAAATCTTTTGTCAGACAATTCTTGATTTCTTCTGGCTTGTTTATTTAATTATTTAAATTCCTTGAATTATAATAATTGGAAATGCATCCCAATAATTGTAACTCAGATAATATAAATAATCAACAAACGTCCGGCGTTCCAAATAACCAAATGCATTGCACAGTTAAGCAAACAAACGTCCATACGCCTTTTACCTTACTAGTTAAACCAACACTACAATCTTTCAATCAGAAGCCTCAGCTTCTATCCCAGATGTTTAGACTTTGAGAAACAAACAGGAATCTTGAACAAGCGTCAAAACCATGTGACAGTCAAATGAAAATAACTGTGGATTAAAATTCTTTTGAGAATGCGTGCGCAAACCCTAATTTTGTTTGACTGATAAGAAAAGTCTGTTTGACCGATTCTTGAGCCAATCTGAAAAATCAGGAAAAGCCCGAAGCTGTGATTTCTTTGTGAAAAAGGGGAGGGCAAATTTTGGGGTACAACAGGAAGCATGGCAACTTTCAGCTCCTCAATCTCCTTGGACAACCGTTGGTTGTCGCTCTCCAGCCGTTCCTTGTCAAGTTAGAGGCAATCCCTCTCCTCGAAAGCCTTCTCGGCCTTCTCCTTCTCCCCCGACAGTAAGTTGGCCTGTTCACGGAACATCTCCTCGGATCGCTCGAGGGCCGCCTTCAACTTGCGAGATTTAGCTGCAAAAGCCGCCTTCTCCGATTCCAGCTCCCTAACCCGGTCCAAAGACTTTGATCCTTCCCCTGCAAGGACCACAACCATCTCGGCCATTTTCACCACACCGACCATGCTAGCGGCGAGGTGTTTCCTCCGACCCTCCTTGTCGAGCCGCTCAATGATGTCGGCCTCGTTATCAGACACGGTCAGGGGAAACCCCTAGAAGAAATCCTTCTCCTTAAAGCAAGGCGGTAAACCAAAAGCCCGGGTAGCTGCGAGCTCATCACCAGTTTTTGCTCCGCCCTCCGGCCGACTTCTCTTCCTGCTAACCAGCTCGGTCTGTTGCTCAGCGTCTAGAGAACCTGAGGACCCACTGGACCCATCTCTGCCCGAATCAGCAGGCGGGCCCATCCTCGTGGCCTACTGCGGTCTCACCAGTCTTTTACTTATCTTTTTATCCTGGTTAAAATTCAGTAACCTCTCTCGATGTTCCACCATGTGACCTGCAAGAAGAGCAAACCAGGGTTAGCTACAAACGATTGAAGGCAATTAAAACGAAATAACGATAAAGGCAAAAGCAAGAAACCTAGGAGGTCTACGGCCTGCCCGTAGGATTGACATTCAATGAGCGCCTTGGTATTGATAGGGCGCGCCTCGAACATCGGGTAGCCATCCTCGTCGAGAATGTCGTCCCCGTCCCTCGTGACCCACCGAGCGGGGAAAACCCCATCAACAAACTTACAAAGGACGGCATAAGCCTCCTCATCCTTAGCGCTCATGCTCCCTGCAGGGGTGTGATAGTGCCCGGGACCATGGTCATAGTGACCCGAACACCAATGAATAGGGAACCTGGAGACCCGCCCGACTGCGGGACTACCGTCAGCATCCAAAATAGGCTCCCTGTCCTCGTCGACCAATATGGCCGGCTCGAACAAAGAATCTAGGGCCGTCTGGGTGGTCGGATGCAGTATGTACCATTTGTCTTTAAAATCCCTCACCGAGTCCATATACATCCTAAACAGTCTCTTCGACTGCTTAAGGGATACCCAGCTGTGTTTGCCTCCTCGAGACTGGCGTTGCAGATGAAAAACCCTGAAGAACAGGGGAATTGTTGCCCCAATTCTCAAGAAATGGAAAGTTAGCTCGAACGCCCGGAGAAAGGCGATCGTGTTGGGGTGAAGCTGCGAAGGGGCCAGATTTAGATGATTGAACACCCCAACCTGGAAGTTGCTAAAAGGCAACCGAAGACCAAGATCCTTGAAAACAATCTCATACATGGGGAACGCGTCCTCAGTGAACTCTGAGCAGATGCAAGTGTCACTCGTCAGTCTCATTATTTTAAAATTTCGTTGAAATCCTTCTTGAGTGATGCCGTGCTCGACGATAATATAAGCTTATCGGCTGCGATGGCTGTACGCTGAAGCAATTCCCCGGGGCTCAGCGCCCACCCAGTCCAGTGTGGGGTCGTCGACGGTGTCGATCAGAGTAACATTCTCCTCTGTTGTGCTTGCGTCCTCGACATCATTCCGTCCCGAGGACTCTGGGATGTCGGCCATTTACCTGCAAAGTACAGGAAACCGGTGAATTCGACGGCAAATCCGCGTGCTCGCCACAAAGGTGGGGAGAAGTAAGCAACGCTCAGTTCGAAACTACGGCCCTGCGCGAGGGAAACGAGAAACGAGTGGATCTCGACCAAACACCGACACCTCAGCGCCAACCACGCATCAATCATGAATGGCACGAGCGTAACATGAGTGCCCCGGGAAAAACTTGAATTACGCGACCAAGTTCATAATTTTGCTTACTCAATGCAGAACACTGCGAGGAGATTACCCTACATACCACCTAAAAGATGAACGTCCCGGTCAATCTCATGACTCTACTGACCAAACACATGAGTTTCACGGGCAATCTCATGAATCATATGCCTAAAACTATGAGCATCCCGAGCACAACCATGAATCAGGCGCCCAACGCGCTTAAATCTACCGGGCATAACTTCCAAATACAGGTTTTTATTATAAAAAATGTCATCAAAACTATCTACAACGCAGGGAAGCAAAAAGAAGGGATTCTTATTTGGAAAAAGAGGAGTGGAAACAACGGTGGTGGGAGTAGTCAACGGCGAACGGTGCGGCGGTCTCAACGGCGTTACGGGAACCAACGACTGTAAACAGATAGAAATCAGGAGGAGTGTGAAGAGGAGAAACAGACTATGGGGCCCAAGGATCCTATTTATAGAGATGGCGTGGAATGTAAAACGTCGCATCGGGGAGCCACGAACCGTGTAACGCCCCGATTTAATTACGCGTCTTATTTGTTTTATTATTATTTTTGATGTTGTTGATTAATCGGCCGATAATTATTTAATTAGGATTAATTGAGTTTTGGCGTGTTTATGATATTAATTATAATTAATTATATTTGATTGAAATTATATTAATTATGTTTGTTGAATTAATTATATTAATTAAATTATATAAAGATTATATATTAAATATATAAGTTATATATATATACTATATATTCATTACAGTAATATATATATATATATATATATATATATATATATATATATATATATATATATATATATATATATATATATATATATATATATATATATATATATATATATATATATATATATATATATATATATATATATATATATATATATATATATATATATATATATATATATATATATATATAAATAAAAGAACGTTGGTTTGTTGTTAGTATTATGTATAAAGCATGTTAAGTATGTTAATATTTTAATATATTAAGTTAGTATGTAACATATATGTTATGTTAATAAATATATGAGTTATTATAATATAAAAGTAATGTTTACTGTTAAGTATTATAATATATAATGTTAGTAATGGTTGACAGTAAGGCAAGGCGTGGTGAGAAAGCTGATAGAAAATAAATATGTTATTTTATTTAAAATGAAAAAGTAAGTATAGAAAAGATAAAAGTTAGTAAGTCAGTAAGGGTTAGAAGCTGTATGTTAGAAACAGAAAACAAAAACTTTAGAAAAACAAAACAAAGTTAGAAGCTTAGAAAGAAAAGAAGAATTTTGAGGGTTTTGAAGAAGAAAAAGAGTATACAACAAGCTAGAATTTTCGGTAGATCGTGAAGATAAAGTCGGTAAAGCTCGATTAAGGTAAGGGGTTTGATAATGATTTGATATAAAAATGGGTTTTGATAGATTTGTATATTTAGGGTTTTGTTGTTCTTGATGTTTTTCTGAAAATAAAATCTGTATTGTGTTTGTGATTTACTGTATGTTGTGTTTTTGTGTTGCCGTGAAAAGAAAATAGAAACTAAAACTGTAAACATAATTTAATAAACTTACAGTAATATAAAAATAAGTATATTTTTATAAAACTTATATTATTTTTATACGATTAAAAATATAGTCGATTTAATCGGGAAATCGGGAAATGGTGAATTGTTGGTTAGGAGTCTGAATTGGACGATTTTAATGGCGTTTCGGAGAGCGCGTTATGACGATGAATAATATGACGAAAAACAATTATAATGAGATGATTTTTATGATGAGCTTGATTTTGGTGAATTGTTGGATTGTTGTTGTTTTGTTGCATAATGCAAATTGTGTTGTTGTTGATGTTTTGCATAATGCAATTTGTGTTGTTGTTGATGTTTTGCATAAAGAAAATGATGTTGTTGGTGATGATGATGTTTTGCACAAAGCAAATTATGATGATGTTGTTGTTAGTCGTTTTACCTTGGTGTTGGGTAAACGATGTTGTTGGGGCTTAATGCCTATATGATGATGTTGTTGTTGGTTATGCATATATGTATTGTTCATGGTGTCGCATAGGTCTGCACAGCAAAGGGGGCTGTAGCCTCGGTCTTTATGACAAACTAGCGAAGGGGGCTGTAGCCTCGGCCTTAATGGCAAATGATGATGATGGCCTCTAATTACGGGAAATAGCAAAGGGGGTTGTAGCCTCGGGTACCACATGCATACGCATTGTCGAGTCACATTGTGTCCATTGGGTCGTTGTCATTGTTATGTGTTATTGTTGTTGTTGTGTTGTCATTGTTGTTGTTGTTGATTGATTGTGCGATACACTTGAATGTGATTGATTTTATGATGATGATGATGATGATGTGGTTGAATAGGTGAATGGCCTTGGTGAATAAAGGTTTGTGAGAATTGAAATGATGTTGGATAATGTTTATTATCGTATTTTAATAAACTCTATATATATATATATATATATATATTATTTATCATTTCTCTATTTATATGATTGTATTATCTTACCCTTTATTTGTTTCGCCGTTGCCTTTATACTGGTAACGTGCAGGTGATCCTCGTGGATGATTCAAGATTAGCATCGAGTCTCTTTTTGTGTCGCCTCTGCTCTGATTAGAGTAACACTCGGAATTTGGGGCGTTTGACTATTTTGTTTAGGATACTTGTGTATATCCTAAGTTTTGTATATGTGCATTCTGACATGATGACTATTATTTTGACGATGTTGTATTCCGCTGCGTTGTGCATAATTATATGCTACATGATGATGTATGATGATGTGTTCGGTATATCCGACACTTTTTGATTTGTTGAACTGTGTATTAACATACATAGTGAAAAACCATGAATATGTGATATCCCAATTTGTTTTATCTGATGAAATTTTATTACTCTGATTTTATATTAAATATCGTTGGGTAGAATTGGGGTGTTACATTAGTGGTATCAGAGCAGGTTAGTCTGTTCGACCAAGTTGTTGAGTCTTGAGTTATTTAACAATCGAGTATTGTTAATTGTTGATTCTAATCCTTGTTTTTGTTTGAAGCAGAAGTTTTTATGGCTGGAAGGAATGCTGGTAGAAACGATGCTGCTCTTGCTGCAGCTATGCAAGCAATGGCTCAGGCGTTTCATAATCCGCCAAATGTTAACGAGAATGCTGGATCTCGTAGTTTGGCTACCTTCCAGAGGGAGAACCCTCCTACCTTTGAAGGGAAGTATGATCCTAAAGGAGCTCAAGATTGGCTTAGGGAGATTGAAAGAATCTTCAGGGTGATGGATTGTACTCTTGCGCAGAAGATTCGCTATGGTACGCATAAGTTGACTGCTGAGGCTAATGATTGGTGGGTTGAGACTCGCCAAAGATTGGAAGTTGTTGGTGAAGAGGTTACTTGGGAAGTGTTCCAAAGGGAATTCTTGAGAAAGTATTACCCGAAGGATGTTAGAGGAAAGAAGGAGATTGGATTTCTTAAATTGAAGCAAGGAAGCATGTCTATCACTGATTATGCTACGATGTTTACCAAGTTGGCTAAATTCTATCCTCATTATGATGGGCCAAATGGTGAATTCTCGAAATGCATTAAATTTGAGAACGGTTTGCGTCCTGAGATTAAGAAAGCTGTTGGTTATCAGAAAATCCGTGTCTTTTCAGATTTGATTGATAGTTGTAGAATCTTTGAAGAGGACAGTAATGCTCATTATAAGATCGTTTCTGATAGGAGGAACAAGGGTCAGCAAAGCCGTGGGAAACCTTATGAGATGTAAGCTGGAAAAGGGAAGCAGAAACCAAATTTGTTAGTCTTCTGTGCAAAATCAGGGAGTTGGCCCTAATTCGCACACCCACCTTTCTCGACAACAGCCCGGGCATCCCTAAAGGAAGCCATCTTCATAGGAGAATCTTCAACAACAGTCTCAGTTGATGCCAGCGTCTGGGGAACCTCTTCAAAATGCTGAAATGAGGTCTCAATGAACTCCCCATCCATCTCTACATATCGGAAAGAGTTGAGGTGGCTCACCATGTACTCCTCCTCTCCTTGCACTGTCACAATCTTCCCTTTTATCGGATACTTCAGCTTTTGGTGGAGCGTTGAGGTTACGGCCCCAACTTTGTGGATCCATGGGCGACCCAGCAAACAAGAATAATATGGCCGAATGTCCATCACATAGAATGTAGAGTTGAAAACCTGAGAACCAACCTTAATTGAAATATCCACCTCTACGTGCACCATCCTCTTAGACCCATCAAAGGCCCTGACAACAATGTTGCTTGGTTTCAACTCCAACCCTTCACAGTCCAACCGGTCTAGAGCTTTCTTAGGCAAAACGTTCAATGAGGAACCAATATCCACTAATACATAAGCAAGAGTAGTGCCTCTGCATTCAATGGAGACATGCAGGGCATCATTGTGATTCTTCCCCTTAGCAGTCAAGTCGGCGTCAGAGAAACCCAAACCATTATCAGCAGTCAGACTAGCCACGCAATCTTTAAACTGATCAGCCGATGTCTCTTGCGGTACGTGTGCAGTCTTCAGGAATGCAATCAGAGCCTTGGCATAGGCCTCTGAGCATAGCAACAGTGACAACATAGAGATTTTGGACGGGGTTTTCCCCAGCTATTCAACTACATTGTAGTCACTCTTTTTGATGATTTTCAGAATCTCTTCCATCTCTTGTCTAGAAGCTTCAACAGTAATCGTCTTCGGTGCCTCCGTCTGGGCAGGCTCACTGGTGGTCCCCTTACCCCGAGTATCAGATGACTCGGCGTCAGGGGTAAGAATAGGAACTTGAACAGGAATAGTAGCAGGTACACTGGCAGGTGTAATAACAACAGGTTTTTGGGCAGTTGGTGGAGAGATATCAGGTGAGAAAAGTCTTCCGCTGCGGGTGACTTTAGCAGGTCCAATAATATTGCTTTTAACTCCTTGAAAATAAACATCGGCCCCGTAGTGACAAGGGACAGCTTTATCAGAGGTGTAGGGGATAGGCCCTGGAATGGTGATGATCAATGGTGCGATTCTTGGAACAGATGTAATTCTAACAGGCTTCCTCGAGGGAACCTTGAAAGAATTGTCGAAAATGGTGATAATGGCAACTTCTTCAGTATGAACTAAAGGAACAACAGTATTCTCAACAGAATTTCCTTATTATCCATCAGGCGTTGGACACCTGACTTCAAAAGATGGCAACTGGTTGGTAGGGCAGAACACATACGGCAACCTTCGTCACAGCCCGAAAATAAACCGGCTAGCAAAAGGTTCTTCTTCACAGTCATCAAAGGGGTAACAATGTTGTTCACAGAAACCACAAACGAGTCTTCATCTATAGCATTTACTCCATGCTTCGGCATAGGAGCAGTCACAACATTAGGTCTTTCGGGCGCCTCGAACTTAATCTCCTTAGCATCAATTAAGTCCTGTATTTTGTTATTCAAAGCCCAACAATCATCTGTATTATGTCCTGGGCTATCAGAGTGAAAATCACAGCGGGAATTAGGGTTGTACTTCGGTGATGTAGTGTTGGGATTCTTCGGGGCCTCCCTCAGGATCACCAAGTTGGTTTTCAATAACTGCGGCAGAATCTGAGATAATGTCATGTTGAGCTGAGTGAATTGTCTTCGGAGTCTCTCGGCCTGTGACTGATTGTTGCACTGAGGAGCACCAGCAGGTCTTGAAATAACAACCGCATTAATAGCTTGGCGGCGTTCAGGTCTATTCTGGCTTTTCAAACTGTAAACAGCATTGGACTCCTTCTTAAAAGGCTTTTTCTCGGTACTCGATGAAGCACCCTTTTGTATCTTACCAGACTTAATACCAGCCTCAATCCTTTCACCGGTCATAATTAGCTCTGTAAACCCAGACGAAGAGCTTCCAATCAAATGGTTGAAAAACGGACCAGACAAGGTCCCCAGAAACATATCCACAAGCTCCCGATCAGCCAAGGGTGGTTGCACTCTTTCGGCGAGGTCCCTCCATTTCTGAGCATAATCTTTGAAACCTTTGCCTGTTCCTATAGACATACCCTGGAGTTGGGTACGCATAGGAGCGAGGTCGGCATTGTATTGGTACTGCCTGTAGAAAGCAACAGCCAAATCTTCCCAACTGCGGATACTGGCTCCGTCTAACTGGTAAAACCATTCAAGCTGAGTCCCTGAGAGACTGTCTTGAAAGAAGTGAATCCATAGGTTCTTATCAGCGGTGTATGGCTGAATCTTTCTTACATATGACCGGAGGTGCAGCTTCGGACAAGAAACTCCGTCATACTTAGCAAAGGCTGGTGCCTTGAATTTGTAGGGAATCACCACCCCAGATGACAGACCCAGATCACCAAAGTCTAGACCAGGCACTTTCTGAACTTCCATCGCATTCAAACGGTCTTCCAGTTGTTTGTATCTATCCTCGGCCGAAGGATACTGGTCTTCGTCGAAGTCCGTCTCGTTGTCTGAAACCACAAGGCTAGGAGCCCTCCTTTCTTCCTGACTATCTTTCCCTCCAGATGAGGTGGTCAAATCAACTTCATCTCGTAGCCTGTTTCCAAACCTGTGACCAGTGTTAAACAGGACTGTCCTCTTCTTCTTCTTCTTCTCTTTCAGAATCAGGGTCTTCAGATCTTGCTGACCCTTAGCTATATTCATGAACAACTCTTGAAATTGGGCATTTTGAGCCTGTAAGGCCTTGATTGCTTGTTCAGTCGATGGTTCAGAAGACATGATGCTGAAATAAACAGCGAAGAAGATGAGAAAACCTGTAAGGGTACCTGTTGTGAGGTGCATGGAATGAAATGCGTATGATATGATTTCAAAGACATCGAGAGATTCAAATTCGTAAACAAGAAATGAAACACACTTTTATTAGATAAACTTGAAATTCAAATTGTTCAACAGATGCCCTTAAGGCGTTACAAGAAAGGAAATACTGAAAAGTAAATAAAAACTGGAAAGGAAATAATCAAAGGACAATCAGTGCTCCCATGGTCGCTTCTTGTCGGTGCGGACATAGTCGTTGAGGATCCGCTCGTTCTCCAGCTGTCTTGTTAACTTCTGAATCTTCTGCTCTTGTTCGTTAAACTTTTCTCGATAAGCATCCCACTCTTCTCTCAGCTGCATCCAAGACCTTTTCAGTGCCCCAATGTCAGTAGGCATATGAGGATAGAGGATGGTCGGAAGAGCCCCTTCTTCATTAGCAACTTCAACAAAGACAGGCAGGACGGCTTCATACGGCATACCTAGCTTTTGGGCACGGATACGAACCCATCTGAGATATGGCTCCATCGGAAGAGAATTCTTTGGACTCGGCTCGTGTGGATCAGATCTGTGAACTTTATCCTAAGCCCTTATGAATCTGCGGCGTTGCTCGTCGCTATCCCCTTGAAAATCAAAGATGATACTAGGCATTAGCAACTCATGAGGTCATTCTCTTCTGGCTCGCCCAAACTAACGTAAGGCCAAGCATGGATTGTAAGAAATTCCTCTGTTGGTTCCTATCAGGGGAACATTGGGGTACTCCCCACATCGATCAATAATAGCCACCTCGTGCATACCCTTAATGGTCCAAATGATGTCATTGTGAGAGAGAGAGACATAACCCTATAAGCCCAGTCCATGCCTTCCTTGTTCTTTAAAACTGATTTGGGGAGGTGAGAAATAAACCACCTCGCCAATAACGGAGCATAGCACATCAAGGTTCCCCGCTTTCGAGCAGTACGGGCATAAAGCTGATGAAGAATGTCACCCAAGAGAGTGGGCACAGGATTACGAGAGATGAAGATTTTTACCGCATTCACATCAACAAAGGAGTCAGAGTTAGGAAACAATACCAAGCCATATATCAGAAGAGCCAGAATATCTTCAAATGCCTTGAAGTCTAGACTATCCCAAAAATAATTAGCCTTACCAACCAAGAACTTAGTCAGAAATCCCTTTGCTCCACTTCTAGTCTCCCAATTAGCCATTACCTCATCCTTGGTCATATGAAGGGCTGACGCAATCTCTTTTGTCTTAAGGATTTTCTCCCAACCTGTAAACGGGGTCTGCTCCAGAATAGAGATACCGAGCAGATCTGAGAACTCTTCTAAGGTGGGAACCAACTGATAGTTCTGAAAAGTAAAGCAATGGTACAGTGGATCATAGAACTGGACTAGGACACTCATCATCTGCTCGTCCAATTTGGAGGTGACCAAACTAAGAAGATGCCCATGTCTTCTGATGAAGGAAGTAGTATCTGGCATCTTTGCAACCAAATCTTTAAGCAGAGTGGGAACCTGGACAAAGTTGATCCTGATGGTGTTTCTACGCATGGGTGCCATGACCTACAAAACAGAACAAAGATGAATCCCTCATGTCTTTGAAATAGGTTAGTCCAATGCAAGATGTATGCAATGTTATGATGTCATGATGTCATGATAGAAAGCACACCACAAGTATCCACAAATAGAAAACATAGTAAAGGCACACAAGTCACACAGAGAGCCCTTAGATTTCAGGCTGGCAAGGAGCTTAGGTACTACCCTCTTTCAGTTCAGTTGGTTTAAACCTGTCCTAAAAATATTAACCGGGTTCTAGAGGATCTCAATATCACTGACTACCCTCGATCGGTCATAATTCCAGTTTAGCAACCTTTTCTTGCGGCCGGAATCATCGCGAGAGTTTAGTCTCAATGAGTGTAGCATACTGCTACTGTTCTATGGCCAAGTTAGTCAATTTAAAGGTTCTAAGGTCAGTTGGTGCTTAATGACCCCTTAGCAGACCCATATTCTCCTCGTTGCGCCACAAGGGATATCGGTACATACTAAAGTGCCACACCAACGTAGCTACTGCTTCAACCGTATCGGTCTACGCCGTACAGTTCCCTCACAGTTTATTGCTACTTACCTAAAGGTTATCCCCCAGACCCGGGTTAGGATCTATAGTAACTCCAATACAAGCCCACAAATATAAAGCATACAAGTCAAGCAATTGAAAACACAATGATCTAGTCCTAAGGTACACCCCACTTATAAGCGTCCCCAGCAGAGTTGCCAGTTCTGTGATACGGTGGGAGAGAACTGACTGTTTTTCGGAATGTTGGTTTGTGTTTTGCGTTTGTTTTTGCAAAATGTCGCGGTAAGCAAGAGTCGCCACCGTCTTTTATTTTATCCAACTAGGAAAGGAAAAAAGCACAGAAAAATTCCTTTTTCGAGATGTTTCTCGGGTCCGGGGGGTAGATTATAGAAAGGGAAGGTGTTAGCACCCTTTCTATCTATGGTTATCCACGGGCTCTTAGGTACTTGCTCAAAGTGTTTTCAAAAATTTGCTTTCTTTGTGTTTGTGGGTTTAAAAAGAGTTTTTGTTTGAAAAGTAGTGTAAGTGTGAAAAATATTTTTTGAAAGAGCAAGTACTTAAGAACCATCTACCTACTCGAAAAAAGAATCGTTCTATGTTATCTTCTTTTAGACAATGCTATCCTACTATTGAATGAGTAGGTAGCATCGCCGTTAGAGTTTTAAGGGTCAATTCGATTAAGGGACGTGCGGTCACTAAAGCAATGTTAGGACGCCTTAGCGGTAACCCTAATGTCTTAGATCATTTTTCCGAGGCAACCGTTTCGAGGCAACTATGATCTTTGGACAAGAGGGCGACCTCTAAAACTTCTTATACTTAATGACCGCGTTCGAAGGCAACCAAGTGAGGTGTACCCTAAGAGTGTGCAAGTGTGAGTGTGTTGTTTTCAGTTAATTTTATCTTTGTACATGTTAATGGTGATCTATGTTGATTTTAGGTTTAAACATTCAATCTTGTCATGCATTCCCTATTGTCAAACATCTAACAGTTTATAAGTTGCGGAAATTAAAACTAACTATTACAAGGCGTCGAGTATTTACATCGCCAAAAGCAACCCTCAAATTAAAATGCGGAAAATAAATAAAGCGGTAGAAAGAGTAAAGTCCTATTAAACTATTACATCCCAGGAAACAGATACAATATTGCATAAAAAAGTCAATCGCGTGCGGGAAATTAAATCGGGCGAGTTCTAGGGTTTTGACCCTTTTTGAAAGAAAGCATCTTTTTGTTGTTTTGAATTTATGGAGGAAATTAAATTGGATTAATTATTAAATTAATAAGCTAATTAATTAATTAATGAAAATAATATTTTTGGATTTTTTTGATATTTAAAGAAATAAAAATAAATTTATTAAATGTTAATAAAACCTAATTATCTAAATTAATTTTAATTATTGCAAAATATATTAAAAGTTGTTCCTAATTAAAACTAAATTAATTAAATTAATATTTATTGACAAAAATAAAATACTGAAAATTAATTTAATAAACAAAATATTTTTGGTTTTTTTATTTTAATGAAGAAAAGATTTAATTGGTTAGTTAAATAATAAAAATAATAATAATAAATAAATAAAAGAAATAATAAAAGAAAGAGAAAAAGTTAGGGTTTGGGCCTGATTAGGGGGGTGAGAATGGCAATTTCCATGGCCCATTTGCATGTTGGCCTGGTGGACCTTTTGAATCCATTGTGGCACTTTGACTAGGGAGTATGGTAGGCATCCCATCTGGACCACCAGATCTGGCCTGGGGCCATCTGGTGGATGATTGAGTGAGAGACCATAGTAGGCTGCGCGCTTGGAGTTGTACTGGATAACCTGGCTGAAAAATACAACAAATAATATGGGGACCTGGGATTCGAACCCAGGTCCTGTTGGATTTTGAACGCATGCATTTGCCACTCAACCATTGTGCCTGAGTTGTTAATATATTGAAAACTAATAATAATAAGACAAAGCAAATTAATGGATCAGGAAAAACAAAATAAAGCGCGCTATATTCAAATAGGCGAATTAGAGCATGACACGCCATCGTCCATGTCGTTGGACCGTGGCTAAAACATTCTCAACCTATACCAACGGACAACAGTCCGTAGCTATAAACCGTGCCATCTCCAAAATCTGCTGCGAGCCACAAAAATGCAATCCAAAGGCATGGTCATACTCGCCTCATCATCCCGGTCTCAACCATGCCCCTTTTATTGGCCAATTTTTCCTGTAATAAAAACCCCTGAAAAAAACCTAGAAAAACCTACAATGGTGTTTTACGATACACAGCATAATAATGAAATTAGTTATTGCAGAAAGTTCACAAATGACATGAGGAATTAGAATATACAATCGTTTTTGAGAATGGATGCAAGAATAAAGATTTAAGATTTCATGAACATAGAGGATTCGTGAGATGCTTACAGTGCCCTAGGAGGCTAGAGAATGAGTGATTCTGATTGGTTTTGCTTCTGAGAATTGACAGGAAGCGATTGTGATGCTTATTAGGTCCTGAAAGTGCCTCCACGCTTGATTTCAGTTTCACACTTTTTGCCAATTTTTCAACTTTTGCTTTTGGTGTTCTTGCAGTCTCTAGCCCTTGAATTCGTGTGCTTTCACTTGTATATGTATGCTGCAATGTATTAGGTCAACTTTTTGGTCTTGAATCCTTGCACATCAATGCTTTGAGATTGGATTTGATCCTCCATTGAAAACTTGCTTAATTTTCCAAAAATCCAATCTTTTTGCACATTTAATGGTTGATACGAATTTGATACACTTGATGATGATGATTCAATCCTGAAATAGCCAAAAAGAGATCAAATAATCAATGTTTGGATTTTATTTGATTTAAATTGATTTAAAATGAAATAATTCATTAAAAAATCAAATTAAATAATAAAATTGATAAATGGTCACAAGGCTGAAGCTAGGACACATGTGTATTGTGACAAGATCAAATCAAGTGGAAAAGAATGGGCCCATTTGACAAAATTTGAAGTTTTGGGGATAGTTGACTTTTGGCAATTTTGCAAAAATGCCCAACTTCAACAATGCATAACTTCTTCAATTTTGAACTTTTGAAAGTGTTCTTGGACTTTTTAGAAAGCTTGAGATGTCCTCTACCCAACCATTTTAGTCTAATCTCATTTTGATATTCCATTCTCAAGTTATAAGCTTTGGCAAAAAAGGTGTTTTTGTTGACTTTCAAAAATGACCTATAATGTCCAAATTTGTAACTTTTTGTGAGTGCATTTCTTGATCTTGGGGTATGAAGATGGATTGTAGGAAATTGAATCCTATTAAAAATGAGCTTTGTATAGGTCATTTCTCATAAAGTATTAGAAAGTTATGCTTGGTCAAAGTTGAGTTGACTTTTCCTACAAAACCCTAATTTAGCAACTTTTGAGTCTTGATGAATTTTGAGAAATCATTGATGAATAATGATCAAAACTTGATCAAATGATGAAATATCCTTCAAAGTTAGAATGTTGACACAAAAACTTGAGGTTTGACTGTGTTTGGGTCACAGTTGACTTTTGCCCTAACACAGTCGATTTTTGGACCCTTTGAGCAATTGACTGAGCAAACTTCCTCTGCAAGGCTTGAAATTTGGAATGGATGATCTTGAGAGCATATTAGGACATTGGGGAGCACTTGAGGTCATTTGGACTCAAATATCTTGATGCAACACAAAACCCTAATTTGAGGTTGACTGCCTTAGGAGATAGCTTGACTGTTCAACTCTTGAGCAATCTTGAGCCACTTGGAGATTTTTCTTGCAATGTTTGGAGAAATATGAGAGGGAAAATTTTGGGGTGAAACAGATATGATTGTAGAGGTTCCAGCTAAGGGATCGGTTACTACTTCACTTGTTTGTACAAGTTGTCCTTTGTCGATCTTTGGTAAAGATTTTGTTGTAGATCTTGTTTGTTTACCACTTGTTGGGTTCGACGTGGTGTTGGGTATGAACTGGTTAAAAGCTAATTATGTTCATATCAACTGCTACGACAATACTGTGAGGTTTTCTTCTCTTGAAGAAGAAGAGAGAGCCATGTTGGTATCGACGAAGCAGCTGAATGAGTTCATGAAGGAAGAAGCGTTGGTGTGTTTGTTGATGGCAACTCTATCTGTTGAAAGTCAGGATGTGATTTCAGATTATCCGGGGGTGTGTGATTTTCCTGAAGTGTTTCCTGATGATATTCCTTGTGCACCACCTGTGAGAGAAGTTGAATTTTCTGTGGATCTTGTACCTGGTACCAGACCTATTTCTATGGCACCGTACAAGATGTCTGCATCTGAGTTGTCAGAATTGAAGAGTCAATTAGAAGGATTGCTTGAGAAGAAGTTTGTGAGGCCAAGTGTGTCACCTTAGGGAGCTCCAGTTTTGTTGGTTAAGAAGAAGGACGGTAGTATGCGACTTTGCATTGATTATCGTCAGTTGAATAAGGTAACAATCAAGAATAGATATCCTCTTCCGAGAATTGATAATTTGATGGACCGATTGGTTGGTGCTCGCATGTTTAGAAAGATTGATTTGAGATCGGGTTATCATCAGATAAGAGTGAAAGATGAAGACATTCAGAAAACTGCGTTCAGAACGAGATATGGACATTACGAGTATTTGGTGATGCCTTTTGGTGTCACTAATGCACCTGGGGTACTCATGGAGTATATGAATCGTATTTTCCATCCTTACATGGATCGCTTTGTGGTTGTGTTCATTGATAATATTCTGATTTATTCTAAATCGGAAGAAGAGCGCGCAGAGCATTTGCGTATTGTGTTAGATGCGTTGAAAGAGAAGAAGCTTTATGCGAAGTTGTCAAAGTGTGAGTTTTGGATTAGTGAAGTCAGTTTCTTGGGCCATTTCATTTCTAGTAGTGGCATTGCGGTGGATCCTTCGAAAGTTGATGATGTGTTGAGATGGGAAACTCCTAAGTCGGTTACGGAGGTTAGAAGTTTCTTAGGCTTGGCAGGTTACTATAGAAGGTTTATTGAAGGCTTTTCAAAGTTGGCACTTCCTTTGACAAAGTTGACTTGTAAAGGCGCTGCTTTTGTGTGGGATAAAAAGTGTGAAGATATTTTTGTAGAATTGAAGAAGAGGTTGACAACGGCTCCGATTTTGGTCTTGCCTAATCCGGAGGAACCGTTTGTGGTTTATTGTGATGCTTCTATGATGGGTCTTGGTGGTGTGCTCATGCAGAATGGTAAAGTGGTTGCTTATGCTTCTAGGCAATTGAAGATTAATGAGAAGAATTATCCTACGCACGATTTAGAGCTTGCGGCGATTGTTTTTGTGTTGAAGATTTGGAGGCACTATCTTTATGGTTCTAGATTCGAAGTGTTTAGTGACCATAAGAGTTTGAAGTATTTGTTCGATCAGAAAGAGCTTAATATGAGGCAAAGATGGTGGCTTGAATTGTTGAAAGATTATGATTTTGGGTTGAATTACCATCCTGGAAAAGCAAATGTGGTGGCAGATGCCTTAAGTCGAAAGACTTTACATATGTCACTTTTGATGATGAAAGAGTTGGAATTGGTTGAGCAATTTAGAGATATGAGTCTTGTGATTGAAGTGAAGCCGAAGAGTGTTGTTTTAGGAATGTTGAAGATCAACAATGATTTCCTTGATAGTGTTAAAGAAGCTCAGAAGCTTGATGTGAAGCTTGTTAATTTGTTGGTTAGTGTTAGACAATCTGAGAATGAGGACTTCAAGTTGGATGCTCAGGGTGTGTTGAGATTCCGTGATAGGATTTGTATTCCCGATGATGTGGACTTGAAAAGAATGATTTTGGAAGAAAGTCATCGAAGTAATTTGAGTATTCATCCTGGCGCGACTAAGATGTACCAAGACTTGAAGAAATTATTTTGGTGGTCGGGCATGAAGAGAGAGATAGCACAGTTTATGTATGCTTGTTTGACGTGTCAGAAATCTAAAGTGGAGCATCAGAAACCTGCAGGGTTGATGCAACCGTTAGAGATTCCGGAGTGGAAATGGGATAGCATTTCTATGGATTTTGTAACGGGGTTACCGAATACACCAAGAGGATATGATGCAATTTGGGTGATTGTTGATAGGCTTACGAAGTCGACTCACTTTATTCCTATTAATATCACTTATCCTATATCGAAGTTGGCAGAGATATATACGCATGTGATTGTGAGATTACATGGTATTCCTCTTTGTATTGTTTCAGATCGTGATTCGAGGTTCACTTCAGAATTTTGGAAGAGTTTGCAAGATGCTTTAGGTTCTAAGTTGAGGTTGAGTTTGGCTTATCATCCTCAGACAGATGGTCAGACGGAAAGGAAGATTCAATCGTTGGAAGACTTGTTACGTGCTTGTATTCTTGAAAAAGGTGGTTCGTGGGATACTTACCTTTATTTGATTGAGTTTACGTATAATAACAGTTTTCATGCTAGTATTGGAATGGCGCCATTCAAAGCGTTGTATGGTCGAAGGTGTAGAACTCCTTTGTGTTGGCACGAGTCAGGTGAAAGTGTAGTACTTGGACCAGAGTTGGTTAGAGAGACTACCTAAGTGGTCAAGATGATTAGAGAGAAGATGAGAATTTCGTAGAGTAGGCAGAAGAGTTATCATGATAAGAGAAGGAAAGATTTGGAGTTTCAATCTGGTGATCATGTATTTTTGAGAGTTACTCCTATGACTGGTGTTGGAAGAGCCTTGAAGTCGAAGAAGTTAACTCCTCATTTTATTGGACCTTATCAGATCACTATTAGAGTTGGAAAGGTGGCTTATAGAGTGGCGTTACCGCCAAATCTTTCGAATCTGCATGATGTGTTCCATGTGTCACAGCTGAGGAAGTATATTCCGGATCTGTCACATGTGATTGAGATGGATGATGTTCAGGTTCGAGATAATCTTACGGTTGAGACGATGCCTTTGAGGATTGAGGATCGTGAGATGAAGTCTCTTCGTGGCAAGGAGATAGCTTTGGTTAAGGTTGTCTGGATAGGAGTTGTTGGCGAGAGCATGACCTGGGAGTTGGAGAGCAGGATGCGGGATTCGTATCCGGAGCTTTTCGAATCAGGTAATTTTCGAGGACGAAATTCTTTTTAGTGGGGGAGAGTTGTAACGCCCCGATTTAATTACGCGTCTTATTTGTTTTATTATTATTTTTGATGTTATCGATTAATCGACCGATAATTATTTAATCGGGATTAATTGAGTTTTGACGTGTTTATGATATTAATTATAATTAATTATATTTGATTGAAATTATATTAATTATGTTTGTTGAATTAATTATATTAATTAAATTATATAAAGATTATATATTAAATATATAAGTTATATATATACTATATATTTATTACAGTACTATATATATATATATATATATATATATATATATATATATATATATATATATATATATATATATATATATATATATATATATATATATATATATATATATATATATATATATATATATATATATATATATATATATATATATATATATATATATATATATATATATATATATATATATATATATATATATATATATATATATATATAATAGTTAGTAATGGTTGACAGTAAGGCAAGGCGTGGTGAGAAAGCTGATAGAAAATAAATATGTTATTTTATTTAAAATGAAAAAGTAAGTCTAGAAAAGATAAAAGTTAGTAAGTCAGTAAGGGTTAGAAGTTGTATGTTAGAAATAGAAAACAAAAACTTTAGAAAAACAAAACAGAGTTAGAAGCTTAGAAAGAAAAGAAGAGTTTTGAGGGTTTTGAAGAAGAAAAAGAGTATACAGCAAGCTAGGATTTTCGGTAGATCGTGAAGATAAAGTCGGTAAAGTCAGTAAAGCTCGATTAAGGTAAGGGGTTTGATAATGCTTTGATATAAAAATGGGTTTTGATAGATTTGTATATTTAGGTTTTTGTTGTTCTTGATGTTTTTCTGAAAATAAAATCGAAAAATAAAATCGGTATTGTGTTTGTGATTTACTATATGTTGTGTTTTTGTGTTGCCGTGAAAAGAAAATAGAAACTAAAATTGTAAACATAATTTAATAAACTTACAGTAATATAAAAATAAGTATATTTTTATAAAACTTATATTATTTTTATACGATTAGAAATATAGTCGATTTAATCTGGAAATCGGGAAATGGTGAATTGTTGGTTAGGAGTCTGAATTGGACGATTTTAATGGCGTTTCGGAGAGCGCGTTATGACATTGAATAATATGACGAAAAACAATTATAATGAGATGATTTTTATGATGAGCTTGATTTTGGTGAATTGTTGGATTGTTGTTGTTTTGTTGCATAATGCAAATCGTGTTGTTGTTGATGTTTTGCATAATGCAATTTGTGTTGTTGTTGATGTTTTGCATAAAGCAAATGATGTTGTTGGTGATGATGATGTTTTGCACAAAGCAAATTATGATGATGTTGTTGTTGGTCGTTTTACCTTGGTGTTGGGTAAACGATGTTGTTGGGGCTTAATGCCTATATGATGATGTTGTTGTTGGTTATGCATATATGTATTGTTCATGGTGTCGCATAGGTCTGCACAGGGAAGGGGGCTGTAGCCTCGGTCTTTATGACAAACTAGCGAAGGGGGCTGTAGCCTCGGCCTTAATGGCAAATGATGATGATGGCCTCTAATTACGGGCAATAGCGAAGGGGACTGTAGCCTCGGGTACCACATGCATACACATTGTCGAGTCACATTGTGTCCATTGGGTCGTCGCCATTATTATGTGTTATTGTTGTTGTTGTGTTGTCATTATTGTTGTTGTTGATTGATTGTGCGATGCACTTGAATGTGATTGATTTTATGATGATGATGATGTGGTTGAATAGGTGAATGACCTTGGTGAATAAAGGTTTGTGGGAATTGAAATGATGTTGGATAATGTTTATTATCGTATTTTAATAAACTATATATATATATATATATATATATATATATATATATATATATATATATATATATATATATATATATATATATATATATATATATATATATATATATATATATATATATATATATATATATATATATATATATATATATATATATATATATATTATCATTTCTCTATTTATATGATTGTATTATCTCACCCTTTATTTGTTTCGCCGTTGCCTTTATACTGGTAACGTGCAGGTGATCCTCGTGGATGATTCAGGATTAGCATCGAGTCTCTTTTTGTGTCGCCTCTGCTCTGATTAGAGTAACACTCGAGATTTGGGGCGCTTGCCTATTTTGTTTAGGATACTTGTGTATATCCTAATTTTTGTATATGTGCATTCTGACATGATGACTATTATTTTGACGATGTTGTATTCCGTTGCGTTGTGGATAATTATATGCTACATGATGATGTATGATGATGTGTTCGGTATATCCGACACTTTTTGATTTGTTGAACTGTGTATTAACATACATAGTGAAAAACCATGAATATGTGATATCCCAATTTGTTTTATGTGATGAAATTTTATTACTCTGATTTTATATTAAATACCGTTGGGTAGAATTGGGGTGTTACAAACCGCCCCCGTCCTCGACACCTACCCACCTAGGCAATAATGATCCTATTTACTAGGGCGGCGTTGCAATTTCCAAGGACTACGCCACGTGTCCGACAGACGCAACTTACGCATCCCCGCGAGCATTCCTCGAGCACGCCTCGAAAGGGAAAGCCCCGAGTCGGGCATGAGGCCCCCGCGAAGAGAGCAAACTGAGATCAAGTCATAACTCTTGTGCCAGGAACAACAACTTGGGGGGCTCCTGTTTTGGACTGGGCCTACCTTAGCCCAAAACACCAGTAAAGACCCAGATCCAAGCAGTTTCTCGAGCTATGCTCGAGGAATAGACCACCCCGAGCATACCCGGATACAGGTCACAGCGGTTATGCCCGCCGCTACCGCAGCGATCAGCGTCCCCGACCAAGGATGCTCCAACTCGAGCCTTGCTCGAGCATCCTCCCCGTAGGGAAGACTCAACCCCCTCCGGATGTTGCGGAATCCTCAGAGCTCCGAGAAGACCGCGTCTTCATTCCTCCTCATTCTTCGCAGAGCACCATCCAGGAAGGGGACCACGTGCGGGTCCCCACTACACACGTAGAACCTGGCAGTCCCTTTGTTGGGCCAGTTCTGGTCGGCCCAATAAAGGGACCTTAGCCCAGCGGTAGGGCTATAAATACCCTATGTTTCAAGAGGGTCAGATATTCATTTTGTTACGCACCTACATACTATTTGTCTGCTCATTCCGTCTCTCATTTTATCATCGGAGTTTCTTGCAGATACCCCCATCTCACTCAAATCCAGTTCGAGGCAGTTGTGACGGTCCAATTCTAATCCGATAAGATCAGAAAATAAACCAAACAATTAATTCTCTAGAGAAACACATATTGTAATATATTACAAAGTTATTTTTTCCACATTCAACACCAATCACGTGTGAACAGTTACCGTTTCAATTATTATTGCTACAGTTTTCTCTCTTGTGACTATTGGACTTTAAATATGACCTTTAATTTTGTGTGTTATTTAGTGAGATGCACAGTCAAATCTGGTACGACCACACAGCCTTTTTACCGTCCACAATGCAGAAAATTTTTGTTTGCATCAAGACTCATTATGCAACTACCGTCCACAATGCAGAAAATTTTTGTTTGCATCAAGACTCATTATGCAACTTCATAATTTACTACAAGTGTTGGGGAAAGAAAAAATGTTAAACATAAGTGATGGCTAACACTCTATCCGCAACTGGTTATTTTTGGTGGTGATTATATTTTGATTTTGATTTTGATTTTATATTTTAATTTTGACAGCAAACATGTGATATTATTGTTTGATACTAAAATGCATGTTTATTTTTAGAGCATTAATGTATATTTTATTGTTAATATTTTTTAATTTCTTTTACATATAAGTGTAAGGAAATAATAATTGAAGCATTAATATACACTTTTTATTGATATTTAAAATACTTTAAGTGAGACAAACATATATAAATAAATTTATTACTAATCTACACATTTTATGTACAATTATAATATATTTATATGTACAATTATAATATAAAATATATATATATATATATATATATATATATTTGTCTTATTTCTAAAAAGTTAAATCGATTTAATTTATCTAATATATGTACAAGTTTCAATAGTTTTTCAACTATTATTATTATTATAAAAAAAATTCTTTTGAACTAAAGCATGTGGCGAGTAGAGTTCAAAATGAAACTACTGTTTAAAATATTGAATAATAGAAATTTATCAATTCAGTATATACATATCAATATCTATGCTAACGCACGAGTAATACAACAGTACCGTACGAACGCACGGATAACACATATCAGTAGTTGTGCGAACGAACGGATAACATATCAGTATTGTGTAAATGCACGGATAATCATACCAGAAAATACTGTATCAAACCAAACATGGGAAAAAAAGTTGTTTTTAAATTATTTATGTTTCTAATATTTTTATTTTGAATTTTTTTTCATTTAAGATACAATTTTTTAAAAGATAATACATGGAAAATTGAAATATATATTATTGATGTAAAAAAAATTTGGTAAAACATTTTTGTTTTTATTTTAATAATATGTTTTTCTTTTATAAATAATAAATTATTCTGGTAAAATATATTTGTTTTTCTTATTTACATTTTTATTACATTTTAAAATTAAAAACATGCGTACGACACCAATATCTTGCGAACGTATAGGATACACACCAGTACAATGTGAATGCACGGATAATTACACTATAATTCGTGCGAACCTACAGCTAATTACATGTTTTATACAATTAAAAAAAATAAACATAATGTATGAATTCAATCACGGAAAAATGAGTAATTTTTAAAATTTTTATGTTTCTAATACTTTTATTTTGAAATTATTTTTCATTTAAGATATAATATTTTTAAGATAATATATGGAAAATTAAAATATATTATTGACGTAAAAACAATTTTGGTAAAATATTTTTATTTTTATTTTAAAAATATGTATTTCTTTTGAAAATAATAATTTTTTTTGTAAATCAATTTTGTTTTTCTTATTTATATTTCTATTACATTTTGAAAACAAAAACGTGCGTACCAGATCAGTACCTGTGCAGACGCACGTGTATCTCACTAATTTTGATATAACAATTTATATAGGGTAATCACCATAAAACACAAACTCAGAAAAGCTAATCAGGTCCCCCTGAATCTGTAATACCCAAATTTTCATTTATGCTTGTTTAGAGTCTCTCCCTGAGTCCAAGACTCACAAAATAAACTTTGTTGTATAGAAGGTAAAATTGAGAAGGAATATTTCCTCATTGACGTCTCATCAGAGTCTGACTAGAACTGCTTGGTCTTCATCTCAGAACCTGGCTTACTATCTATGAAGTATTAGAACATATTTAGTAACTGTCTTGATGCCTTGCATCAAACATCAGAACTAAATTTTTGGTTCTTCTAAAAACTTGATCATGCCACCAGAAGGTGCAAAGCATCATGTCATCAGAAGGTTCAACACCTGAATTGTTGTCTGACTGACCATGTCCTTGATCATGTCTTTTTGACCATGTCTTATAACATGTCTTAGATCATGTCTTCTGACCTTGTCTTAGACCATGTCTTTAGATCATGTCTTCTGACCATATCTTAGACCATGTCTTAGATCATGTCTTCTGACCATGTCTTAGACCATGTCTTCTGACCATGTCTTAGATCATGTCTTTTGACCATGTCTTATAACATGTCTTCTGACCATGTCTTAGATCACGTCTTAGACAACGTCTTTAGACCATGTCTTCTAATCAAATCTTCAGAAGATCCACAACCTCTGAATGATGCCTAATTGAAATCAGACTTACTATACTTCCAGAAAGTTCACAACTTCTGAAGTATCAGAGTCTGGTTTATCAGAAACTGGTTATAAAACTTTCATATAGTTTACAACTTCTGAACAACTTCGTGGTATTCGAGCAAATGTTACCAGAGCAGACATTAACATTCTTTCAAATAGTTCATAACTTCTGAAAATGCTTAGTATCAGATGAACTTTGTCACGCTTCCTGAAAGTTCACAACATCTGAAGCGTCAGAGTCTGATCACCATACCTTCAGAAAGTTCACAACTTCTGAACAATAGGTGTTATCAAAACACAATTGCCTTACATTCAGACAATTCATAACTTTTGAACAGTGTGGGGTATCAGAGCTTGATTTAACCATATTTTCAGGAAGTTCACAACTTCTGAAACATACGTTGTATCAGAGTCTAGATCAAACCTAATTCACTCATAAGGTTCATAACTTCTGAATAATACATTGTTCCTAGATTCTTAGCTCATCACATCATACTTCATGCATCTTGACCAAGTCTTCTAATGCTCGATGATAGTCTTCTGATTTCCAATTAACTTATCTATGAAAATCAGTAAACTTTCACAAATCCTGAATCCAACATCAAACATATGGTTAGAAGCAAAAGAATTATATCATGTTTGGGTTAAATATTCTGAGATTAAATATTATGAAAATCATATACTCTTTCTCCCCCTTTGTCAGAAATCAAAAAGATTTAAATGACAAAAAAATTATTTTTATTTTTAAAAGATAAAGATTCAGTTAATTCAGATATTCAGCCAAAAAGATGAATGTCAAGCAAATAATAGGACAAAAGAATACTATCAAGGAAAAATATTACATTCATTAATGTGGAGGGGGGTACAAAACGAGATTCAACATAAAGGGAGAAAAAAAAAACAACCCCAAAAGCAACAAACAACTAACAACCACCCAGGAGAACCAACCATCCATCCAGCTAGGCTCCAAAGCCTTCACATCTCTTGTCCACCAGCGAATTATCCGGTCCTGGTCTAACCCTCCTAAAAAATCCAACAATCTCATCCTTATAGAAAAGTTAATAAAAAACTCTTCCAAAGGGTATGAAAGACTTATACTGGCTTCTGGAAGCAGCCACTGAGTCCTTTAGAAAGTTGAAGATGGTTTAGGGCAGATTTACCCTGACATTTTTTAGTAGAAAATAAATAATTGTCATCATAGGACAGAAAGTTCTTATTTTTCCTTTGTACTAACCATTCTTGCGCACGTTTTTTATGATACTGTCTTCTGATGAAAATTACTTCTGATGAAGTTGGTTGTCTTGAGAAAGTATCATCTTTTGATCTTGTCTTCTGATAGACTATATGATGTAGAATAGTGATTAGTCCAGAAGGTCTAACTTTCCTTGATTTTTTCTCCTGATGGAATATTTCCGATGTTGAGAAGATGAGCGCATATTCCACGAAGTATCCGAGTCTTCAGAATCTTGACTTTGTCTTCAGAATTAGTAGCAACAACTTTTATGATGAACAAATCATGACTTTTGATCTAGAAGTAAAAGCTTTTATTTGATGTATTCAGAATCTTAACTTTGTCTTCAGAGTTGGAAGCAACAGCTCCTCTAACGAAAAAATCTTAACTTTTGATCTTTGAAGCAAAAGCTTATTTCTAATGAAATCTTGATTTCTGATCTTGAAGCAGAAGCTCTAACATAAATCCTTTCTTATATAACACTTGTGACTTCTGAAGCAACAATTTATTGAGAAGTACACATGAGATCCTCTTTCTGGCGAACATTCAGCATTGTTCAGAACTGCTAATGTTTCTTCAAAAGCGGATGCAAATAGTCTTTCTGACGCGTGCTTAGCAAATTTATGATGGGTGCCTAAGCACCCTTACCTGTACCTGTTCCTGCAGTTTTAGTAAAAATAAATCTGTCAGTTGAAAAATATATTATCCTTTTAAATTTTTAACAAAATTGACAAAATTTCAAATATTTTACTATTGAGTTAGGAAATAAATGAATACTTATATTAAAACGTGTAATAGTTTTATTGTGATGTACCTTTTAAATAGATATACATATATATATTGTGCTTGTATGGGATGGGGTGGGTGCTAAAGTACCCGTACGCGCATCTATACCTTCTTATTTAATGGGTAATTATATGTGTCCATGCTCGTATCCATTTTGTGGGTTTTTATCCTACCTATTTCTGGATATTATTTGTGGGTGTCCATTGGGTATGTGTATAATTTCCATCCCTACACATGCGTGGCATTTACAACAACACCTGTGAATCTTTGTGTTGGGGCCTTGATCCCTTCGCTCGTATCCGAAAATTGTCGTTACCTTACACAATCACAACGAAATACATATTTTATAACTTTTAATATTTAATTAATAATTGGGAACTTATTCTACTTCCGAGAAAGCTTATTATATAGAAACAACGTCAAATGCGGATTTAAAAAAGACAACAAGGTGTATTGGCCACCATTTATTCTTCTTGTTTTATTTTTTTAAAATCAACCAGTTTTGAGCAGTTGGATGTTCATGCTTCTCATTTGTTGGTTAGAGACACAACATGGATTTACATTTCCTTGCCTTCTCCTTGGTCTCGCTTGAGTGCTTGATATATTCTCTTTTCACCTTCGAGATCGACATTGATTGTGACCGACTCTCCTTGAAGATTATGGTATTTGATCTTGAGATGGACCAGTGAGGCTACAACATCCATGGTGGCCGTGGATGGTCTTTTAAGAATGAAAATGTAAACACTTTTGTAACGAACTACAAGGAACTATGAGCTGACGGATAAAGCATTATTCCCCTCTCCTACATATATCATTAACTCCTCATACCCCGATGGACGGCTTGTCGTACCATTGAACACCTGCAAATATGAGCCTTTTTACGACCCTAAACTTCCTTTATCAAGGCCCATCTTATCAAACAGCTTAGAGTACATGATACCATACGAGCTACCGTTGTCAGCCATAATTTAGGAGACACTAAAATGTTAGTTTTTATCGCTAAGGAGAAGATTTCATTTGGGGTTCCCGTGACTTTATCACATTCTTGAAAACCTAGCATTGGACGGTCATGAGTTTTTTTCGTTTACCTCCATTCTTCTTATGGGTAGCTAGCACCTCGAGGATCTTTCTTTGTGTCATTCCTTTGGAAGGGATTTTTGCTCAGGGTTCCCATCCAGTGATAACGACAATGTATTAGTGTTTCCATTTGTTATCCTCTTTATCTTCCCCACTAGTCCCATCATTGATGACTTTTGAGGGGGACTTATTCTTGGGAGACTCTTCTATTTCTCTTTTTCCTCCCCTCACATATTCAGATAGCTAGCCTCTAACTATTAACCCCTTAATATCATTATTCAATTGTATGCAGACATAAGTGTTGTGGTCGTGGCCCTTTGTGGAAGTGGAAATACTCTATCTTTTCCGTCCTAGATGATTCTCTGATGGAAAATGAGCTATAATTCCTCCCTTTTAGAAATATGTGTAAACACACTCTTGATGAATCTTTTCTTGTGATACATTCAACAAATTGTATATATTGTACCAAATATGCATTCCCCCTTCGGATTCATCTTTAAACTGGTGAGACTTTTTCCCTATCAGGCGGCTAGAATTAGCACTGGCAGTAATCGGGTTATCAAACCGGTTGTTCATATTTTACTTGAGGTTATTGAAAGATTAGGCCATGTTCAACAATTTTGCATGATAGGTAATTCCCTTATCCCCAACTTCTGTCTGAAGGGGATATCATACAGTAGTCCTTTCTCGAATATCCAACACTTGAGATCTTTCACGACTCCCTATACTTATACGGCCACCTGCGTGAATCAGTAGATGTAAGATCGTAGGCTATCCTTCCTTCCTTGAGTGATCTCACTCAAGGTTTCTACTATCAATGGCTTCCTTTTATAGGCGGTGAAGTGAGCGGTGAATCTCTCGCAGAAGTATATCCAGGATTCAATGCTCTCATTAGGAAGAGGATTGAACCATAGCCTAACTAGTCCAATCAAGGTTAGCGCAAATATTTTAAACATGGAGACCTTATTAACATTGAAGTAATTCAATTGTTTGTTGATGAGTTTCACATGCTTGTCTAAATATACTTTCCCATTGTATTTTCCAACTTAGGATGCTTCCCCAATTATTTCAGTATTGGAGGTAAGGATTCAGTCGTGAAGTAAGCGGTAGAATCAGAGGTATGATTAGAGGTACTAGAGTTAACCCAACGATTTAAGGAGATATAAATAGATCTGAATGTAGCGGAGTATATGCTACTTTATTTGCAACACCTTGCAGAGGAGGCAGTGATAGTTGATTGATCGCTCCTTGAGCAGAAGAGACAACTCCCATGAGTTTGTGTGTTATGGAGGAACGAGTATATTTAGATCTAACAATTATTGAGAAGTTTGGAAGTCATGAATCTGGAAATTCGGGAAAATGGAGTTGATATGCTGCTTGATCAAGTCAAACGTGATGGATCTTCATGTTCGATTTCGAGAACTCTTGATCCAATAAATTGAAAAGGTTTCGAACTAATGGACCAAAGAAAGAATGTGTGACTTATGGAAAACACAGGAATCAGAAGTCAAATCCCAGATACATAGCCACTCTTTTATTTTCGAACCAAAATTTAATGGTCAATAGATGGTTGTGATAAACAACAGTGGATCGGAGCTTCCAGAATGGTAGATAAGGGGTTGATCTACAAAGTTAGTAATCTAACTCCCAAGTTAATATCTGAAGGAGAAGATGAATGAAAGCTGAATTTAAAATGGTGTACCTAAAACTGGGGTGCTTTCTTTATATAAGGGAGAGGTTTAAATTGTTGTTCTCTTGATTAACTGCTTTTAGTACAACAACATGCATAGACCAAGATGTTTATTGTGAATATGAATCATGTGGGACCAAACGTTCCAGCATGAGGTGCATCATTTGTCCTCAATCTGCAGACCAAGACTTGTGAGTGAATATGTGCATTTTGATGTTTGATTCCTAGAAGATTTGTTGTTGTATCTTTTAGCAAATATTATTTAGTAAGATTTAATTAGATATAGATTAATTAAAAAGATTCGGAGTTGAAAGATTTTATTGGATTTGCATTGAAGAAAGTATTTAATTGGATATGATTTGAAGATAGATTTGATTCAGTTTTATCCAAGATTGTGCAGAAGATTTAATTAAGGCAAATTCTTTGGTACCCATTAAGTTTAATTGGGTACCAATACCTTTAGTGTAAATTGATTTAAATTTTAAATTATTTTAAAAATAAAACAAAACAAAAAGGTGATGTGGCATTGAATACCATTATTTGATTGGATAAGGTTATCGGTGCCCAACAAAACTCAAGGGTACCAGAGTGTTCACCTTTAATTAAACAAATATTTCATGAAGAGATTTAATGGGATTTGTTTTAATTACAAGATATGGATTTGCACTTGATGAGAAGATCTTCAATCCAATATTTAGAAGTATGGTTCAGTTTTAGCAAGATATTTAAGTTGAATCCTTTACTTCAGAAGTTGGAATTGAGATTTATATCAAGTAAAAATTATATTTGATTTGTTCAAGATTCAAAATTCTGTCACATGGACAAATATCGAATGTCCGAACATGTGTCCAACATTTGACCCTTGTCAGCAGACCAATGTTGTAGTTTTTCAGAGTGTTATTTTCAGGTTGTTTCAATCAGTTTTGTTACATATTTGTTGCTGTCGTTTAGCAAAGTATTTGTGTGGATTTGTTTGATTAGATTGAACGTGATCAAATCAATTTAAATGGGTACTTAAATTTGAATCAAATCAAATCTTTTTGGAAGGATATTTGAAAAACAAATTTGAACAAGATATCCTATATTTCAGTCCAAGAATAAAGCAGCTTATGTCCATTGGAAAAGCCTAGAAGAAACATTGCTATTTAAGAAGACTCAAACCTAATGTTTGAAGTGTGCATGTATTGAAGATTCGTGTGTTAGGGTTTATACTTTTAGTCTTTGTTTTTGTTTTTGTTTATGTACCAATGTAATGCTTTCAATCA